>JAHLJT010009436.1:247269992-247386081 GCA_031308135.1 Acheta domesticus | reverse complement strand
GCTGGAAACGTGCTAATTAACGGCGTGGAGGACCTTTAAAAAAATAAATATGTGTAATTTTTGACAAAACGAAAAAATACCCCAAATTGAACGTCATATTAAATAGTCCAATTACCCCTATCCGTTCGAAAAGTTTGGAGCCATTTCTAAGAATATAGCGTTCGATTGTTTTTCAAAATGCGGAATTTTGAGCTACTTTTCACAGAAAATAGTTGAGTTTTCAGCAAACTTTACTTATTATTTAGAGCACTGTAGTCATAAATATACTAATGTGAACAAATTGCCTCTAATGTTAATATTAACGACGTGAATGAGAAGTGAAAAAATTACATTTTTAAAAAAATATTTTTATTTATAGTCGTATCAACATCGCGGTTATTAGCGACTTCCTGTATAATACAGTTACAATATAATTATAATGCAGTCAGTTACAATACAATAGTAGAAAATTATAACAATTACATTTCCAATTATCTTACAATAGTAATAACAATTCAGGGACAACAATTCCAGTTTATATGAATCCACTGGCTTTAAATGTCCATAAATATGTTAATGGCTAAAAAAAATTTGATTATTTTTTTTGGTCTTCTTTTAAATGCAGTATTGATTGGTGGTTAAATCCATTTGCAACTCTTTGACTTATACCTGGAACATACTTTGAAAATGTGATCAAGGTTTAAAGGTGTATTGCATAAATCACATGAGGGTGGAGGTGATTTTTGGATCAAATAGAGATGGCTTAATTTACAATGTCCAGTTCGTATTCTTGAAAGGACTACTGCGCTCCCTGCGTCGGAATTTAGTGTCGGTGCCTAGTGCATAAAAACTGTTCATGGATTTATGTAGATAGCTGGCTTTATAATTTGTCCATTCATGGCTCCATTTATTTTTCATTCCTTCCTCAACAAATTTTAAAACGACTTCAACTGTACATGATAAGTTATGTACATTTGTTGATATTCGAAGATCAATTAATGTATTACTTATACTGGGGCCTCTGTTATGAAGACCGGTTCAATTTGAGAAGGGATCCATACTAGAACCAAATTTATTCCCGCATTGATGATCTGAAGATATTCTTCTATAATAACGATGCCTATTTTAGTACTCTTGCTCCAGTTGATTGATGATAATGAGCTTGTGAGTAGAATGACATTAGGAGAGTGGAGCTTGGGGATGTATTTAAGTACTGACATTAAGGCATAGGACTTTGTAGTTTTATGGCTAGCATATTGCTTAAGCTGTAACTTTATTGTGTTATCAGGCATGCATACTATGGCTACTTTTCCGGTTTCATTGGAACTGCCATGAATGGAGATTACAGAATATTGTTTGATTAGGTATAAAGGGCGCTTCAACTACTAGGGTCATTGACGCCCATGTCAAAGTGTTCTAAACAAATATATTAAAGTTCTAATAAAGTGTTGGTGCACTTTTCTACTAATTTAAAAGCACATGTATAACCAAACAAGAAGAATTCAATTAAACATAAAATATTTAAGCATACAAAACAAATTTAAAAACCGAAAAATTTGGGGCCAGGTAAAAGATGCCCCTATGTCATATAAATTGTGTATTCCGCTTTCTCTCAAAAACCAAAAGAGCTTTGAGAGCGTGGAACCGTAATCTCCGAGCACCTCTCGTAGAGATTTGCCCAGAGCATGTCTACGTCGGCTGCCATCAAATCTCAAACAATGTAGGAGGACGTGTTCCACAGAGAGAGCCGCCCTGCACGAGTCACAGGTAGGAGGAGATTCTCCTCGAATGAGGAAACTGTGGGAGAAGTGACAGTGTCCGATACGCAGACGGGTTAAATAACTTCCTCGCGCCTAGAAGGTCGGGATGAGGAGCGACAGGGACTTAACAGTATCCTTTATTGCGCTTGGTTTAAAGGTGGTATTGTGCCACTCTGTTTGCCACGCTCTAAAGATGAGTCGTTTTAAAGAAGCTTTAACATTGGACGATGGTACGAAAGGAAGTGTCACATGAGTATTCTCCGTTGCCGATTTTGCCGCCTGGTCAGCCAACTCGTTCCCTATGATTCCCATATGGCCTGTGACCCAACTCAGTATTAGATCGTAGTGGCGAGACAGAAGGCGATGAATGATGTTTTGAATGGATTCCGTCAGGTAGTCTGAGGAAGAACGGGAGACAGCTTGTAACGAGCCAAGAGAATCGGAACAAAGAACTACTTGGTGTAAGGTCGTTGACTCGATGTATTTTAGGGCTTCAAGAATTGCATACATTTCAGCAGTGAAGGTACTACACTGAGAATGTGGCCGATATGATTTTGTGACCCTGATACAGGAAAAACTACAGGCCACCGCGTCATTGCACGATGAGCCGTCTGTATATAGGAATACATGATCTGAATAGGCTGCCCTCATTTCCTGAAAATGTATCTGGTAAGCAAGAGGACTAGTCGTTTGTTTAGGCAGGTTGGATAGTCGGAATCAATATTCGGGCGGTGGAGTTTCCATGGAGGAATGGGGTGACTTGGGGGTTTCACGGGTTTAGGAAAAATCAATATTAAGGGTCCCGCAGAAGATTTTGCAATCGAATACCTGGAGGCTGAGGCAGCGATGTTCGAAGAATATATGATGTTTCATATTCAGGATGGATAATTATTTGGCGGCAGGGGATGGCTAGAGAGTCCTGATACTTTAGCTCCGTAAGATTGCTAATAAAATATCCCGCCTTCGTTTTAAGGAAGGCTCGCCAGCCTCGGCTAGAAGGCACTCAATTCGGCTGGTGCGGTATGCGCCTGTTGCTAGACGGATACCCGCGTGGTGTATACTATTGATGGGTCGCAGAGTCGAGGGAGCTGCTGAGCCATACACTTCACTACCGTAGTCCAAAACTGAGCGGATGAGTGATCTATACAGCCGCAATAGGGTAGTGCGGTCGGCACCCCATGATGTACCATTCAGCATTCGGAGAAGATTAAGGGGAGAGACACATCTGGTTTGTAGTCCAAGAATGTGAGCGCGCCAGGTGAGAGACTTGTCAAATGTAAGCCCCAGGAACCTGGCAGATTCTGCAAATGGAAGCGGGTTTCCTCCCAAGTGAAGGACTGGATTACAATGCAAATGGTATATCCTACAGAAATGCAAACCGATACATTTAGTAGAAGAGAATTTAAAGCCTGTTGACGTACTCCATTCGTGGAGCTTGTTGAGCACCATTTGGAGTTGTGTCTGGATCACACTGATGCCTGCTGGAGGAACAGAAGATGGCAAAGTCATCCACAAATAACGATTCCTTAACAGGTTCTCGTACAGTCGACGCTATACCATTGATGGCGATGGCAAACAGAGTGACACTCAGAACTGATCCTTGGGGGATACCATTTTCAAGGGGGTGATTACGAGAAAGTTTATCACCCACACGAACACGGAAGGATCTATTCAAAAGGAAGTTTTGGAGGAATAGCGGAAGCTTCCCCTTAAATCCCCAAGAGTGCAGGGTTTGCAGAATGCCGTACCTCCAGGTGGTTTCGTAGGCCTTTTCTATATCAAATAATATAGCCACTAGATGTTGTTCAAGACGAACGATGTAGAGATAGCTGTTGCCAGCGAAACGAGGTGGATCCAAGGTAGACCGGTTTCGTCTAAACCCGCTTTGGATTGGCGTCAACAGATTTTTATGCTCCAAGGTCCAGGCTAGACGCTGATTCACCATGCATTATAGCACTTTGCATACACAACTTGTGAGGGAAATAGGTCGATAACTTGATGGCAGTGATCGATCTTTCCCTACTTTGGGAACTGGGACGATGATAGCTTCTCGCCACATGGTAGGAATAGTATGCTCTTCCCAGATACGGTTACAGAGCCGGAGAAGAAATTCCATGGCCGCTTCGGGAAGATGTTGCAACATTAAGTTGTGGATTTCATCTGGACCTGGAGTGCTTCTTTTGGCAAGCTTCAGAGCAGAACGCATTTCATACATAGAGAAAGGGGCATTATAATCCTCATGTGCTCTGCTCGAAAAATCAAAGCGCGATTTTCCATTCTTTCTTTAAACGAAAGGAAGTTTGGAGAGTAGTTTTCCGAACTCGACATCTATTCATAGTGAGTGGCAAGTTCCTCTACAACGGCGTCTCGATCTGTGATTATCTGACCATTTTTTTCTAAGTCCTGGCACTGAGTATGAGGAAGGGTACCCTTTAATTTGACGCACCTTCCTCCATACTAGACGTGGTGGCGTGTGTGGCAATTCAAGGAGGACACGTATGCCTTCCATGATGCATTCTTGCTTTCTAATATGGTTCTCCTCGCCTTAGCTCTGCACCTTTTGTAATCAATAAGGTTATCCCTCGGTTGGATAATGTTTAAGTCGAGCCAACGCTTTCTTCCGAGCACCGACAGCCCTTGAACAATCCAAGTTCCACCACGGGGACGAAGGGGTTGTCGCGAATTACCGGTCGACTTGGGGATTGCAGTGCCCGCTGCTTGCAATATTGCAGTGTTAAAATGAGCTGCCATATCCTCCACACTAACAAATTCACCCTCTGATAGATTCACATTCGCTTGGAATGTCGGCCAGTCAGCACGAAGGACGCAGCATTGAGGGGGGCGCGCCAAACCACGCGCAAGTCTATCAATGTGGCCGATAATGGGATAGTGGTCGCTACCGTATAGGTCGTCTAGGATGGACTATTGCAGGTCGGCTGAAAGAGAAGGACTGCAAAGAACTAAATCAATACACGTGCGCGAGTTTGTGGCGACGGCAAAATGAGTTGCTTTACCAGAGTTCAGAATAACCAAATTCCGCTGTGTCTATTATTGATTCAAAGATACTGCCTCTCGGACACGTGCGGGAAGAGCCCCAGAGAGGACTGTGGGCATTCACATCACCGACTATCATAAATAGAGGAAGGCAGTTGATTTATCAGAAGAATTCGTCTGCTGATATAGTCAGACCTGGAGGGATATAGATGTTGCACACAGTAAGTGTGAGGGATGGGAGGTGCACCTGCACACATACTGTTTGAAAGTCAGTCTGAAGAGGTACCTCTGTAGATAGCAGGGAATCATGCCCCAGTGAAGCAACTCCGCCATGAGCGCGGAGACCACATCAATCAAACCTGTACGAAGAAAATCCCGAAAAGATAGAGGACGAAGTGGGGTAAGGTGAGTCTCTTGAAGACAAATCACCAGAGGATTGTCACGGGACAACAAGAGTTTAAGGTCGTCCCGTCGCGGGAGAAAACATTTGCGGTCCATGACATTAGAGCCATGGTAGTTGTTTTAGTTCGTCCCGTCGGAGAGAAAATCCGTTCAGATTCCAGGATAGGAGAGCCGTTGTTTAAGAAGTTAAGAAGTTTTCTTTTCTTTTTTCCGCCTCTGCCGTCCGAAGGAGCGAGTGTCCACCACGGCTGACGTTTCTTCCATGGCAGACTCATCCTGACCACTGCTGGACAGGCTTATAGATCGCTCAGAGCGAGTCTCAAGAGTCGGGGTAGGTGGTCGAAGTTTGGAGGATCTATCAACATTTTATTTGTCCAGGCCAAAAGGCCGTGTAACATCAGCCTTCTTGCGCGGCTGAGAAGTGGATTCTTGTTCTGTCTTTGTCTGTTTTCCTTCTTGGTTGGTGTTTTGTATTTAGTGGGAATTATTATTTTCCCACCTTGCAGAGGCGATGTCTCCTCAGGGAAGTCCACTGGGGATACCTGACAACAGAAGTTCGCTACTGGGGGAGTAGCAGGGGAAGCCTGAATATTCGTCGCTTTGATCGTGTTCGCCAGAGTGCTAGAGAAAGAACGCCTGAGATCCACAGGGTTCTTCACCAGGTATCGGCGATTCGCTTCCGAAAAGATAACTTCTCCGTCACCCTAATCCTTTGAATCTCCCTCTCTCTCAGGTATGTGGGGCACTTGTTAGAGTTGGCCGCATGGTCTCCTTCACAATTTACACAGCGGGCTGGTGATGAACAAGAGTTGGGATCATGCGCGGAATTACCGCACTTTGCTCAAGCATGGCTTACGTTCCATGCACCTTTGATGAGTATGACCGAACCTCTGACACTTAAAGCAGCGCAAGGGGTTCGGCACATACGGCCGCACGCGAAGGTTATAATAACCACAGCTAACGTACTCTGGGAGAGAAGGGAGATTAAACGTCAGGATCAGGGTGGAAGTGGGAATCTCTTTCCCATTCTCCTTCCTCCTGATCCTATACACCTCCGTTACACCATAGCTCTTGAAAAGGGAAAGAAGTTCAACCTCGTTTTCAGACGCAAAGTCTTCATGGTTGACCACTCCCTTACATAGGTTAAGGGTAGGGTGAGTGGTCACTTCCACTTGGAGGCCGGCAATCTGCTTAGTTTTTAAAATCTTGTCTATTTGTTCGTCGGTGCGTGCTTCAAAGAGAATGGTTCCATTCTCTCTGTCGCACGACCGCTTGAAGCTTTCCAAAATTCTCCTCAATTGCTCGCGCAAGGCGGACCGCACTAACACTTTTAAAGGTTTTCTCAGTTTCAGAGCAAGACATCAAGAGAAACCGAGGCTTTCTTGGTTTATCTTCTTCACAGAGGAAGAAGCTATTTAGATCAACTGTTCTGTCACATCTCCTCTTCCTTGCAGAAGAGGGCAGGGGGGTTGTTGAGTATCCATGAGATGGACATAAATTCATCTCCGTGCTCCCCACCCACAATGGAGTCCAACAAGGGGACACCCCACTGGGGTGCCAGGGCTGACACGAAGATATAGTAGGGAAATGTCACAGCGCTGCACCGCCGTGGATCCCCCCGCTCACCCTGGAGTTCAGTGCAAGAACTAGTCCGAGCCGATTGATCGGGAGTGGGTTAGCTCCCGACCGCCCGTCTAGAAGAGTCCGAGACCAAAGCGAGTGTATTGACACCTATAAGGAATGTTCCCCAAAATACGTAAACGTACCCCTTAGTGCGAGCCAGAAAAACGTAGCACCAGGACTAGTTGGGAAACAAACAGGTCTCTCAACTGCCAGGACACACATTCCCTCCGACACGGGTCGCCATGCACGGCAAACACATGGGTGGGCGTTCAGCATACAGAGAAGGCCAGTGAGGAAGAAAAAGGAGTGAAAAGAATATACCTGACATGAAATGAAAAGCAAGACGATGAAAAAATGGGGAAAGGAACACTTGAGAGCCTTCTCTGCATTCCCCCGTCAGGTACGTGGACCAACCCACCTCGACGGGATTACAAAATAGTTGGAGTAGTTTGCATCAATATAATTCAAGGACTTGTTGAGCCATTTGTCAGTGGATAGGTTTCTCTTTTGATATTTGGTTAAGGTCAAGTCGATTTTGACGATTGGAATAGTCCAAGGTGGCACAGCAGGAATTCTTTGTTTCTCAACATGGTTGTATTGAATATTGAATTCATTTAGTAAATTTTTAACTCTGGAGTAGAAAGTTTTGTGATGAGGGTGGTCTTGATGTACAGTTGGCAATGGGGGAAATACATCATTATGTATAATAGGATTAATTGAAGAGGCAGCTTTAATTGCATACCTAATACTCAGCAGTTGTCTTCGAAATTTTAGTGATGGTTCTTGAGCCTCTATTAGGATGCTTCCAATAGGACTTGTGTGGAAACAATCTGTACAGATTCTCAAGGCTTGGTTATGAATGGTTTCAAGTTTCTTCAATACATTTGGTTTGGCTGAATTATAGATCAGAGATCCATAATCAATTTTGCTTCTAATAATTGATTTGTACGTTAGTAATAAGAGTTTTCTGTCAGCTCCGCAGCTCTTTTGAGCTATACATTGAAGAATATTTTGTCTCTTCTTGCAGTTGTTGAGCAGATTTAAGATGTGGTTCTTCCATGTCATTTTACAATCGAAAATTAATCCAAGTATTTTGGTGTTTTGTACAGATCGTAGGGTTTGTTGCCCTAAATACAGATGGGGAGTTGTGTTTAGGTTGCTCTTGGAGAATAATATGCATTCCGTTTTTTGGCTGAAAATTTAAAACCAGACTTAAGGGACCAGGAATATAATTTATTTAAAGCTTCTTGTACAGCTGCTTCAGTGGTGGTTAAGTTTTTCCCTTTACAGAGGACAATTATACCATCGGCATATTTTCTAACTATTGTTGGTGCTTTTATATCTTGATCTGCTTCATTAATAGCCAGAAGAAATAATGTCACATTTAAGACGGATCCTTGAGGAACGCCGTTTTCTGGTTTCCTTATATCAGATAGATGGTTATTAACTCTCACCTGTATTCTGCGGTCAAGTGCAAAATTTTTGAGAAATTCAAACATATTTCCTGTAATTCCTATTTCTTGAAGTTTATACAAGATGCGATGTCAGACCTATGTCATAGGCTTTTTCGAGATCGAGGTTGACAGCAATCACATGTTGCTTATTAATAAATGCTTCTTGGATATAGGTTTCTGTACTGATAAGATGGCAATGTGTGGAATGACCAGGACGAAAACCGAATTGTCATGAATAATTTTTTGATTATCCATAAACCATCTAATTCTTTTGTTCACAATTTTTTTCTAAAATTTTTGCAGCTGTTACATGTTAATAATATAGGTCTGTAATTGTCAGTTTTCGATTGGTATCTGCCAGGTTTCAGTACTGGCACAACAGTTGCCGTTTTCCATATTTCAGGAAATATACTATTATTCCATATTATATTGTATATTGCAAGTAGGGTTTGTTTGCCTTTCAAAGAGATTTTTATAAGGACATTGGGAATATTATCAGGACCAGGAGCGGTATTAGTTGTGGACTCAATGATAGAGGCTAATTCAGATAGTGAAATAGGTTCATTAATTTGACACGTTATCCAGTTTTCTTCTTTATCCAGAATAATTTGTTGATTTTCCAGTTCATTTTTATATGGAATAAACTCATTGAGGTAGTTCGCTGTGCTGGAATTTTTTGCAAAGGTAACAGCAAATTCATTGGCAATTAGTACAGGGTCAGTTACAACTTGATTTTCAATATGTATAAAGTTAATTGTATTATTTCTTTTGTTTCCATGAATTCTTTTGACTTTTTTCCAACATTCAGATATACTATTTTGACTGGATAATGATGAAACATTGTTAGTCCAGGCTTTAGCTTTGCTGTCTTTAATGGTTCTTCTGGGCGCAGCTCTGGTTCTCTTGTATTCAATTTTGTTTTCAAGGGCACTTTGTTTTTTATATCTATTAAAAGCATGTTTGCTTTTCTGATAGTCTCCTCACATTTCTCATTCCATGGTAACCTTTTCCTTTTGAATTAATTTTTATATTGACAGATTGATTCATTTGCTGCTTTGCTGATGATATCTGAGAAGGATTGAATAGTTTTGTCTATATTCCCAACATCGTTGAGTAGATTAGCCTGAGTAAGGAAAACATCAATCTGATTTTGGTACTTAGTCCAGTAAGCAGTGTTGAAGTTCCATTTCGGGGCAGCAGGCGGAGGTAAATAATTGCTTTTGAGATTGAGGATGTTGATGATATAGTATAATGATCACTATTATAAGGGTATTCGGATGCATACCAGTTACAATTTTGGGCGAATCGGGAAGGGGAAAGCGTAAGGTCAATGGCATTGAACTTATCATTACTGATGTTGATAGTGAGTCGGCTGTCCAGAATTAAGAATTATCAATTCATGATGCTTCTATAACAGATTCAATTTTCAACTCTCTTGAGTCAGTTTTATATGATCCCCAAAGAGAATGATGAGTATTAAAATCTCCTAATAATATAAAAGGTTTTGATAACTGTTTAATAATATCACATATTTCATTACTTTCAAAGGAATAGCTGTTTGGAATGTATATATTGCATATACAAAGGATGGTGGGAGAAAGAATCTTAGTAGCAACAACTTCTATTTTTGATTCAATATTGAGTTGTTCTGCGAGTAGATAATTTTTAGTATATAAGGCTACACCTCCACAAGCATAGTTCAAATTACTTCTGTTTTTATTCCAGCATTTAAAACCATTTAGGTTGCCAAAATGTTTATCTTTAAAATCAGTCTCTTGAATACATTGAATATCTTGGTTTTGTAGATTACAAAGAAACTGGATACTTTCCAATCTAGTATAAAACGTTCCATTGTAAAATTTCATAATTATTTTAGAAGTTATCAGAATTTGTATCAGTTCCAGAAACTTCTTGTACTGAAGTACTAATTTTCATCTTATTAATGATCCTTGTAAATCTGTTCTTGATGGACCTTTCAGTGAGTTTAGGACAAGTCACAGTCATCATTTTTATAATAGCTTCAGCGTCATTGGAGTAATCTTTTACTATTAATATGGGATCAGGAGAACCAATGGAATATTCTAAAAATGATTTAAATTGATTATATGTTAAGAGGAATTTATTTGGATTGGATTCAATCATATCTTTTATGGGGGCAATAAGTTCCTCAACAGATTTAGGTGGTAAGGTGTCTCGGTCTTTGAGTTCTTCATTTTTGTTCTTTCTCTTTTTTTTCCTGTGTTGCTTTTGGGACACTTCAGCAGTAGTATCCATGTTATTGTTTAATGTTTCTTGTAGTGATGAAGATTAGAAGGAATACTGCTTTTATTTAAATGAGGAAAATTTGTACTGTCCATTGGAGGAGGTAAGTGGCCTTGTGTTAGAAATTGGGTTGGTTGCTTCTGAATTTCTTCATTATCAGGTGTGATGTTTGGTATGTCAAGTGGCGTTATGTTCTTTTCCATCATTCAAAGGCTTGGAAGGACATTGACTGGCAATGAGTCCTTCTTGTTTGCATTGAAAACAAGTTATATTGTCTGTAGAGAAATAAATTCTGTAAGTAGTGTCTTGATAATATAGTAATGTGGACTCTGGTAAATTTTTGACATCATCTGGGTCAATGAAAACTTGTCTTCGGAAGCTCATAATGTGGGATAGGTTAGGCTTCTAAAATACCAGCTCTGATGAATGTGATGTTGGTAGTGTTCTTAATTTGTTTGGCAACTGGTTTTATCCACTTTTGCGTTATCAGGGAATTTTCGGCAGAAAAACTATTACCGGGCCCAGGTAAGTTGCTAAATGTAGAAAAAAATCCTCTTACACATAGTGTAGGCAGAATCCATGTCCTTGATAGCGAAAAATCGATTGACGGCAAAACGTTTGTTTGTCCGACCGTCTGTGTGTTTGTGAACAACGCTAATGACTAAACAGTCATTTTCTCCAAAATTGATATTCCCTTATCGATTTGGTTGATGTCATGGCCCCTTGAATTTGAAACCGATATTTAATTTTGGAGGGTAGCCGTTTTTCTTAATGAAATGTGTTCATGAAAAATAGATCTTCAAATATGATCATGTTCAATTTTTCAAAAAACATGCATATTTTTTTGCGAAATTGTGTCAAACATAGGCAATTTTTATTTTCTTTAAACCATTTTTCTTAAAAGCCGCGCAACATTTTTTTTATTAAATTACGACTTAAGCGTAAAGGAAGCTTACGAAAATGGTGTAGGTCTGATGTTCGTTGAAATGTCTGATTTTTCAAAAACAAACAAAATCAGCCTCTTTCTACAACAACAATTGTGAAGATACAATTATTTTCTTAAAGAAATTTGTTAATCAAAAACAGATTGTCAAATAAGGTCATCTTGAATTTTTCCAAAATATAAATATTTGTGGAGTAATTGGGCCCGCTCTGAAAATACTTCGCTTCCTGATCGTAATTTTAGAGGTGTTTTGAATAAGGTGGATGCTACTGTGATATACCAAAAGACCCCATGGTATTTAGCATGAAAAAAATGGTATCGAAGCCTGCCATTACGAGATCATACGCATTCGGAAACGTTACGGAGACAAAGAATAGACGTTGTTAAGGCAACGTGTCAATAAATATAGAGATTCCACACTACCATGTCAAGGCGCAAAACACTATAAAGTTTCGTCACGGCCCGGCTACAAATGTGAAGTAGGCTTTGGAAGTCTTGGTTTTGAGAAAAGTAACATTTTCTCACGCTTATAAAAAGCAGTGGAGCTGTGAACATCAAATGATAAGCGGTATGTGTCAATGTTAATTTTCATTGTAACCCGAGTTACTTGGTAAAAGATATTGAGGCAAATAGTAGATGGTTAATCCTTACAGATTGACATGGTGTAGAATTAAAGTTGAGAAGCATATCAATAGTAAATTAATTGTGATTTGTGTGTTTGGAGTGTTAAAGTAAATTTAGTTCATTTAATTTAAAAAGACTTCACATTTTCCGAAGGGTTTATGTTAGGATAGCTCCGTCGCGGTAGAAAAATATTAATAAGCTGATTGAGATAGTCGCGAGCAGAGATTCACCCGAACCTAGCTACGGCCAGTCGCGTAGCGATAATGTATTAAATTATTTAAGAGATCAAATACTCAGAGGCATTCCGGGGGGATATTCGGTATATATTCGGACAATAAGCCAAAAATAAGTTACGGAAGACAAACATAATAGCCCGCTCACAATTGACTACGTTTCGTTTTCGTCGTCTTCTTACAAATACAATTATGAAAATACATTTTTTCTTCAATGAAATGTATTTAACAAAACTACATCTTCAAATAAGGTCATGCTTAACTTTTTGAAAATACGAGTAGTTTTTCAATAATTTTGTGACATATATAATATCCCCCTGCAAATTTACTACGCTTCGCACAGCTGGATACTGGATGTAAATTAGAATTTGCAATTTTGTATTGTGATATACCAAAAATAGAGTATAAAACGTTAATGGCAAACGCTTTGGAAATGGTACGAAATACAATAAAAATTGACGACCGCCCGAGGTTGCTATGGGACCGTATAAACTATTCTGGGGAAGGTTCCCGTATCTGCAACCCGAGCGCTGAAATCAGCCGAATAATACAAAAAGGTATTAAAAATTTGTGTAGACGAACTAACCGGAAAGAATAGAATTGTGGGTAAAACAATTGGTATGTTGTCACCTGCATAGCGGGGCAGTGGGGACCGGTCATTATGCGACGAGACTTCGGACCGAGCACATCGGCTGAATTAGCTGCGGGGAGCGAAGTAGGACTTTTTTCTTCAAACGCGAAAGTTGGACATACAATTATTTCGGTGATACAGAGATCGGACTCTGAAATATTTTCACACTGTCGAAGTGAAACTTGTAAATATTTCGCTAGCAGTTCTGAGGAATATTAGGACTTTGTAATTTTCTTCGAACACGAAAGTTGGACATAGGTCGGTGATGCGGATAGGAACTTCGGTGATGCGGATTAAGGACTCTGAAATATTTTCCACAGTGGCGGAGTAAAACTTATCAATATTTCGCTAGCACTACTGAAGAGCATTCGGACTCTGAAATATTCTCCGAACACGACAGTAAAACTTAGAATTTAGCAAGATTCCGAGGGTAAAAACAGTTCGCGATTAGGCATCCGTCCGAGACGCAAGTGATAGGGTGTATGCGTAGACGAACGCAGGTTACTAGTATTAATGGTGATGTTCTACAAGTGACACGACATGCCAGTGAGCAAGAAAGAAGATTCTGGTGACTGGGCGACCTGAGGTTGGGTCGAGGCGACGGACGGAGCCATTAGAAGACGTCGGGAGAATCCTGCGAGGCGCCATCCCCCTCGTCGAGGAAGAGAGCTCATGGTACAGTTCGTACGAGCTATTATTTTTCAAATTCAATAAGTGGTCATGACCTAAAAGTTTCAATAAGAATTACATCTATGTTAAAAAAATTCAATGAATAAATTTACATGATGCTGTTCAAAAGAAAATAACTGATTATTATCGTGCAATCTGGCACGAAACTTTGTTTCTGCATAAGATAAGAACTTTCAGATTTTTTTTGCCTTCCGTACGGAGAGCAAATCGGGTGACGTATTGAGCAAAGGCAAGGTAATAGTCATCATTCGAACCCAGTGGAATGAGCTAGCACGATAGTGTATGTGAGAAGAATTGAAGTTCATTAGTCTGAAGTTTATTAGTTTGAGGACCACACCACCACGCCGCCAACAAAGATATTACAATATATTATTTCTTTGTTCGTTTTTTACATTCGACCTTCTACACATTAATCTTTTATAAATGATTATTTGAAATATGTGAAACAAAAATTACCAGCTCTCAGAGAATAGCGACAATGCACGGAATGCAACAATAGAATTCCGTTTTGCGCTCGCAAATTTCTGTGAATTACGTCTCATTGTTGTGACTTGATGTAGCTGTATGAAAAGGAGTTATAATTGTCAAATTTATGTTGACATTTGCATGAAAATATTTAGTTTTCTTACCAAATGCTTTTCCACTTGCGGTAGGTAGAGTATTTTTGCATGTTTTTAGAATACTCTTCGCTAATCATGGTCCAATGAAATGCATTTCTATATTTTCCGGGGTATCATGCTTCTTTTTGTAATAAAAGTTAACAAAACTTTTGTATTATATTTTTACACAGTTGTAGAATTCACATAGTTCTGACAACACTGCGATGGAAACAGTGAGTTGTTCGTTTCTTGGTTGAATTGGACGTTCAAATAATAACTAAGATGTTAGGAGCATAGAAAGTGCAATATTTTAATACTACGTAGTTGTTTCCAATAACGCGGGAAAATATATGCTGTTGTAGCACCACTAGATTTTTTTATTTTACCCTCTGTACTTTCAGTACTGCAGGTTTAACCTGCTTAGGGGTTGGAGGATGTTACGAATCCTCTTGTTTAAGCCGTTTTTCCGGGGTCTCCCCACTTCCATGGCCCTCTGTACAAAGAATGTAACGATTATCTTAGTTGGCCTCATGTCTATAAGTGGGGTGAAGATGGCATGGCAAGCGTCATACTCCAACCGAACACCTTTTTACCCAATATTTACTGTGAATAAACACAGTACATATTGGTACTCAATTGCAAAGAAGGCTGAGTGAACCTTGGGATGGCCCTGAATAGATCATCACTGGATAAAAATCCCCAGCTATGTGGGGATTTGAACTACGGTCCCTTAGGTTACCAATAATTATTTTCATTTCCGAAACATTATTTACAAATGCCATTGTTCTTTGAAAATTAAAGAAAAATTAAAAGCACTCATGGTATGGGTTGATGGATAAAGCATAAATAAAATTGCGAATGCTGAAGTGAGAATTTGATGCGAAATAAAATACGAAGAGTTGAATTACCATATCAGGATCATTCCAATGCCCAGGTCCAGCATATAGACGAATTTTATCTTGATTTTCTCCAAACCACCTTATTATTCTTTGTAAACGAGTCCATGAATCGTGGATGTCGTAGTAAATTCTCCAAAGATTGCAGTGTTTAGAAACTTTCTCTAAATTTGGCTGGAATAATCAAGGTTGTATAAAGGAATTTACTATAAATTGTAGAAAATGTAGTAAAATGTAGAAAAAAAGTAAAAATGTTGACACATACCTTCATTCCCTTTTCGGTATAGTAATAAGGCCAGCTACAAGAATACACGATTGGACGACCAGTTAGATTTAAATAGTAACCAAATTCGGGGTAGCCTGAAACATCAGTCACAATTTAAACTGATAATTAGTTTATACTTTCCCGTATGCGAACGAATATACGGAGTAATATACGTAGTATAGAAAAAGTTACGTAATGCTGCGCAAAAAAACCGCGGATTTGCGGCAGAAAAATTTCATTGTCGGATCCTGATAACGAAAAAGCGGATAAATCAAGTTGCTAAATTAAGAAAAAACTAGTGGTGCTACAGAATGGCACAGACTTTCCCGGATTAGTTTACTATTTCCTTTGGTCTCAACTACCTATTCGGACTTGCCACATTCTCTTGCCAGCTGCCATCTATTGCCACCCAAAGTACTAAACCTTTCCGTATATGTACGTATACACGCAGTGATATACGTAGTATAGGGAAAGTTATGTAATGCTGCGCGAAAAAATGGCCAATTTTCGACGGAAAAAAATTAATTGCCGGGCCGTGAAAACGAAAAAGTGGATAAAACCAGTTGCTAAATTAAGAAAAAAAATCCCCTAACACGTGGTGTAGCCAGAAACACTGTTTTCTAGGTTCTTGATACCAAAAACCCAATTGAAAGGAAAACGTCCGTCTGTCCGTCCGTCCGTCCGTCCGTCCGTCCGTCCGTCCGTCCGTCCGTCCGTCCGTCCGTCCGTCCGTCCGTCCGTCCGTCCGTCCGTCCGTCCGTCCGTCCGTCTGTGAACACTGCTACCACCTAAACTATACGTTCGATTTCTTCCAAAATGGATATTCCCCGGTCGATCTGATTATAGTCAAAGCTTTGAGATTTTGAAGAAGATTCTTTAAAATTTGGGGGTACTTCACATGAAGCACCCCGAGGATTTTCAAAATTTTCTCAAAAACGGCTCCAAATTTTTTCTTTAAATTTCTTGTATGAACAGAGTAAAATACACTTATTAACATGGCGTAGGTCCGATTTTCAAGGATAACTCTGAATTTTCGAAAATTGTGAAAGTTTGAATTTTTTTCGGCGTCTTTCTCCAACTACAAAATTGAAGATAGAGATTTTTCCTTCAAATAAAATGTGTTCTCCAAAGTAAGTTCTTTCATAAAGGTCACGTAAATGTTTTTCAAAATTTTAGTAGTTTTCGTGCAATATTGCGTGCAATATGTGCAACATTAAAAAATTACAAAAACAAGATTTTCTCAAAAACGGCTCCAAATTTTTTCTTTAAACTTTTGGTAGGGATAGTGGTAAATGTACTCTATCAAAGACATAAAAGCCATTTTGGTCTATTGGTTGTTTTTTTCAAAAATTACAAAAATGTAAATTTTTTTACTTGTCTCTCACGTTGTTAATATACACATTATCGGCGATTTTTTTACATTATTATATTTACGAGTACATGTGCTTTAAATAATGTCAAGTAAAGTTTCTCGAAAACACAATCGTTTTCTGTGAAAAGTAGCTCAAAATTTCGCATTTTCAGAAACGCTCAAACGCCATTTTCTCATATATGGCTGCAATTTTTTCTTGAAACTTTTGTAACGTATAGTGCTAATTACACTCTTTAGTATAGCGTAAAGTTTATTTTGAGTTATTTTTTTGTTTTTTCAAAAATTATATAAATGTAAATTTTTTGAAAGATCTCTCACATCTTTAATATGCACATTATCCGCAATTTGTAAAGATTAGTATATTTGTGAGTGTAAGTGCTTCAAATAACTTCAAATAAAGTATTTTTAAAACTCAAAAATTTTCTGTGAAAATGAGCTTCAAATTTCGCATTTTTAGTAGTGCTAAAACGCCATTTTCTCTTAAACGGCATATAATTTTTAAAAGAAAATTGCCATTTACGGCTAGGTTTTTGTGTTCTTTAATATTCTAAAATTAATGTTTCCGTTCTACCAATAGGAAACCGAAAAATTAAGAAAATGACAAAAAAATGTACTTTTGGCGGTGATAGATGACAGCTGGCAAGAAAAAATTTGTGGTAATTCCAAATAGCTAGCGAAGACCCAAGGAAATAGAAAACCAATACGGGAAATTCTGTGCCATTCTGTAGCACCACTAGTTTGATATTGTTTTGAATTTTTTGTTTTCCTAATAGTAGAACAGAAATATTATTTTATGAATATTTAAGAACACTAAAATATCATCCTAAATGGCAATTTTCTTTGAAAAATTTGGAGTCGTTTTTAAGAAAATTGCGTTTAAGTGCAACTGTAAATGTAAAATTTAAACCTCTTTTTTCACAGAAATCTTTTTCGATTTTGAGAATTAGAAGCCATTTTATTAGAAGAATCTATTAAAAGCCATTTGAAACACTTACACACACACAAATCCAGTAGTGTTTACAAATTGCTTGAAATGTGCATATTAATGGTGTGAGAGATCTGTCAAAAAATTACAATTGTGTGATTTAAAAAAAAGCGAAAAAATAATCCAAAATGAACTTTACATCATATTAAAGAGTACAATTAGCACTATCCGTTCGAAAAGTTTGAAGAAAACATTTGGAACCATTTTTGAGAAAATGGGGTTCGAGCGTTTCTGAAAAAACGGAATTTTGAGAAAAACTGAGTTTTCGACATATTACTTGACATTATTTAAAGCATATGTACTCATAACTGTAATAATATGAACAAATCATCGCTAATGTAAATATTAACGACGTGAGAGACAAGTCCCAAAAATTACTTTTTTGTAATTAAAAAAACAACAAAATAATAGAGCAGTATGGCGTTTATGTCATTTGATAGGGTACATTAGGCACTATACTTACCAAAAGTTAAAAAAAAATTTGAACCGTTTTCGAGGACATTTTTTATATGGCCCGGGGAGGGCTGCTAGTAAAGTACCCCCAAATTTAATAGAATCTACTTCAAAGTCTCAAAGTTTTGACTGGAGCAAGATCGACAGGACAGACGGACAGACAGACAGACGGACAGACAGACAAACAGACGGACAGACAGACAGACGGACAGACAGACGGACAGACAGACGGACAGACAGACGGACAGACAGACGGACAGACAGACGGACAGACAGACGGACAGACAGACGGACAGACAGACGGACAGACAGACGGACAGACAGACAGACGGACAGACAGACGGACAGACAGACGGACAGACAGACGGACAGACAGACAGACGGACAGACAGACAGACGGACAGACAGACGGACAGACAGACGGACAGACAGACGGACAGACAGACGGACAGACAGACGGACAGACAGACGGACAGACAGATGGACAGACAGACAGACGGACAGACAGACAGACGGACAGACAGACGGGCGGACAGACAGACGGGCGGACAGACAGACGGGCGGACAGACAGACGGGCGGACAGACAGACGGGCGGACAGACAGACGGGCGGACAGACAGACGGGCGGACAGACAGACGGGCGGACAGACAGACGGGCGGACAGACAGACGGGCGGACAGACAGACGGGCGGACAGACAGACGGGCGGACAGACAGACGGGCGGACAGACAGACGGGCGGACAGACAGACGGGCGGACAGACAGACGGGCGGACAGACAGACGGGCGGACAGACAGACGGGCGGACAGACAGACGGGCGGACAGACAGACGGGCGGACAGACAGACGGGCGGACAGACAGACGGGCGGACAGACAGACGGGCGGACAGACAGACGGGCGGACAGACAGACGGGCGGACGGACAGGACAGACGGGCGGACAGACAGACGGGCGGACGGACAGACGGGCGGACAGACAGACGGGCGGACGGACACACGGGCGGACAGACAGACGGGCGGACGGACACACGGGCGGACAGACGGGCGGACAGACGGGCGGACAGACGGGCGGACAGACGGGCGGACAGACGGGCGGACAGACGGACGTTTTGCTTTCAATTGGTTTTTGGTATCAAGGACCTACAATGCAGGGATTCTAGCTGCATCACCTGTTAGGGGATTTTTTCTTAATTTAGCAACTGAATTTATCCACTTTTTCGTTATCAGGGCCCGGCAATGACTTTTCTGCCGAAAATATGCCGGTTTTTTCGTGCGGCAATAAATAACTTTCCCTACGTACATTACTGCGTATATACGTACGTATACGAGTAAGTGAAAAGGAATTTTTCTAGGAGCTTGTCTACAGCTGCCCTCAGTAACGATGGTGATATCAGCGATGTTCGTAGAAATATAATGAGGCCGGGCAGAGTGAAGAAAGGTGGAAAGGGCAGGTCAGGAAAGGGAAACGGGGCATGTTGGGAAAGGCCATGTGCGGAATGGGCAGGTCGAGAAAGGGCAGGCTGGGAAACGGCGAGTCGGGAAATAGCAGAAGGGGGCGGGGCGGGGCGAGGTAAAGATGTGTCAGTTGGCTCTGTGCGAGTGGGACGACGCATGGTGAAATCGGCCCGGGCGAGGATGTGACGGGGCAGGTAGGCCAGTGGGGATCGGGGCGGGTCAAAGGATGATGGAGCGGGGTTGGGGATGAGGATTCATTACTTGTAAAATCCATTCCTTTTATTGCCTATTACACGATTTCGTTAATAAATACTCAGGCAACACGGTGTAATTTGGCTAGTACTTTTATATTGGTTATTGTTATACAATATAATAGTTAATATAATAGTTATTTTTATAATGGATTTGGAAAAAATACATTGAAATATCTTTTATTGTACTTACTCGTAAAATAACAAAAAGTATTTCAGGTTCGTTTCTAATAATCTACCAAGTTACTGCTATTTGCACTGAAGTAGAGCACGTTTTGCTTGTGCAGTAAACTTAAACTACAAAATATCAGGAGCATTTTTGCATGTGTGCACTTCAACAAGTTATTTAGAAATCAATTCATTCTCCATTTTGCACTAGTTTTGTTTTCAGACTTTTGATTATTTCTTCCCATTCTGAACTTATTTCCCATCAACCGTGATGCTTCAATTCAAATCTGGAGGAAGCTTTAAAACTTGTATGAAATGCATCTATTGATTGACAAGCATCTGCCTGTAACAAATGAATCCCCAACTACTTCCTGTCACCGTTAAAAGCAACTTGCCAATGCGTTCCAAGGTTGGAAGATATGAATCTTCAGTACTTACTGCAGCACCTACCTACAATATCTATCATCGCACTTCCGCTTCTTGTAGCATTACGGATTAATTGTAAGATTAGAAAGTTGGGACTGACTAATACAGCTTAATACGAGTACACGAAATGTACCTGGGCATTGACCACGGGGACATGTTGTTTAAGAGAGGGAAAGTTTACACCTGTCTTTTCGAAAAATCAATCGATTTCACGAAATAATACCCGCTAATGAAGTTGATCGCTTAATCGATGTGGCCGTTTCAGCATGTTTCTCTCAGATTTAAAATAATTGTGTGGTTCTATCATATTCCATTCGCCTTCATTCATAAACTTACTGATTTACTTTTGACAACTAAAAAGAGAAAATGATGTTTTCTCAACATAGCGTCTTTTAGACTTTTATATTGAAAGAGGGCAACGAAATATCCCATAAAATCTGCTATTAAGGATCTTCATTTAAGTAGAGATCACTAACCTCTATCCAAAATTTTGATGTCTACAAAGCAGCCATCTAATTTGATATAATCCACTTCCCAATCCGCAAAGGTTTGGGCATCACGTTGTAAGTGGTGAATACTTCCGGGATAGCCTTCACATGTCCTTGGACCACAGTTTTCATACATGCCAAACTTCAATCCCTT
Source organism: Acheta domesticus (assembly GCA_031308135.1). Classification (NCBI taxonomy): domain Eukaryota; kingdom Metazoa; phylum Arthropoda; class Insecta; order Orthoptera; family Gryllidae; genus Acheta; species Acheta domesticus. The sequence continues at coordinate 247,364,977 of JAHLJT010009436.1, read as the reverse complement.
GCTATGAATCTTTAAAATAAAAGTGTTTAATTTAATTGACATACTTTAAAAGGTAATCACATCTCTCAAACTCAAATTAATTAACCCTATTAATACACAACATTAAGAGCAATAGCACTTTAGTATCATTGTACAATGTATGTAAAGAATAAAATAAAACTGAAAAATAAAAATACTCATACATATTTTGCTAATTGCTTCATTCCATGTGGGAAGCGCTCGGGATCTGGTTGTAGGCGTCCATTGCTATCTCTTTCTTCAGAAAGCCAACAGTCATCAATAATTACATACTCATAACCTGCATCTGCATACCCTTCTGATACCAACAAGTCTGCTGTTGTTCTGAACAATCTATCACTGAAAGAAACAAAATATGAAATCAAGAAAATCTGCAAACAATTCAAAATGACAGGTTACTATTACGATTAACTATTTCTTCATTTACAACACGTTTTATAATGTGAATAATAGGTATTGGGTTGAGCTCATTCTATTCATGTTACTGACGAGAACGCACGGATATAGAAGGTAAATCTGTAAGCTGTAATGTCGTTGGATCCTACATTGCCAGTGAACAGCAGTTCAATGCAATTCCTTTTACATACTGTCACGCGGTCAGTTTTTACTTTCCCATATACATACGTATGTACGGAGTAAAAATGTAGTATAAGGAAAGTTATGTAATGCTGCGCGAAAAAACAGACGATTTTCGGCAGAAAAAAATCATTGCCGGAAGCTGATAACGAAAAAGTGTAAAGCGTAAACGTAAATCCAGTTGCTAAATTAAAGAAAAAGGGCGCCCAACAACGCGGTGTAGCCAGAATCCCTGTTTTGTGGGTTCTTGATACCGCAAAACCAATTAAATGCAAAACGTCCGTCCGTCCATCCGTCTGTCCGACCGTCCGTCTATGAACGCCACTAACGTCCAAACCATGAGTAGGATTTGTTTAATTGAAGAAATCTCTGTCCACCTGACTCGAGTCGAAGCTTATAGATTTTGAAAAACATTCTTTAAAATCTGGGGGTACTTTGCACGAAGCCCCTGGGACATTTTCAAAATGTTCTCAAAAGCGGCACCAAATTGTTTCTTTAAATTTCTTGTAAGACAAGAGTAAAATATTCATAGTCGTCTAGATGTGAATTTCACGGTTAACTCTGCATTTTCGAAAATTGCAAAATATTTCATTTCAAAATATTTCATCATCTTCCTACAACTACAAAATTGAAGATAGAGATTTTTCCTTCAAATAAAAAGTGTTCTCCATTGTGAGTTCATTCATTAAGGGCATGCACATTTTTTTGTAAATTTCGGTAGTTTTCACGCAATAATGCGAGCAATATGTGCAATATTAAAAAATAATAAAAATGAGATTTTCTCAAACACCGCTACAATTTTTTTCTTTCAAGTTTTGGTAGAAATAGTGTTAATAGAACTGTATGAGATGACATTAAGACATATCGCTCTATTCTTTTTTTTTTCAAAAATTACAAATATTTTTGACTTGTCTCTCACGTTGTTAATGGTTACTTTAGCGGCCATTTGTTCACATTATTATAATGAGTTCATGTACTTTAAAAATGTCATACAAAGTTGAGGTGTAAAGAGGTGCCTCGTGGTGAAAAGAGGTACCTCGTGGCCCAAGAGCGAAGTCGCTCGCCTTTTATCAAGGAGATACGGGTTCGATTCCCGTCGATGTTATGTGAAGTTTGTTCCAACAAAACGAGTCCAACCCCTGTGAAGTGCCCTGAACCCTGTCCACATCCTAATTCCTTCCCAATTCTGGCCGCTGGGTAGTGACGCAGGGGCGCGCGGTGTGAGGCGCTTACGCGGAGATGCTACCTGGCGGTCCTCTAGACAACTAACGAGTGACTCACATGTTGACTTGTCATGGAGGATTACTCCCAGTAGTGCGCAGTAATGGAGGATTTCTCTGAAAAGCGAAAAGCGCTTAACGTCCCGAAAGGGACTTAGGAACGCATTACGTCAAATGCAGACGCAACAAATGTAAAATTTAAAAAAAATTCTCAAAAACGGAGTAGATTTCTGTGAAAACTAGCTCACAATTCCAGTTTCAAAAACACTCAAACGCCATTTTCTCATGAATGGCTCCAAATATTTTCTTAAAACTTTTCGAACGAATTTTACTCTTTTATTTGCACTCTTTAATTGCATTCTTTAATTTAATTGCACTCTTTAATATGAAGTAAATTTTATTTTGGGGTATTTTTTTAAAATTATTTATATTATTGTTTTTGAAAGATCTCTCAGGCCGTTAATACGCTTGCTTAGTTGCTTACGTGACTGACGTGCTCTGGCTGTGCTCCAATATTTTAGTAATTTTCACTACTTTTCTACTTATTTCAGGTACCTTTTGCTGTTAAACTGTCTTCTTTACTTGTTGCTTGTTACAGATAAGCTGAACGAGATTTATATTGTCCGAAGCAGTGGAAAATAAGTAATTCAAATATTTGTTTTAAAAGGCGGCGTTACGGACAAACGTTTATTTGAACGAGTGTGAAGACTTCTAATATGTATTTCCTCTGTAAATTAATTTAAATTTGCGTAAAGTTTTAAACTATTAGTGATAGTGTCGTGATAATTGTGAGAAACAATCAAAATTCAAAGTTTCGTCTATAACAGTAACGGAAAGATTTGAACTTTATATTTCAACTTGTCGAAGTGGTGAATTTGTGGCCTTTCAATAGGTAAGGTATAGTAATATAATTGTATTCATTAGTTTGCAGCTTCAATCTATTAGATTAAACACACTTTTCGCAATTAAATACTAACTACAATCAGACTACTGTTATTTTTAAATAAATAAATGTATTAAATAATTTAATACAATTAAATTAAAAGATAGTTTGGGGAGTTTTTTAATATTATTCGCAATTCTCATCTATTTATTCTCATCCCACTGAGCAACCTCTTTCAAATAAAATTGAATTTATCTAGACAGCATTACAATGTAATCTAAGTCAAATAGATGTTTTTTGCTTTACAGAACATTGGTTGTCTCGTAATGATATTGTGGCGGCACATTAGCGGTGAGTTTATAATAAAATAGAATTTTAGACACAAGGATAGTGTTCCCCGCCCTCGCCTGCACCGCCGGTCTGCGAACACATAACAGTGACCCAAATTCAAAAGGAATTTATGACCTGCAGCTGTGTACGGTCGCGCCCGCCCGGAAGGATCCACTCTCCTTTGGGCGCCCCCCCCCAAAAAAATAAACGAGGTGATTTGTTCCTCACAACAAGCAGTTCATGTCTAACTGAATAAGGGAAACCCAGGAACATTAACATGCTTTTCGTTATCAAAACGAGTATTTACAGAGCAAGCCTGAATGCAATTGCGCTCGTTCAAGTGCTAAAAGCAAGAGAGGGATAAAGAATGACCGGCGTATGGAAAATTTTAGAGAATTCCTATAGTTGATTGGTGGTAAATTAAATACGACGCCACAGATCTAGACCAATCAGGCAACATGTACCAGAGGAAGGGGTGAGTTTAGAAACGAGGGAACGATTTGGGGGGGGCGAGAGGTTCATGCGAGGAGCGTACGTCGGAAGAAAAGAGAGAACAAGTGGGACTCGAAGGGTGAGGTTCATGCAAGGAACGATCGCAGGGAGGCCGTTATTAGACTCCACATAGTTCCACAGGAAAAGTTTCTTTTCCTTAATTCCGAATTCTCACGGGATCGGGCCGAGCTATTTTTTCGCGGAACGGTGCCAAAGCCAGCCGCTTTAGGACACTGTTAGGCAGTTCACTGAATCTGGGCAAAGTGAATCCGCCATCTAGATCACGATTAATGTTCTCGAGGAATTTTATCCAGCCAGTTAAAGACCCGCGAAATTAGCGACAGGCGAATGTTCGCCTTGTAACCAATACCCAGAATTATCTGAGCCACACCGTGATCTGACGCCACTGCCACCGCCTGGACGGGGCGAAGACGTCTGGGAACTTCGGAGACTACAAAGCCGCCGCCCTCAGCCAGCGGCCGCCCTCGCCGTCACGGCCAGCCTGTGCCGCCGCCCCAGCTGATGAGGTCAACGACCGGGGAGGCTTCCTGCTGGTGAAGCTCCACTGCTATCCTTTGTAACATAAGTCGCCGAACAGGCAAAACCCACGCTAATGGGTTCTTTCTTACGCTCTTCAAGCGCAACGAGGACTTTGTTGGTCATATTATCGTACAAGCGTTGCTGCGCTCTGCCACAAATTGTAATTAGAATTATAAACCAAACTTGTTTGTAATTTTAGAATTTATTTTTTCGATTTCTTTTAATTTTAAACTTCCTTTCAAATGAACTCCGTAGGTAGGGTCCTTTTCTTTAAATTTCTTTCAGTGTAACTTCCCTGACACTCGTCAGAAATAAATTTAGTGCTTATCAGTTTATGTTTTATTTTTATCTTATGAAGTAGTGACCGCCAACCTCCTTCCACCGTCCAATTCAAAAGGAACTGGAACCTGACTGAGCTACCGCCGGGCCGGCGCAATTCACACTAGGTCGTTCCCACGAGAACGCCATGCGCTGACAATATAAACACACTCTAAATTCTTAGTTTTTATCTTGCAGGATCGTATTGTAGAGTTAGGGAATCAAATAAGGGCCCTGCTTACGGAGGTTCTTTTTTTTAATTTATTTTTTCTCGTTGGACATACTTGTCTTTCGAGGAGGTTAAATGATGCAGTACATAGTTATTAACTTTTTAATAACTCCATCCGCATCCATAAGCAGTGGTTTATATAACTCGGAAGAATGTAATCATAGTGCTAAATTAAATGAAGCTAGGTTGAAGATTGTTTCAGTTTGATCAATTGACAGTAATGGAGGATTACGGTGGTTTAAATCGGTCTTTGGTATACCTGGATTTAATACGTGGAGATGCAGCATTGCAACCTAGGCTGAAGATTAAGGAGCATTGGGAAGTGTGAAGGTTTTGGTAAAAAGTTTGGGCTATTTGTGTTATGTGGTCGCTTAATGAGGGCACTTTTAATTCTCTGCGAATCTGGGTGTTAGGAATGAACCAGGGGCATTTATAGTTCTTCTTAGAAATTTATTTTGAATGGTTGATAATTTTTGGAGATTGCCAGTCGCAGCATATCCCCAAACTGGGCAAGCATAAGTCATAGTTCGTAGAATTATGGATTTAAATAGTAGCAATCGGCATTCGACTTTCATTGAAGAACGTGCATTGATTAGAGGGAAGAGTTTTGATATTTTTGCAGATACTTTGTTGGCTATTGCATTTATGTGGGGTTTCCAAGTTCACCTTTTGTCAAGCAACACTCCTAAATATTTTATCGGTGAGGAGGTCCAAGGAATATATGTATTGTGAAGCTATAATTCAGCAGGATTTTTGAGGCGGCGTAACGTGAAGATTTTGCTGGACATTTTAACGGGTTTATTTTGATTCTCCATTTTTGAGTCCAGTTGACGTACTCGTTTAGTGTGTTTTGAATATAGTCCTTGGCTACGGCAATGTCGTTGTGCGTTGCAAAGAAGGCGACGTCGTCTGCGTACAGCGCTATCTTGGAGTCATCGTCAGTGGGGATATCGTAGCTAAAAATGTTGAACAGAATGGGAGAGAGTGCCGATCCTTGTGGTACTACCTGCATCAATGGTGCGCGGATAAGAGGTTGAAGAGTTGATTTTTACAATAAACGATCTATTCGTGAGAAAACTTTCGATAACCTTTTGTAAATACTCCGGGACTCCTAGTTGTCTCATTTTATAAATTAGGCCCGAGTGCCAGACTCTGTCGTATGCCTGACTTATATCCAGAAAAACTGATGCTGTATGTTTCTTTAGGTGATAGCCTTGTACTATTTCTTCAGTCAGTCGTAGTATTTGGTGCGTTGTTGAGTGATTGGTCCTGAACCCGAATTGAAACGACTGAATAGCGTTGGTGGAGTTGAGGAATTTAATAAGTCTAGACAGTATTAGTCTTTCAAAGATTTTTGAAATGGTTGGCAATAGACTAATAGATCTGGTGGCTTTCAACACATCTCGGGTCTTTTCCAGATTTACAGAAGGGAATTATTGCAGCTTTTTTCCACGCTTCGGGAAAATAGTGAAGCCGTAAAGCTGCGTTGAATATTGCCGTCAAGGCTGCAATGGATCGCCTGTTCAGCTTTTTCATGCACACGGTATTTATGCCGTCAATTCCAGGTGCTTTCTTAATTTTCAGACGCTTGATTTCAAAGCCTGTCTCAGATGTAGTAATGAATTTGATGGGTGGAGCGGCAGTTGGAAAAGTAGAGTTGACGAAATTTTCGACTTCGAAGTTGAATGATGCGTTGGTCACGGGATGCGGTTTGAAGGTAGCTTCTAGGTGTTCCGCCATTAGCGAAGGCTTATCCTCGTCTGAGTATACTCGGTTCGTTCCTATTTTCAGGGGTGGGATGTTTGATTTTTCTTTGGTTAGGCGCTTGACCGATGCCCAGAGATAACTCGAATTTGGATGAATTTCGCCTATATACGTATTGAAACTTGAAAAACGTAGTTTATCAAGTTTGTTTTTCACCAGCCTTGTTAACTTATTTACTTTCGCTTTGACGTCTGGTCTTCGAATAATTTGCCAGTAGCGTCTCATATTATTTTTGATTTAATTAAATTTCGAAATTTAACTGGGAGCGGTTTAGCATTTGGCGAACGACGAGGTCGTGTTGACTGTTTGATGGCATTAATAGTAGCTTTGGAAAATTTATCAACTTCATTGTCGATGTCGCGCATAATTCTGATACTTTTTGGATATGAGTAATAGGATAGCATTAGATTAGTATACTTATTCCAATTTACGATTCCTTTTACTGCCGTGTCGAGCTGGATTCTATGGATTTGTGCCGATAGCGATATTAGTATCGGGTAGTGGTCAGAGTCGAGTTCCGGTAACACTTCTTGATGAATGGGAAAATTAACATTTTTGGTGAGTACAATGTCTAAGACATCTGGGATGATGTTTGGATGGGACGCATATCTTGTTGATTCATTTGGAGCTAGTATGTTGATGCCATATGAAGTTGCAAAATCTAATAGCTTCTGTCCTAGCCACAATGTCGAGTTACATCCCCACGCTATAGTTTTACTATTGAAGTCCCCTAGTAATAGTGTCGGATTGTTAACACTGAATATACTTCTGTATGAGTTTTCCGGAAAGGTTCTGTTAGGGGGTTTATATCCTGCTATAATAGTTAAAGTTTTGCCGTTGATTTCAATTCGCACACCGACAGATTCCAGGTTTCTTGACGTGTGTTTTGGAACTTGCGCGTGTTTAACGTTCTTCGATATAAATATAGCTACACCGCCTGCCGCTATATTTGACGTTTATCTGTCATTGCGATACGCGATGAAACCCGGAATATTGAATTTTTCTCCCGGAATTAAATGGGTTTCCGTGACACAGGCAATATTAATATGGTGTTGTTTCAGGAAATATCGGAAACAATTTTCCTGTCTTTTTAGACCGTTGGCGTTCCAGTTTAGTATCTTATTTACCTCTTGAATAGTTGCCATTATTTATTACTGATGAAACTTGTCTCTACCATACTTTGAATAAGTGGGACGATTGCAGATACAACTTGTGACACTATTGTTGGTATGGTATTTGACCAGTTAGTAGGTTGGGCAGTAGATATTGTTTGGCTTTTTGAACTTGGCTGCCGTGCAGGGAGGGGTGGAAATGTTTATTGGATTGTGGTGGCGGGTTTGGAGAAATTGTGGGTGGAAAAGTGCATTGGTTGTTTGGTTTACTGTCATTTGGTTTGGGTAAGTTTTAATAAATGACTGAATATATTTTTTATAATAGCTACAACTTCTATAACGGAAGTTCGTGTATTTACGAAAGAAATTATATTGATTATACCTTCTTGTCAGAATTCAATTTATATGCAGTTGAAAAAGTTTTTGAAACAGTAGTACATCTTACTACGCTAAAACTTATCTTACTTTGCATTTACAGACCTCCACCAAAGCGAGCTTTAGATTATTTCACTTTCTTGGAAAATCTAGAGATAATTCTAAACAAAATTGGTAAACCCTCTTTTAAATCCATTGTTGTATGTGGAAATTTCAATAATGATTTTCTGAGTGAATCATACGAAAAAGAGCAGTTTCTTAATTTACTTCATTCTTTGAATTTATATACCGGGTCTTTAGTCTAACTCGCAACCCGTATCTGAGAACACATCCACTTGTTTTGGTAATTTGGCAACGCGTGAAATACCGTTGGCATCCCCTTCACTTTAAAACGACCCACCCATTGTCGCAGATTTCGGGGTAGGAGAACGGGGCTATATTAGTTGGAAGTCATTCGTTCATGTTTCATTCATTATCGTACGACGTCGCGTTTAGGAAGAAGAATCGCTTCGAAAATGTTGACGAAGGTTCAACGTGTATTTTTGGTGGAAGTTTACTTTGGCACGAAATATTTCTTAAAGAGCCCGAAAATGTTTCAAGAATTTTTTTTGGAAACGCCAGTTCTCAACAAATCAACAATTTGTAGATTAATCCAGCGCTTCAGAGACACGGGGGATGTGGATAGGAAGCGGAGTCGCAGTGCCTGTTTTAAAGGAGGAGAAATTATTAGAAAATTCAAGAGATTTATTTTATTAATATTTTTATTAATTTTATTACGATTTTCTAATTTGTTTAATTTCCAGGTACCATAATTAATTATTGTTATAAATAATAAACAGCTTGGCGGCGATGTTTCACGAGATATCTTTGTAATTCCTCTCTGAGCTGGCGTCCATTAAATAATAATTATTGTTACTTTGCTGTTAATAAATCCAGTGGCGAAGCGTCAGGGTAGGCAGAGTAAGCTGAGCTATCCCTAAGAATCTTGAAGAAGGCGGGAAATATATCTTCACTAAAAAAAAAAATTGTCAATTTATAATGTTATTTTAGCCAATTTATACCGTAAAGTATGCGCACCAAGTTCATTTTTTCTGTTCTTATGCGCATTCAATGCGAAGTGTCTTTGTCGCCGCCCGGTGCATCGGGCAGGCTGGGGAGTGAGGCTGAGGCCGTTCCGCTTACCACTGGAAGACAGTTTGTTGGCAAGGGACGGGGCGCGGGGAAGTGAGCGCGCATGCGCATTGAGAAGCTGGCCCGCTTATTTGGCCAGAAGGGTAGGCCGGCCTTACAACTGGCTAAGTAATTTAAACTCCTGCCGGCAGGCGCTCTCTTCACCACAAGCTTGCGTGGAACTTCCGGAAATGTCCACTAGAGGTCATTGAGCAACTTCAAATATCACTACTAACAAAAGTAAATACATTTATTTATTCCAAATTTCAGTATTAGTATTCCTCTGTCGCCAATTCATTAAGTACACTATTGAGAATGTTAACTCTTTCTCCCACATCATTTAGCATTGGTTTAACTTTTAATAAAACAAGATCATTCAAAAAAGCGTTGATTTCAAGCATTTATGGGTGGTATCGCGGCGTGTGAATCCCCCAGTAGTATTGTATTCTGGAAAGATCAAACAGGATCTGATCAGTGTAATTTCATTTCGTAAGTTAACTGAATAGCGTATACGTGTGTAGGTTACAAGTGAAATGTCGTTGACCAGCAACTGCATATCGCTGTGTCTCTTTGACAATGAGCACTCTAAAACAATTAAAACTCATTAACGTAATTCTAAGTCAAATAACACTCTTCAACTTGGCTACTATTTTAATAGAAAAGAAAATTTCGTGTACGTGTTCGCAAGATGATATGTTTAAAGAAAGCGTTGAATTTTTTCTGAAGAAAACCAGGTATTTAGAATTAATTACAAAAACCTGTACAAACAAGGAGTATACATCTATTATAAATAAGCATAACCATTTACAATTTTTTTTTCAATTCTGCAGTAGGCTTATTCTTGATCTGAGTATTCTTGCATGATTGAAATAATAATAATAATAATAATAATAATAATAATAATTATTATTATTATTAAATTTGTAGTCTTTTGATCTCTATCTTCTAAATATTCGATATTTCATAAATTAAGTAAAAATATGAGTTTTTACAATATGTTCGTGACTCAGCTTATCCAAAAATTAACCTCACGCTTCGCCACTGAATAAATCGATAAATCAGTCATAACTTCTCTCCCCGTCTTCTATGTTACAGTTTCGTTTCTTAAGCATACTGAAGCATACAGACTCGCCATTCCTAAGCAGACAGTCTCGCCTGAAGAGACGTTTTGTTTGCTGGCTCATGCCTCCACCCACCCCACCCCATCCACCCTGCGCAGCGCGAAAAGATTCCGGCTTGCGAGCCGCATACCTGCCCGCCGCATCCCTTGAATGGGAAAAACATAGAAAGAGGAAAGTTGCAGATTATGACGCGCAGCTCACTTCCTTCTCTGCTGTCCCAACGAGTCAGCCACGGCAGTATTGAAAGGAGGCAGAGACACGCGGTTGCCAAATTGCCGAAATAAGAACAGGCGCTAGCGATCATGGGTTGCAAGATAAACTAAAGACTCTGTATAACAGTGAATGTACCTACACGGAATACATTTAAATCAAGAAAAGCACTAGATCAAATTATAATTAACAAAATCACAATATAAGAAATAATAACATATAATCTAGGTTACAGTGACCATGATGCAAATATTCTTACAATTACTAAGAACATAAACACAGTACATAATACACGCATGTGCAGAGCATTCACTTAAGTTAACAAAATGATTTACGAACTACTTGGTGAAGGAATCATGCGACGAAGTTTATAACGCTATTGACACAAATTAAAAATATAATTTATTTCTCTCAAAGCTTTTAATTCATTTTAAACGCGTGCTTTTCCTCTTAAAAAGAGAAAATTAAACATTTCAAGCAAAAGTAATACATGGATCACGCAAGGATTCAGAACATCGTGTAAAAACAAACGTACGCTTTACTTTATTTCTAAACATCATAACGTACTAGCCGGTTTCCATGTATGCTTCTGAGAATACAAAAGAATTTTAAGGAAAGTAATAGTTCAGGGAAAATTAATGAAACATAGTCAGGATATTTTGAACGCTAGCAACAAAATTAAAGCAATGTGGGATACCGTAAAAAATAAAACCACATCATCTCGATATCTTGTCGAGAATGTTATTTTAAAGGATAATGAAAGAGAAACGAGTAATCCGGAAAAAGTTGCGAATCTCTTCAACGAACACGTTTCTAGAATTGAGTCTGATCTCACAAAGGGACTAAAACCACAAAATGCAACGCTTCCCAAAACATTTCCGAGACGATATTTATTTCCAAAACTTTTCCCAACGAAATCCTTAGATTAGTCAGTAAACTAAAAAATAAATATTCATCTGGTTTAGATGAATTTCCAGATCGTTTATTAAAACCTTGTGTACCTGTCTTTATACATCCGTTAACTTACATTTTCAATGCTTCTTTACATACAGGAATATTTCCAGATATTTTCAAAACAGCAAAAATTAAGCCACTTTTTAAAAAAGGGGACAAAATGAAATTCAAAATTACCAACTCATTTCTCTTTTGTCAGTTTTCTCAAAAATATTAGAGAAGTTTTTCTACTCACGGTTCTGCTCGCCGATGACACAAATGTTCTTTGCAAAAAGAAGCAGTAAATAGTACGATTTCGAAGTTTCAAATTGGTTTCATAATAAATTAATTGTTAACAAAAGAAAAACCGTTTCAATGCATTTTTGCATTTCAAATCGGCAATCGCATGTTCCATTGAAAAAGAACAATATGCAATTAGCTGATGTTGAGGTAACAAATTTCTTGGTCTCTCAATTCAGTCAAAACCTCAAATGGAATGTACATATAACAGAATAAAACACTAAATTAAATTCATTATGTTACGTATTCAGAATTCTTTTCAATTCTGTCAGCGTTCATGCAGCTCGTTGCGTGCATTCTGCAAATGTACATTCCCCTGAGATATAGCATAATATTCTAAGGAAGCTCATCCTATAGTACTCAGATCTGTAGATTGCAAAAGAAAATTATTCGAATATTGAAAAAATACTTTCCACATGACCCATCGCTATTTATAATTACAACACACGTCGTAGAAATCTCGTTCATCAAGTGTCAGTATCAAGGCTTAATACAAGAAATTCACATACAATACATGTACGTTACTTTAGAATGCACTGCCATATGACCTTAAACAATTATAACCATTACACAAATTTAAGTTAAAAGTAAAATCTTTTCTGCTGCCTGTTTCTATATAATTAGAGACTACATGACCAAAAAGAAAATAATGTTTGTTTTAACAAACAATGATATACAATGAATTAGTTTACATTTGTATTGTATAATTTAAAAGACAATACGCCTGTAACAAGTAATGTGCTTCAGCTTCCTGGTCAATGACCCCATCTCGATCAGGTTTTTCCAGTTTCCCTGAGCAAATGCCCCTTGTTTTGCTTCTGGACGTAAATGTAGCTTCACTATGCGCACCATTTGTTGAGCACTCCTTTTGCTTTTAGTGGTAGGAGTAGAGCTGGGGGTGATTGATTGATTTGGCGCCCATGTCGAAGTATTTTAAAACAGAGAATAGGTTCAGTATGTGTTACAGATGGAACTTACCCCCTGATTAAAAGCATATACATAAAAAGAGACTTGAATTCTACATCGAGTATTCAAGTAGTATGACAAAAAGAATATATAACAAACACGCAAAATTCATAGTAGAACTAAAAATTGGCTGTAAAGGGGCCAAAAATAAAACAACAAAAAAATAAAACACTATTCTTATCTCTCAAATAAGATTATATATTCCGCTTTCCTTCAAGAAGCAAAAACGTTTTGAGAGCGGGGAATCGTCATCCCGAGCACCTCCCTTAGCGAGTTGCCCAGGCCATGTCTTCGTCGGTTGCCAACATATTTCCTACAGTTCAGGAGGACGTGTTCCACAGACGGAACCGTCCCGCATGAGTCACATACGGGAGGAGTTTCTCCTCGAAGGAGGAAACCGTGAGAAAAATGGCAGTGTCCAATACAAAGACGGGTTAAAATGACTTCCTCACGCCTAGAGGAGCGAGATGAGGAACGCCAGGGAATTACAGAATTTTTTATCCAACTCAGTTTAAAAGTGGCATTGTGCCACTCTGTTTGCCTCGCTAGAACAAAGATAGTTTCAAGTAAGCCTTAACATCGGACAATGGTACAGCAGGAACCTTGATACGAGTATTACGAGTAGTTGATTTCGCCGCCGGGTCGGCCAGCTCATTCCCTGTGATTCCCACATGGCCTGGAACCCAACTAAGAACCAGGTCATAGTTGCGGGCATGAGACTATGAATCAGGTTTTGAACTGATTTTGTCAGGTAGTCTGACGAAGGCCGGGAGACAACCTGAAGAGAACTGAGAGAATCAGAACAGAGAACTACTCGCTGCAACGTCGTTGACTCGATGTACTTTAGGGCTTTGAGTATTGCATACATTTCAGCAGTGAATGTACTGCACTGTGAATGAAGACGATATGATTTGGTGGCCCAGATGCAATGAAAACTACACGCCACTGCGTCATTGTGCGATGACCCGTCCGTGTACAAGAATATATGATCCGGATAGGCTTCCCTCATACCCTGAAACTGCTTCTGGTAAACCAGAGGACTAGTATTTTGTTTGGAAAGATTGGAGAGTCTGAGGTCAATATTGGGGAGAAGGAGGGGCAAATCAGGTCATTTGGGAGTTTCACAGGAGTGGGAAGATCGACATTAAGTCCCCGCAAAAGATTTCGCAATCGAATGCCTGGGGGCTGGGGTAGCGATGTTCGAAGAATATAAGAAGATTCATATTTTGGGCGAGTGATTATTCGGCGACAAGGATGGTTAAAGAGCCCTGACACTTTAGCACCATAAGACGCTAATAGAATATCTCGCCTTATTTTTAAGGATGGCTCTCCAGCGTCAGCTAGAATGCACTCGATTCGGCTGGTGCGATACGCACCTGTTGAGAGGCGAATACCAGCGTGGTGTATGCTGTTGATGGGTCGAAGGGTGGAAGGAGCTGCAGAACCATACACTTCACTACCGTAATCCAATGTTGAGCGAATGAGTACTCTGTATAACCACAGTAGGGTAATGCGGACGGCTCCCCATGAAGTGCCACTAAGCATTCGAAGAAGATTGAGGGGGGAAAAACGCATCTGGTTTGCAATGTGCGGATAAGAGAGCGCCACGTGAGGGACTTGTCAAAAGTCAGCCCCAGAAACCTGGCAGAATCAGTGAATGGAAGCTGATTTCCTCCCTAGTATACGATTGGATCGCTATGCAAGTGGTATATTCTGCAGAACTGCACTCCAGTACATTTAGTAGGTGAGAACTTAAAACCTGTCGACATGCTCCATTCATGTAGCTTGTTGAGCACCAGTTGGAGTTGCCTCTGAATCACACTTATGCTGCTGGATGAACAAAAAATGGCAAAATCATCTACAAACAGCGATGCCTTCACAGGTTCCCTCACGACCGACGCTATACTATTTATAGCTATGGCAAACAGAGTGACACTTAGCACCGAGCCTTGGGGGATGCCGTTTCCAAGGGGGTGACTGTTAGACAGTTTGTCACGACTGCGAACTCTGAAAGAACTGTTCGATAAGAAATTTTGGAGGAATGAGTGGAGCTTCCCCCTGAATCCCCACGAGTGCAAGGTTCGCAGAATGCCATACCTCCAAGTAGTGCCATACGCCTTTTCTATATCGAATAGTACGGCCACAAGGTGTTGTCTCAGAACGAACGAGGTTGAAATTTCCATTGCCAAAGCGACGAGATGGTCAAGTGTTGACCGGTGTTTCCTGAAACCGCACTGAATTGGTGTGAGTAGGTTTCTGCACCCCAAGGTCCAGACCAAGCGCTGGTTTACCATCCGTTCCAGCACATTGCAAACGCAGCTGGTGAGAGCGAGAGGTCGGTAGCTCGATGACAACGACCGATCCTTTCCCTCCTTGAGAGCTGGGATAACTATGGCTTCTCGCCATACAGCAGGGATGGTGTGCTCTTCCCAGATGCGATTATAAAGGCGGAGGAGAAATTGCATCGCCACATCAGGAAGATGTTGTAACATTAGGTTGTGTATTTCATCAGGACCTGGGGCAGTTCTTCTGGCTAATGCAAGAGCAGAGCGCAATTCCGATATGGAGAAAGGTGTGTTGTAATCCTCAGACGCTTTGCAGAAGAAATCCAACGGACGGCTCTCCATCCTTTCTTTGATCAAAAGAAAGTCAGGAGCGTAGTTTGCCGAACTTGACATGACTTCATAGTGCGCGGCGAGTTCCTCTACAATCATATCTGGAGATGTGATCATTTCTCCGTTTTTCAACAGACCTGGCACCGTAATTAATGAAGAGTGTCCTTTTATCTGACGAATTTTTCTCCATACCAGGCGTGGTGGCGTGTGACAATTGAGAGACGAAACGTACGTTCTCCACGATTCATTTTTGCTCTCTAAGATAGTTCTCCTAGCCTTCGCCCTGCATTTCTTATACTCGATTAGTTATCCATGGTTGGATAGTGTCTGAGACGTGCCAGTGCCTGTTTTCGAGCACTGACCGCTCTCGAGCAGTTCTCATTCCACCACGGAACGAAAGGGTGTCGCGGTTTACCACTTGCCTTCCGAATTGCGATGGAAGCAGCAGCGAGTACAGCGCTATTAAAATGTTCTGTCATTTCATCCACATTTCCGAAGGGACCGTCTGACAGGTTAACATTATTTTGGAATGTCGCCCAGTCAGCTCGTCGCAGGATCCATTGAGGGGGCCGTGCAAAACTACGGCGAAGATGATCAATGTGGACAATCGTGGGGTAATGGTCGCTTCCATAAAGATCTTCTAATATGGTCCACCGCATAGCAGAAACAAGTGAAGAGCTGCAAAGGGCTACATCAATAGTCGTGCTAGAATTCGTAGCTACGGCAAAATGCGTAGGTTCCCCAATGTTGAGAATAGCCAAATTCATGGTGTCGATGACAGATTCCAAAATAGCACCTCTTTGACACGTACGAGAGGAACCTCAAAGAGGGCTGTGGGCGTTTACATCACCCACAACCAAGAAAGGTGTGGGCAATTGGTTTATTAGACTTAGGAGGTCATCAACCGACAGCTTTTTTCTTGGGGGAATATAGATATTACATACGGTGAGTGAGAGGGACGGGAGATACACCTGCACACAAACTGTTTGAAGGTCGGTGTGAACAGGGATTTCTGCAGAATTCAGCGAATCGTGGACCAAAGTAGTAACTCCGCCGTGAGCGCGGTGCCGTCATCGACATCAACCCTATAAGGGGTGAAACCGCGAAAGTGTATGGACCGTGGTGGAGAAAGATGCGTTTCCTGTAAACAGAAAATTGAGGGTGTATAACGGGACAATAAGAGTTTTAATTCGTCCCGTCGGAGAGAAAATCTGTTCAGATTCCAGGATAGGAGAGCCGTTGTTTAAGAAGTTAAGAGGATTTCTTCTTCTTTTTCCGCCTCTGCCGCCCGGCTGAAGTTTCCTCCGAGGCAGACTCATGCTGACCACTGCTCGACAGGCCGAGAGATCGCTCAGAGCAAGTTTCAGGATTCGGGGTAGGTGGTCAGAGTTTGGAGGATCTATCATTTTTCTTGTCAAGGCCAGCAGGCCGTGTGACATCAGCCTTCTTGCGCGGCTGAGAAGTGGATTCTTGTTCTGTCTTCGCCTGTGTTGCCTTCTTGGGTGGTGTTCTGTATTTTGTGGGAATTATTAT
The DNA here is from genome assembly GCA_031308135.1 of Acheta domesticus. Taxonomy (NCBI): domain Eukaryota; kingdom Metazoa; phylum Arthropoda; class Insecta; order Orthoptera; family Gryllidae; genus Acheta; species Acheta domesticus. The sequence continues at coordinate 247,348,272 of JAHLJT010009436.1, read as the reverse complement.
TTTCCCACCTTGCAGAGGCGATGTCTCCTCAGGGAAGTCCACTGGGGATACCTGGCAACCTCCCCCAACAGCCTTCGCCCTTCGCTACTGGGGGAGTAGCAAGGGAAGACTGAATACTCGTCGCTTTGACCATGTTCGCCAGAGTGCTAGAGAAAGAACGCCTGAGATCCACACGGTTCTTCACCAGGTATCGGCGTTTCGCTTCCGGAAAAACTACTTTCTCCGTCACCCTAATCCTTTGAATATCCCTCTCTCTCAGATATGTGGGGCACTTGTTAGAGTTGGCCGCATGGTCTCTCTCACAGTTTACACAGCGGACTGGTGATGAACAAGGGTTGGGATCATGCGCGGATTTACCGCACTTTGCGCAGGCAGGGCCTGCGGCCATACACCTTTGTTGGGTATGACCGAACCTCTGACACTTGCAGAAGCGCAGAGGGTTCGGCACACACTGCCGCACGCGAAGGTTATAATAACCACAGCTAACGTACTCTGGGAGAGAAGGGAGATTAAACGTCAGGATCAGGGTGGAAGTGGGAATCTCTTTCCCATTCTCCTTCCTCCTGATCCTATACACCTCCGTTACACCGTAGCTCTTAAAATAGGAAAGAAGTTCATCCTCGTTTTCAGAAGCAAAGTCTTCATGATTGACCACTCCCTTACATAGGTTAAGGATAGGGTGAGTGGTCACTTCCACTTGGAGGCCGGCAATCTGCTTAGTTTTTAAAATCTTGTCTATTTGTTCGTCGGTGCGTGCTTCAAAGAGAATTGTACCATTTCTCTGTCGCACGACAGCTTGAAGCTTTCCAAAATTCTCCTCAATTGCTCGCGCAAGGCGGACCGCACTAACACTTTTAAAGGTTTTCTCAGTTTCAGAGCAAGACATCAAGAGAAACCGAGGCTTTCTTGGTTTATCTTCTTCACAGAGGAAGAAGCTATTCAGATCAACTGTTATGTCACATCTCCTCTTCCTTGCAGAAGAGGGCAGGGGGGTTGTTGAGTATCCATGAGAAGGACATAAATTCATCTCCGTGCTCCCTACCCACAATGGAGTCCAACAAGGGGACACCCCACTGGGGTGCCAGGGCTGACACGAAGATATAGTAGGGAAATGTCACAGCGCTGCACCGCCGTGGATCCCCCGCTCACCCTGGAGTTCAGTGCAAGAACTAGTCCGAGCCCGATTGATCGGGAGTGGTTAGCTCCCGACCGCCCGTCTAGAAGAGTCCGAGGCCCAAAGCGAGTGTATTGACACCCTACAAGGAATGTTCCCCAAAATACGTAAACGTACCCCTTAGTGCTAGCCAGAAAAACGTAGCACCAGGACTAGTTGGGAAACAAACAGGTCTCTCAACTGCCAGGACACACATTCCCTCCGACACCGGGTCGCCATGCACGGCAAACACATGGGTGGGCGTTCAGCATACAGAGAAGGCCAGTGAGGAAGAAAAAGGAGTGAAAAGAATATATGTGACGTGAGATGAAAAGCAAGACGATGAAAAAATGGAAGAAAGGAACACTTGAGAGCCTTCTCTGCATCCCCCGTCAGGACGTGGACCAAACCCACCTCGACGGGAGCTGAAGGAGAGTTACTATTTTGTTAGCAATGGCAGAAAAAATCACATTACAGTTCGTTTACCGTTACAATTATTTTCTATATCTCGTGAAAGAAAAATGTCTAAGTTTTTCAAATAATGCTAATCTCGCGCTTTTTTTATTCTGGACCTCAAGAAAATGTAAAGGGGAGGAGATTATCTGCGCACTTCATTTACAGTTTTTTACTGTTTTTACACCAAATAAATATAAATATGCACATTTGCAGCAATTTGCAAACACTATTGTATTTGGGAGTTGATGTACTTCAAATGACTTCTAATGAAGTTATACATCAATCACAAAAGATTGATGTGAAAAGGAGCTTCAATTTTCGCATTTACAGTAGCGCTTAAAACGCCATTTTCTTAAAAACGGTACCAATTTTTGCTGCGAGTGTTCGAAACTCAATTGCGCATCAAAATGTTCGGCTTTTCCGTTACAAGCATACCAGTTCACTAGTTTGAAATGGATATATTTTTTGGTGAGAGGAAAATGCACATGTTTACTAATCCACCTGTTTTAATATGAATAAAATTGATTGACGGAAATTATACACGGACAAAGATCCGAGATACCTTACTCCACGTTTTACAGAATTCTCAAAAAACCGAGGCACATCACTTCCATCACACAGCTTCTCTGATAGTTTGATGCAAATCTTCAGCATGCTCTCCTTTTAATTTATTTTTGCATCTACAATGTTTTGATGGAACAGCAACATCTAATACTTTCCCTGTATCAAGGACTGGTTGACTGTAACAACACCATTTAGGGATGTATGTCCTCGCTTTTTGCCACGAGTCATCAAATGCAGCAGATAAACCTGTCCCATTGCATTTATCAATGGCCTCTTTAGAAGTATTCTCCATTGATTTTAATGCTAAATTTTTCGCTTCACTTCCCAATTATATCATTATATTCTCCAAATCTTGATGAGGAGCTGGCAAGTTCATCACACCACAAGCAAATTGCCGGCTGCAGAACCTTTTCCTAGTGTCCGCAGACCGTACACTAACCTCACAACAACACTGTACAATTTTGAATTTGCCATTACATGCTGTTGGAATTACATAAAGCCTTCTTGATATCACTTTTCACAATGAAGTTCAAAATGTGTTGCTAGGCCGCTACATCGCACTGTTTCTAGAAGTAAACCTCCACTGTTGCACCCTTCCTGCAAGACACACTATTCAAAAATTCCATGCAACACAAACATCTTATTGGCATCTTTTTCTGTTGCCCTCCTGTTGAAATATATCGTATTTCTTTTCTTTTCCACTTATCTTCTTCAGTGATGAACTCTCGCACCTTGGCATGTCCTCTGTATTTCTTTCGGTTGGATCTGTATCCAAAGCTCATACTTTGTACATCTTTTCTCTTACAGATATTTCTCCTCTTTTTAAAAACTCCAAGATAAATTCTGCCCATTTTAAAAGAGAAGAAATCGATTACTGTAGAAAAAAATACTTTCAAATATCTGTATAATCACACTGTTATGTTGGTAATAGTAGAGGTTGTAAGGTTGGTCAAGGGAGCAGGCAGGAGCGGGCGAGAGGAGAGAAGTGAGCGGAGTGTACATACAGTGTCGTAAAATAAATGAATTGTTAACTATTTTTACTAGTTTTCTTTCTCTTATGAAACATGGTGTCAGGAGTGGCGCTCTAATAACGATTCTAACACAAGTTCATTACAGTGCGAAACATCAATAGTTTTCGAAGAATTCTAACACAGCTAAGAAAGTGTGCACGTGGTTAAATTTTCGGCACGATGAGTAAACAGAACGTTGCGAGTTTTCTCGCCTCACAAAACACGTGCCTGTGCGTCATTCACACAACAAATACCATGGCCACAACCTCTTGAATTGACTCTGGTGATATTTACGATAATTTTGAACTATTTAAACAAAACTGGAAAACATACTGTAAGGCAACGAGTGGAATAGTTATTTAGAACCTAGAAACATCAATATTTTATTATCGGTGATTGGGGATAGAGCCAAGAAAAATTCTCCAACTTTCATTTGAAAGAAGAAAAAAACTAGTTGAAAATGTATTAAGAATAATAGGTGAACGCCTGTTATCAGAAAGGAATCTTTTGTGTGACCGTTATATGTTCCATACATGTAACCAAAATGAAGGCGAATTGTTTGATACATATTACCTGCGAGTCAGAAAAGCGCTGAGTGTGTGCAGATATGATCAGAACGTCACCTGCAAGTGAAATGTAGAGGGATAGGCTTGCTTCGGTATAAAATATATTAATTAAAAAAACGTTTTTTGAGAGAAGATCATGAAGCCCTGACTCTGGAAAAGTCAGTTCAGATTTGCAAAGCTCATGAGATATCAGAAATGAGACTAAAAATCGACCGAAGAGAAAAGAATCGATAAGACTCAAAAAAGAGGGTAGAAAAGATGGTACTTCCAGTCAGTTATGTCGCTTTTGTGGAGTAATGCACGAATTTAAGAAAAATATCTGTCCTGCGTGGGGAAAAATTGTGCAAATTGTCAAAGTCGTAACCATTTTGCTAAAGTTTGTCTAAAAATGAAACATGATAAAACTAATTATAAAAGAAACCCTAAATCCAATCAAAAATCCATTAAAGAGATAAGAGAAGCCAAAAGCAGTTCAAAAGATGATAACAATGACATAGAACTCACACACAGATACATTGAAAATATATAAGCTTAATAAAAGTTCCAATGAATAGAGAAAAGGTCACGTGGAGCTGACACTTCGCTTTGGGCAGCAATGGAAACAGTTGTTCTGTGACCTGGTCACATGTTCTGATGTTAATGTTATTGGTTTGAATGACTACTGCAGATTTATGAATAATAATACTCCAGATTTATTAACATGTCGATTATACAGTTTTGGAGGTGGAAGAGTTGAGATTTTAGGAGAAGTTGAATCCCTTGTAATATAAAAGGGAAGGCTTTCATACTTGTGTTTCTAATAGTAAAAGTAAACCACGGCCCTCTGTTGTCTGAAAATACATGTCTTCCTCTGGGATTGGTGAAATATTATTTCAAATCGGGAAAAGGCAATTTCAGTGAGGAATTGGAGGAAGGACGTAAAGGAGCTATGGATATAATAAGCAAACATCAATCTCTTTTTGAGGGGTTTGGATGCATGCCTGGAGAAATTTCGCTTGAAACTGATAAAGAAGTGATACCAGTTGTTCAACCTGCCCATAGAGTGCCGGTGGCTCTAAGAAAGATTTACAAAAAGAACTGAATAAGCTAGAGGAAAATTGAATTACTTTAAAGCGCCTCCATTTTCAGTATACAACATTAGTTGTAATATTACCAGAGATTGGACAAGTTTTTCAACGTTGGATGCAAAGAAAGCATTCTGGCAATTGAAATTGACAGAAGAAAGCAGCAAGCTGACAACATTTTGGACTCCATTTGGTAAATACAGATGATTGAGACTTCCCTTGGGAATATCTTCAGCACCCCAGACTTTTTCACAGAAGATGCAAGAAGTTGCAAATGGTTTAAAAGGCACAGAAATATCGATTGATGATATACTAGTATATGGCTGAGGAAACATCATGAGTGCAACTTTAGACGATCACAATCGTAATTTGGAAAATGTTTTGATTCGTCTAGAAAAAATGGTTGCAAAATAAATGTCACACATCTGTAAACTTCTTTGGCCATATTTTATCCAGTTAAGGGTTAAAGGTTGACCCTGATAAAACAAAAGCAATAACTCATATGCCAATTTTCTTCAAAATAAGCCAGAGTTATTACGTTTTTTAGGTATGGTCACATACTTAAGTCGCTATATAAAGAATTTAGCTTCAGAGGCTGAGAAATTAAGTCAACTTACAAGAGACAACATGGGTTGGAGATGGACTAAAACTGAAGATGAGACTTTTGATAGGTTAAAGAAACTGTAGCAAATATTGAATCTCAAAAGTACTTTGATGTACATCAACCAGTGATTTTAAAATGTGATGCTAGCTCCACAGGATTGGGTGCAGTGATTTATCAAGATGACAACATTGTTGGATATGCATCTCGTACACTGACAAAGACTGAAAGAAATTGTGCCCAAATAGAAAAACAGTTGCTTTTTATATTTTTTTCGTTGTACACACTTTGATCAGTATTTCGCTGGAAAGGAAAACATACTAGTAAAAACTGATCACAAGCCACTACCAGCAATTTAAAAAAAACCTCTGTTGAAAGCTCCAAAGCGCTTACAACTGATGTTAATGGTTCTACAGAGATACAAGTTTGAGGTTCAATTTTTCAAAGGAAAAGAAAACGTTGCAGACACTCTTCTAAGCGGCTAGATATTTTTGAGTTGAGAACTGAATCTTGAATTAGCCAGGAAATTGAGAGGATTAATGTCGAAAAAATGCTACAGATTACACCAGAAAAGTAAATGAGATTCGTGCAGCAACGGAATCAGATATGACAATGCAGAAATTAGTCAGCTATATTACTACCGGATGGCCAAAACATATTGCTGATGTAGATGAAGCATTCAAAATTTATTCCAAATATAGGGATGAACTGTCAACGCATACCCAAATTGTCTATAGAAATGATAGGATTCTTATTCCGTTTAAATTAAGAAAGAAGATCGACTGAAAAAGTCCACATCGCACATTTGGGAATAAAGCTACACTGAAACCAGCCAGAGATACAATCTTTTGGCCAGGCATGTCGGCAGACATTACGCAGATAGTACAAAGTTGCGAAATTTGTATGAAATTCATGGAGTCTTAGCAACAGCCACCAATGCAGACACAAAACATTCCAGAATATCCATTTCAATACGTTTCCATGGATGTATTTTTCTCAGAATACAAAGGAAAGAAACAAGCATTCTTGATCACAGTTGATCATTATTCAGATTTCTTTGAACATGTATTGTCTGACCTATCAGCTGAAACAATTGTACAAACATGTAAGAAGAACTTTAGTAGGAATGGTGTACCATATAGAGTTTGTACGGACAATGAAACGAATTTCCAGAACAAATTATGGAATATTCAAGAATATTATGAAAATGGCGTTTGAGCTATCTCAAAAATGCGGAATTTTGAGCTAGTTTTCACAGACAAAGGTTGAGTTTTCGATAAACTTTACTTGACATTATTTAAAGCACAAGTACTCATTAATATAATAATATGAACAAATCACCGCTAATGTAAATATTAACGATGTGGAGACAAGTAAAAATAATTACATTTTTGAAAAAATAAAAGAATAGAGTAATACGATGTTTATGTCATCTCATAGAGTACATTTAGCACTATCCCTACCAAACGTTTAAAGAAGAAATTTGGAGCTGTTTTTGAAAAAATCTTGTTTTTGTAATATTCTAAAATAGCACATATCGCATGCAATGTTGCGCGAAATCTACTAAAATTTTCAAAAAAAAATATACATGACCTTAATGAAGGAACTCACTACGAAGAACAAATTTTATTTGCAGAAAAATATCCATCTTTAATTATGTGGTTGGAAGAAGCCGAAAACAATTCAAACTTTTGCAATTTTCGAAAATCCAGACTTAATAGCGAAATTCGGACCTATGCCACCTGTATAAGTATATTTTACTCTATTCTTACAAGAAATTTGAAGAAAACATTTGGAGCAGTTTTTGAGAAAATTTTGAAAACATCCAGGAGGCTTCATTTTAAGTACCCCCGAATTTTACAGAATCTTTTTCAAACTCTCAAAGCTTCGTCTCTGGAGCAGTATCTCGAGCTAGATCGACAGGTGTTTCTTCAATTTGAAAAAAATCGTACGTATGGCTTAGGCGCTAGTTCACAGACGGACGTTTTCCTTTCAATTGGTTTTTCGGTATCAAGGACCCACAAAAGAGGGGATCTGGCTACACCACAAGCTAGGGACTTTTTTTCTTAATTTAGCAACTGGATTTATCCACTTTTTCGTTATGACGGCCCGGCAACAAATTTTTTCTGCCGAAAATTCGCCATTTTTTTCGCGCAGCATTACATAACTTTCCTTATACTACGTATACTCTGTATATACGTACGTATACGGGAAAGTTAAAACAATGTGTACCTCCACTACCTCCAATTTTACAAATTCAGAGAGTGGATAGGCTTCCACTTCAAGACCATCTAGGAACATTTGTTTGCCTAACAGACTTAAAAATTATGTAATTACAAATAATTGTAAGCTGATAGTTAATTGAGTTGTATTACTTTATTTTTATTTCATTTACAAAAATTAACAAACAATTTAAAGCTGATTGTTAACTGAGTTCTATTTTTTTATTATATTGTAACGGTACGACCCGACGCGAACGAAGTATGATCGATTGATTGATTACATTTAAAGGGCGGTTTCAACTGCTAAGGTCATTGGCGCCCATGTCAAAGTTTTCTAAAAAAAATATATTAAAGTTCTAATAAAATTGTAATTGGTTGCACTTGCCTACTAATTTAAAAGAACATGTATACCTTAAACAAGAACACTTCAATTATAGATATAATATTTAAGCAGACAGAACAAATAAAACAGAATTTGGGGCCAGTAAAACATGTTCCTATGTCATGTAAAATTGTATATTCCGCATTCTCTCAAAAAATAAAAAAGGTTTGAGAGCGCGGAATCGTCATCTCCGAGCACCTCTCGTAGAGATTTGCCCAGAGCATGTCTACGTCGGCTGCCATCAAATCTCAAACAATGTAGGAGGACGTGTTCCACAGACAGAGCCGCCCTGCACGAGTCACAGGTAGGAGGATATTCTCCTCGAATGAGGAAACTGTGGGAGAAGTGACAGTGTCCGATACGCAGACGGGTTAAAATAACTTCCTCGCGCCTAGAAGGTCGGGATGAGGAGCGCCAGGGATTAACAGTATCCTTTATTGCGCTTGGTTTAAAGGTGGTATTGTGCCACTCTGTTTGCCACGCTCTAAAGATGAGTCGTTTTAAAGAAGCTTTAACATCGGACGATGGTACGAAATGTCAACATGAGTATTCTCCGTTGCCGATTTTGCCGCCTGGTCAGCCAACTCGTTCCCTATGATTCCCATACGGCCTGTGACCCAACTCAGTATTAGATCGTAGTGGCGAGACAAGGCGATGAATGATATTTTGAATAGATTCCGTCAGGTAGTCTGAGGAAGAACGGGAGAGAGCTTGTAACGAGCTAAGAGAATCGGAACAAAGAACTACTTGGTGTAAGGTCGTTGACTCGATGTATTTTAGGGCTTCAAGAATTGCATACATTTCAGCAGTGAAGGTACTACACTGAGAATGTAGCCGATATGATTTTGTGACCCTGATACAGTAAAAACTACAGGCCACCGCGTCATTGCACGATGAGCCGTCTGTATATAGGAATACATGATCTGAATAGGCTGCCCTCATTTCCTGAAAATGTTTCTGGTAAGCAAGAGGACTAGTCGTTTGTTTAGGCAGGTTGGATAGTCTGAGGTCAATATTCGGGTGGAGAAGTTTCCATGGAGGAATGGGGTGACTTGGGGGTTTCACGGGTTTAGGAAAAATCAACATTAAGGTCCCGCAGAAGATTTTGCAATCGAATACCTGGAGGGCTGAGGCAGCGATGTTCGAAGAATATATGATGTTTCATATTCAGGATGGATAATTATTTGGCGGCAGGGATGGTTAGAGAGTCCTAATACTTTAGCTCCGTAAGATGCTAATAAAATATCCCGCCTTCGTTTTAAGGAAGGCTCGCCAGCCTCGGCTAGAAGGCACTCAATTCGGCTGGTGCGGTATGCGCCTGTTGCTAGACGGATTCCCGCGTGGTGTATACTATTGATGGGTCGCAGAGTCGAGGGAGCTGCTGAGCCATACACTTCACTACCGTAGTCCAAAACTGAGCGGATGAGTGATCTATACAGCCGCAATAGGGTAGTGCGGTCGGCACCCCATGATGTACCATTCAGCATTCGGAGAAGATTAAGGGGAGAGACACATCTGGTTTGTAGTCCACGAATGGGAGCGCGCCAGGTGAGAGACTTGTCAAATGTAAGCCCCAGGAACCTGGCAGATTCTGCAAATGGAAGCGGGTTTCCTCCCAAGTGAAGGACTGGGATTACAATGCAAATGGTATATCCTACAGAAATGCAAACCGATACATTTAGTAGAAGAGAATTTAAAGCCTGTTGACGTACTCCATCGTGGAGCTTGTTGAGCACCATTTGGAGTTGTGTCTGGATCACACTGATGCTGCTGGAGGAACAGAAGATGGCAAAGTCATCCACAAATAACGATTCCTTAACAGGTTCTCGTACGTCGACGCTATACCATTGATGGCGATGGCAAACAGAGTGACACTCAGAACTGATCCTTGGGGGATACCATTTTCAAGGGGGTGATTACGAGAACGTTTATCACCCACACGAACACGGAAGGATCTATTCAAAAGGAAGTTTTGGAGGAATAGCGGAAGCTTCCCCTTAAATCCCCAAGAGTGCAGGGTTTGCAGAATGCCGTACCTCCAGGTGGTTTCGTAGGCCTTTTCTATATCAAATAATACAGCCACTAGATGTTTCAAGGACGAACGATGTAGAGATAGCTGTTGCCAGCGAAACGAGGTGGTCCAAGGTAGACCGGTTTCGTCTAAACCCGCTTTGGATTGGCGTCAACAGATTTTTATGCTCCAAGGTCCAGGCTAGACGCTGATTCACCATGCATTATAGCACTTTGCATACACAACTTGTGAGGGAAATAGGTCGATAACTTGATGGCAGTGATCGATCTTTCCCTACTTTGGGAACTGGGACGACGATAGCTTCTCGTCACATGGTAGGAATAGTATGCTCTTCCAGATACGGTTATAGAGCCGGAGAAGAAATTCCATGGCCGCTTCGGGAAGATGTTGCAACATTAAGTTGTGGATTTCATCTGGACCTGGAGTGGTTCTTTTGGCAAGCTTCAGAGCAGAACGCATTTCATACATAGAGAAAGGGGCATTATAATCCTCATGTGCTCTGCTCGAAAAATCCAAAGCGCGATTTTCCATTCTTTCTTTAAACGAAAGGAAGTTTGGAGAGTAATTTTCCGAACTCGACATCTATTCATAGTGAGTAGCAAGTTCCTCTACAACGGCGTCACGATTTGTGATTATCTGACCATTATTTCTAAGTCCTGGCACTGAGTATGAGGAAGGGTACCCTTTAATTAGACTCACCTTCCTCCATACTAGACGTGGTGGCGTGTGGCAATTCAAGGAGGACACGTATGCCTTCCATGATGCATTCTTGCTTTCTAATATGGTTCTCCTCGCCTTAGCTCTGCACCTTTTGTAATCAATAAGGTTATCCGCGGTTGGATAATGTTTAAGTCGAGCCAACGCTTTCTTCCGAGCACCGACAGCCCTTGAGCAATCCAAGTTCCACCACGGGACAAGAGGTGTCGCGAATTACCGGTCGACTTGGGGATTGCAGTGCCCGCAGCTTGCAATATAGCAGTGTTAAAATGAGCTGCCATATCCTCCACACTAACAAATTCACCCTCAGATAGATTCACATTCGCTTGGAATGTCGGCCAGTCAGCACGAAGGACGCAGCATTGAGGGGGGCGCGCCAAATCACGCGCAAGTCTATCAATGTGGACGATAGTGGGATAGTGGTCGCTACCATATAGGTCGTCTAGGATGGACCATTGCAGGTCTGTTGAAAGAGAAGGGCTGCAAAGAACTAAATCAATACACGTGCTCGAGTTTTTGGTGACGGCAAAATGAGTTGCTTCACCAGAGTTCAGAATCAAGGTCCATATACAAGGGTCTGTCAAGTTGCGATCCTAAATGTGTCCGTTCTGCGCATCTGACGTCACACGCCCCGCACTCCCCGTCTTGACTGCGACTTGTAATGGTGGATAAAGTGAAGTGTGTAAGAAGAAATAATGGTTTACTGTTCGGTTTTTGGCTGTAACAGCCATTCTGAGCGTTCCAACATAAAGAAGGAATCTAAAATTCATCTCTTCAGATTTCCTTCTGATAAAGCAGTTCAAAGGAAATGGCAACATCTATGCTGCCGAGGAGACAAGATGAATTTGAAAACAGGTTAGTTTTATCACCCACAAAGTATATTAACATCATTATTTGTATGTAACATGAAGAACGTCTGTCTAAAAAATGGTTGGCCACCTCTGTTATTTTATTTTTGTATTTACAGCGGCAATATGCTCTCTACATTTCGTGGATACCGACTACGAAAATCTGATGCAGCATAAAGTTATGGGCAGCAGACTATTGCTTAGAAAAGATGCACTTCCCTCAGTAAACCTCCCTAAGACGTCAGAAAAAAAGTTAACGGATCGAACTGTTAGAACACTCAAACGTCAACAGAAAACAACTAGGTACAAACAAATATTTGTTGTTATTTATTCAACATTAAATGTTCAGTACCATAGAATACTATAGTTTGTTAAGGTTATGGTTTATTACATTACTATTGTAGTTTGCTAATGATTGTAATGTTTCAATTTTTAGTCAAAATGTAAATGAAGAATTTATGGAGGAAGATAATGAGATTGAGGATGAAATTGTTTCTACTTTTGAAGGTGCTACTGCTGGAGAATGTATTCAATGTTGTAGACAATCACATGAGATTGTGATATTAAAAGAAGAAATGAAAAGTTTGAAAGAAGAAATATTGCATCTAAAACAAAAAGTTGATGTGTATGATAGTATATTAAATTCTCAATTCACACCTGGTCAAGTTATGAGGCTCTTAAATCCAAACAAAGTGATGCATTGGAGAATGGAAGATATTTCTTCAGCAATAACATTAAAAAGTATTAGTTCAAAGTGTTACACATTTTTAAGACAAGTCAAATTCAAGTTCAAATTCTTTCCTATCTAGTGTAATTATAATGAATAATATTTTTGTAAATTTTCATCACAATCGTGTATGTTGAAATGACAAAATAATAATAAAAGTTTGTAATTTAATTAAAAATACTTTGCACAATGAATTACCTGATAATGTTATTAAAACTTTTGTTAAAATTAGAACGTATGCTAGATTGTATAGTTTAAATCAATAGGTTTCTAATTACAATCGGAAAAAGAAAATTAAGAAATTTGTAAAGAAATGAGCTTTAAAATAAAGTAATTTTTTGAAAATAATTTTTTTATTGGTGATACCTTGTTGCTCTTGTAAAAAAGAGTGGTGACTTTTGTGTCAGTTCTAAATATTGTAAAATATTAAACAGTTTTAACACAGTTGTATGACTCATTGAAATTCATGTAGAGGTGAGTGTGTTAACTATAGACAAGATTTTCCAGCATTATCAAGAACTTCATGCACACATGCACTATTATATACCCAAACATGCATGATGCAGGGTAAAAAAATTACAAAACATGCACAATGAAATTTCAGTTTAGTAGTTTTATTGTGTTTTGCATTTTATTTCGTTATAATTTTATTTTGTAACAAGAACAATTAATAATTTTTCAAAATGTTACTCTGTCAAGTCCATCCTTTAGTTGGAAACAAACCTTTTTAAATGCAGAAAATGCTTTCTAAGTTAAAAATTGTAATGGAGCACATTTCAAAGATGAAATCTGAGCCAGTGTTAAGTCAAATAATGCATTTTCTAATTTTTCTCTTTTTTCTTACATCTTGGAAACATTTGGATTAAACATCAGGATTTGAATTAAACTCTTCATTTAATTTCTCCTTAGCAGGTACACTAGCCACATTAGCACATCACCAAACACTGATTTCAAAGAAATTTAATGTCTCCAACAATTTTTAGTGACTCCTCTAGAGGAAAACCTCTTTTTTTTAATATCTGAATTGCTGAGGGTTACAAATTTTAATATAACAATAAGCAAAGACTGCATACTGTCAGGATTAAGAAAAATACGCTATTTATTCGTAATATGCGTGAAATTTGCCGTGCAGTATGTTTGAATTTTACTTTTTATTTCACGATCTTGCGCACGGCGCGCTACTTCGTCGAGGGGCGTGTGACGTCACGCGCGAATTCGTGCATGCGCGTTGACAGACCCTTGTATATGGACCTTGTTCAGAATAACCAAATTCGCTGTGTCTATTACTGATTCAAAGATACTGCCTCTCGGACACATGCGGGAAGAGCCCCAGAGAGGACTGTGGGCATTCACATCGCCGACTATCATAAATGGAGAAGGCAGTTGATTTATCAACCCTAAGAGTTCGTCTGCTGATATAGTCAGACCTGGAGGGATATAGATGTTGCACACAGTAAGTGTGAGGGATGGGAGGTGCACCTGCACACATACTGTTTGAAAGTCAGTCTGAAGAGGTACCTCTGTAGATAGCAGGGAATCATGCACCAGTGAAGCAACTCCGCCATGAGCGCGGAGACCATCATCCACATCGAACCTGTATGAAGAAAATCCGCGAAAAGGTAGAGGACGAAGTGGGGTAAGGTGAGTCTCTTGAAGACAAATCACCAGAGGATTGTGACGGGACAAGAGTTTAAGGTCGTCCCGTTGCGAAGAGAAACCATTTGCGTTCCATGACATTAGAGCCATGGTAGAATTAGCTTTCTTTTTTCTTCCGACATTGGGAGCCGGGCGCACGGGACTCCCCCCCCCCCAACGGGTGCCTCCCGCAAAACAGAAATCTCCTGGGCGCTGCCAAGGGGGCTGGATGCTCGCTCAGAGCTAGTTTCAGAAGTTGTAGTCGGTCGCGACTTCGAAGGTCCTTTTATGTTGAGGTTTGGTGTCCGTCTGACATCAACTTCCATCGATACAGTTTTTGTTGTCGATTTCGTGGACTGTGCTGCTTGGACTTTTTTGTGAACCTTATATTTGTGGGGATTATCATTCTCCCACCCTCAAGGGGAGATGTATCCCCAGAGAGGTCTACTGGTGACACTTGGCAACCAAAACTCACTACTTGCGGGGCAGCGCGTTCTGTTTGGCTGCCCGCTGCTACCCTCGGAGATTTCGCTTTCACAGTGGCAGAGAACGAGTGCGAGAGGTCAACTGGGTTCCTCGCATGGAACCGACGTTTGGCTTCAGGGAAAGACACTTTTTCCACGACTCTTATCTTTTGGATATCACGCTCTCGCAAAAAGGTGGGGCATTGATTATAATTTGCCGGGTGGTCGCCTTCGCAGTTTACGCAATGCGGTGTAGTGGTGCAAGGTCCAGGTTCGTGAGTTGGTTTACCACACTTACCGCACACTGGGGTATCTGCCATGCACCGCTGTTGTGTATGGCTGAATCGCTGGCACTTGAAGCACCGGAAAGGATTGGGCACATATTGTCGCACGCGGAGGTTATAAAAACCGCACGAGATATACCGGGGCAAAGTAGGGAGGTTGAATGTTAAGATAAGAGTGGAAGTGGGGATTTCTCGCCCATGCTCCCTCCTCTTAATTTTATAAATATCTGTCACACCCTGACTCTTGAAGAAGGCAACCAGATCTTCCTCGCTCTCTGTTGAGAAGTCGGCATGATTGACCACTCCCTTACAAAGATTGAGTGTTGGGTGAGTGGTCACCTCCACCTGGAGGCTGGCAATCTGCTTCGTCTTCATAATTCTATCTATCTGTTCATCCGTCACCGCTTCAAAAAGAATGGTGCCATTCCTTTGTCGCACTACGGCTTGCAATTTTCCATATTTTTCCTCTATTGCTCGCGCCAAACGCACAGCACTAACCATTTTAAATGATTTACCTTCCTCAGCGCATGCCATGAGGTGGAATCTAGGTTTCTTTGGTCTATCTTCATCATTGAAAAAGAAACTATTCAAATCAAAGTTTCTTTCCGGACATCTCCTCTTCCTTGCGGACGAGGGCGGGGGAGAAGGTTTAGTTTCCATAAAGATGGATCAGGTTCATCCTCGTGGTCCCCACCCACCACGGAGCCCAACAGGGGGACACTCCATCGGAGTGCCAGGTTGCCACGAGGATATAGTGGGGGAATAACACAGCGCTGCACCACCGTGTATGCCCCCGCTCACCCTGGAGTTCAGTACAAGACCTAGTCCAAGCCGATTGATCGGGAGTGGGTTAGCTCCCGACCACCCGTCTAGAAGAGTCCGAGGCCAAAGCAAGCGTATTGAGGCCTACAGGGAATGTTCCCAAAAATACGTACACAACGTATCCCTCAGTGCAAGCCGAACGTAGCACAAGGTGAGTGTTTGGGAAACAAACAGACCCCTCAACCGCCAGGACACACATTCCCTCCGACACGGGTCGCCATGCACAGCAAACACATGGGTGGGCGTTCAGCATACCGAGAAGGCCAGTGAGGAAGAATAAGGGTTGAAAAGAATGTATGTGACATGAAATGAAACGCAAGACGATGAAAAAATGGAGGCAGGAACACTTGAGAGCCTTCTCTGCACCCCCCGTCAGGATGTGGACCAACCCACCTCGACGGGAAGTATGATCGAAATATTATTTAATTTCTTATAAATTTCGAGTCGATCGGGCGCGTAACGAGAATTGGGAGGGGCTCTGCTCGCGTTCCGGCGAGCCAGGCACTTACAAAGCGGGGGCGGTTGAGGTTTATGACCGGCCTTCCCTTTTCTGCGGCTCCGCCGTCCGGACCGCGCCACCGCCAACCCAAAGCAGGGGGAGGAGAAGGGCAGGCTTTGTCTGTTCGGCGGCGCGATCAACAAAGCACCGACCCGGAGACAAAAACCCACTCCATGTTTACAACTAAACAGACTCTCCACACGTGCCGCTCTTGGGAACTAGGCCACAACGAACTTGCGGGGACCGCGGGGAGGAACCGACACTCACCGGCCCAACGGACTCCGAATTCAACGAAGATTTTTCATCTGCGACAAAAATAGACATTGGTCGGAGATTCGCCCCGCCACTCCGCCGAAATTCAAGTTCCGTCAAACAGAACAAACCATAGAAGTAATGGGAGGGGTATCAGAACTCTCGTCAGGACGGGAGAACTCCACGAGAGACACTTCTGGTAGAACTCCGCGAGCGGACACTCCTGTTATAACTTCTTGAGCCGACACTTCGGTTAGAACTCCGCGAGCCGACACTGCTAGTCGAACTTCGCGAGAATAAATTGCTCTCAAGTTCTCATGAGGAACTTGCACCCGCCTAGTTAGCGGGGAATAATCACATGGGGACGTAAATGCAGGTTTCCCGCATCAGTCGTTGCGTGGACCGAGTCTCCAAAATCGTGACGAAAACCATAGCCGAACGTGACCTGCTACCAGTGCAAACAGTAATCGTGATTGCACGCCATACGCGTTTGCGTCGCTCGCATGAACTGTTCGCGAGTCGCAAATTCGGAGAGGAAGGGAACGCGCCGCAGCTGTCGCTCATGACTTCATCCAGGAGTGCCTGGAAGGTGATTATCCCTGGGTAACGACCTGCCGGCGGAGACCGACCGAGCGGCTGAGAAAGCGGTCGACCTTGGACAAAGCGGGGGAGCGAGGTGCCACCTTCCCCCGTCTACTCGAGCCGGCGCCAGCTGAGGGGCATTCCTCTCGAAAACATCAGACATGGTAATGTAATTGTTACCGCAATAATGCGGAAGGACTGCAACCCTCAGATGGAGGAGTTCATACATCATCAGCGTAATCCTGAATAATCCTCAGCGGCCTAAATTTAGAATTGCATTGTACCAATTTGTTAAATTATGGCAGTCAATAATTGCCAAGTAAAATTGATTGAGCCGCAAGGTATCATTTTATGTAATTCATTGTATATTCATCCATCATCTCATTTTTTAATAGATTAATTTGTTCTTGTAAAATTTAGTTATGTGTTTCTTGTTAAGAAAAACCTGTCACCGGTCCCATTCACAAAGCAGAAGGGGGGTGATTACAATATATTTGAAAAAATGTTTTCACAAATAATTGAAAGCTGATTGCATTACATTAGTTTTATTTCATTTATAAACTAGTGGTGCTTATAACGCACATACTTTCTCGCTCTGCTTCTATACGGTCCTTATTGCTATTCCACTACTTCATAAACAAGCAAAAGTGTACTATACCAGCAAACCATTTCGGTACCGAGACCCGAAACCGAAACTCAAATTCAACGAACCGGCACTTATACCACTACGCAACACCAACACCGCCTCTGTCGAACAGAGCCATGAAAGAATAGAACCGACCTATAAAAAGGTAAATGCATGATAAAGAAACATTTGATACGATGGTAATACGCTTTACAAATACATGAAGAGAAGTAAAAAATTGTTAAAAGTTAAAAATTTGAACAAATATATATATATATAAATGTCTATATATATATATATAGACATTTCCACATTTATCGCAATTACTTATATTTTAGTCAAAACGTAATTTACAGATTTTATCATTAGGAGACGGTAATTTTCAACATGCGAAAAACATGTCTTCCAAGCATGACCAAAAAAGGCAGCGATAAACCGTATTACGAAGTATTCGTAAGGCTAGAAAGTAATAATATTTTCTAAACCGTTAGGGATTGTAAGTTTATCGCATGCCTTCTGGTTATATTGCATTACAATTTAACGTTAACATTCTCATAATTTTACTTACGTCATAATGTCATATGCTTCAGAAATCGAATAACAGAGTTGAAAAATTGTTTAAAAGACGCAGTTAGGGAAACACAGACAAGTCCTGTCTATTTATCTATATTGAATCTATTCGTGAGTAGAAGTACTCCAAATGATTTTCAATAAAGTATCTACACTCTTCAGTGTTTTTTTCCTGCAACATCACATTCATTAAATTAAAATTCGCCACGGGGGATCGAACTCGGTACCTTCCTTATTGAAGATCTCAACCCGAAGGTGCATTAACCAACCGCGCTACGGGACCGACTTGCGGAACAACTGCAAAAAATTTCAGTCAAAACGATCTTGTATCAGTTCTATCATTAGGAAGCCGGTAATTGTCAACATGCGAAAAACATGTCTTTCAAAAAACATGACCAAGAAAGGCAGCGGGGAACGGTTTACTCCACATAATTTATCGGATGGTCGGCATTTGGAAAATAACTACTGCGAGAAAGTATGTGCCATTCTATGGCACTAGTTTATTTATATATTTACCTTCCCTTCTTACACACGTGCAGAAAATTTAAAGAAAAAATTTGGAGCGGTTTTTGAGAATTTTTTTTTGTCAATTTGAATCGCAATTACGCAAAAACTATTCGTTTTTCCAAAAAATGGTACATGGCCTTATTTGAAGTGCTAATTTTGTACAACCGACTTTGTCTGAGGCGAAAATCTCTATCTTCAATTTTGCCGTTTTTAAATAGTTTTTTGCAATTTTCGAAAAATAGGGCCTATCAACGAAAATTATGCCTACGTCATTCCCTTCAACGCTCTTTGCACTATTCAACAACAAAATATAATCAAAAAATTTAGAGCCTTTTTTTAATTTACAAAATCTCAAAATGGGCTTCTTGTAAAGTATCCTCAAATACTAAGATATCGGTTTCAAATTCAAGAGGCCTTGAGACGAGTAAAAACCATCGGGGAATATCAATTTTGAAGAAAATCGACCGAACGGTTTAGGCGCTAGCGTTGACCACAGACGGACAGACGGACGGAATGCCGTCCATCGATTTTGAAGTACAATTACATAACTTTCTCTTCTTACGAAATATTCGTAAGGCGAGAAAGTAAAAAGGGAAGATGTTATGTTGGTAACAAAGTAGAGATTGTAAGGTTGGTCAAGGGAGCAGGCAGGAGCGGGCGTGAGGAGAGAAGTGAGCGGAGTGTGTATACAGTGTCGTGAAATAAATGAATTGTTAACTATTTTTACTAGTTTTCTTTCTCATAAAACACACACAACACGACAAACAGCAACGCAGCACAACACACCAAAACAAACGCACGTGGACTAGTAGGTTTGTGTATTTTTTGAACCTTGAAGACTAATGAACATGAAATAATGTCACAGAGTAAAAAGATAACATTGCAGACATCAGATAGTAATCTTTCAAATATCGAGCGGGAGATTCACAAAGGTTTAGAAAATTCGACACTCCATACTTCTTTATTCGACCTGTTAAAATACTGCCAGTTCGTCACGGGCGCCACGCCCCCTCCTCACGTTCTTTAAAAATTAATTTCAGCAACTTCAGAGCGTCAAAAGTACATGTATTATATACCATTTAAAACTGTTAAAATGCAAAAATTGATCATTTTAAATTACCGGACCCCCTGGCTTCGTTTCCGAGCTACGCACGATTATAATGTGCGTTGCAGTAACGTGTTTTCTCTCTACATTTTTTCGTCTTAAATCTGTTGGATGCAGGACTGGGGAGGAATTCTTTATTCAGCACACTTATAGGTATGTGTCGATGGTTTCTCATACATTGTGAAAACACGTCTTCTACCCTTAGTCCTTATAAAGTATTACCCTACCTACCCTTCCTGGGGTTAGAAATATTTTACTAACTATTGTTAATGTCTGAATGTCCAAAGAATATTCCGGCAGCAAACATTTCGTTCCACATATATCCTCTCGTCATAAACGGGAAATAGCTATTCGCCGATCGCTAAACGTAGGTAGCGTTTTCGTCGGGCGTTTCAAGTTTGCTTCATACCAGCGAAACGTGAAAGTTTCCTGTCACTCATGGTTTGCTTTTGATCCTCGCATATGACACGGGCTACAAATTATCCCATTATTTTTTAATGCCGAATTTCATTGAACTTTAATTTCTAGGTGAAATTCTTACATAGGCATTGTTGATTACCGTTCAGAAAACAATAAAAATATTTTTATCATGATAATCAAAAGCAGACAAGCTTACAAAGCATAATAGGAAGGTTATTTCAGTGAAGGGTAAACAAATTCAGGATATTTCACACTTTACTTAAAAACTAGGTAAGCTGTATTAACAGCTATCTTCCGAATGTAATTTCACTTAGCTTTGCCATTAAATGTAATAAAATTAAATTTACATTATTATCTTATTAACAGAGTCGAATACCTAACTGCAAACATTTACTGAAATTATCCGTTGCCAATTTGGCCGCCCTTTGCCTCAAGTATTGATTGAAAATGAAGTTACTTCGATATTTTGTTGTTCCATCATTATTGCCGAGTTTAATTCATGAATTTAAACACCAAACTGATAAAATTACAGTTGAAATAAAAAGTAATATTAGCACAAAACATAAAACAACAAATACAAAATGTAAAAAACACAATCATCTTTTAAACCAGAAAAAATATGCTAATTGAGAATTACAGATGTTTCTTACCTGATACACTCATCAGGAAACCTTTGGCAGTCAACTATGCAGCGAAAACGCTCCCAAGACATCCATCCCATAGGTGGAGTCAGTGCTAGACCATTATCTAAAGCTGAGCATCCTGTCAGCAGAAAGACTGAAGCTAAAAGGAGATGTAGCATTATCGTGAAGAAATAAATTCTGTTGAGAATTGCTTAAACAGTCTCTGTTTAGCTTTTTAAACAAGCTTTTTACAAGTATTTTGCAGCATTCTAATGTTTCACGAGTGAAAATGGCTTATGTATTGTATACAACATTTTCCGTCATAACGTTCGTTGAGAGCTTTACCATGGAGGAGAGCTCCTCCATGGCTTCACAGTCCAATAACTTCCACTTACAACAGAAAATAAAATTTATCTAAAAATATTCCTTTCTTCACAGTAATAAATTTAAAATGATTAGTGTATATTAAACAGATTTAGAAAGCATTAACACCTACAATTTTAGTTATATTTTTAGTAAAATTGAATTACAAGTGAAAACAAAGTGCATGCACTTCGGAATATTGTGTCCAGGTTAGACACGACAAACCAAATCGTCAACAATGACAATCGAAACAGTGGACTGTATTTACGGAGGCAGCGGTCGTTATACTTCGGTTTTTCTTTCTTGGCGCGTGGGGGTGTGTCATCAAAATTGAATATCTCACGGTATTTCGCGTCGTTCTCGGTTGTGCTGCTAGGAGTCACATGATAGCGACTGTATCGAGCAGTGCTGGCGATTATGCGACTCCTAGAGGCACAACCGAGAACGACGCGAAATACCCTGAGATATTCCATTTTCATGACCCCCTACATACGCGCCAAGAAAGAAAAACCGAAGTATAAGTGATAACACGAAAAATCCTATCCGAATTTTTCTCTTACTTCTCACTGTTTTCACCCGTTTTCTCATGAAAATATTACATTTCTAATGTTAGTAAAAAGCTAAAAAGTTGAGATTGCGGTCAAGGAATCCGTTTTGAAAATTCGGACTCTTTGCGGAAATATATATCTACAATGTAGTATACTGTAACCGCAGTGGCGTAGCCTGAGTTTTGGCTTATGGTATGTAACTACAGAAATGAGAAAATAATTTAAAACTTTAATTATAATTTAAATATTTCTCATTCACCAATACCATGTCTGTCACTTTGATCAATTAGAGCGCACAAATAATTTGTATATTTAAAATAAAAACTGGTCCAGTAAAAGTAATAATGGCTCATGTACTTCATGTAGTTTACTGGTTGAAAGTTAGAAAAAGTTGACTTATGTTCACGACCTAGCAAAATATAAATGTGTGTCCTCATACTTTAATAAAAAGAGCACTATCAAACCCAATTATTATCAAAATTGTCCAATTCATATCATTTCGAACCCAATAGAATTGGCATAATTTATAAAATGGAAAACAATGATCTATAATAAAAATATAATACGAAAGAGAAAATGAATCAATTTGCAGACACGTAATGAAAAGCAGTTGACAGTTGTCCTTTTTGCTGCTTACATCAAGAGTTTCATTCAGTATGGCGGAGACAAACGTGGCGTTAGAAATTTTATTTTTAATTTCATGGGACATTACCGTGCTTACACTTGAAATCCAATGAATCTAAATTTCTGGTGAAATTACACGAAACACTGGAATTTTCATATCATCCTTGTCAGTTTTATCATATTTCATTATTTCACTTATATATTACATGAAATTTTCTCTAGTTGATGATCCCCTATTTTCATTATGGCTAGAAAATACAAGCCCTTGTCTTTCAAAAAAGCATACAACATACATTTCAACAAGCATACATTGGTACATTTCAATATACATTACGACGCTTCCGAAACTTCTAGATCATACTCACGCACATGTTGTAAACGTAATCCAGACTGGTTCTGTTATGTATGAGGCATCTTCCTGGGATCGAAAGCTATAAAGCGTATAATAAAGGATGTTAACATCTTCTGCTTAGCGTACAGTAAATATTTTGGTATTCGTGTGGGAGACCAAGAAAAGAATTGGGCACCACATGTTGTATGTGGTTGTTGCAGATGACTCTCAAAGCCTGGTATAGAGGAGAAAACAGAAAACTGAAATTCGGTGTACTTATAATTTGGCGAGAACCAACAGGTCACCTCTCCAACTGTTATTTCTATGTTACCTCCCCTCCGTATAAAGCTTGGACTCATCAAGCAATTTGTTAAGGCATTAGATACATCAGATGTAATGAAGTACCTCCAGAATGTGTTCCCCAAACTATCAGAAGCTAACATAAAGGGAGGATTTTTGTGGGCCCCTAAGTGAAACATTTACTTCGTGATGACCCATTCATCAACAAATTACACATGCGCTGACACGCTTAACTAATTCAGCAAACGACGGAAAAAGCTCAGCAAAAAATTTCTCACCAACAAGGAATTTGTACGCCAGTTTTTATTTTGTTTTATTCTTAAAATGTAATTGTACCTGTAATTGTATTTTCATGTTTTTGCATTCTGCCACAGGGCATTTGCCCAGTTGTAGAATAAAACATATCTATTTATATATCTATGCCTGTTACAGTGACCGTACAATGCATAGGGTGAATAATTTCCGTGGCTATTCCAAACGTGAAATTAAAACCAGTAGTATTTAACCACACATAATATGCCCTAATCAGGGCTGTGTGTCTCAAGAACTTTATCACTTTTTCTATCCGATTTTTCTTATCTCTGCTACCTACAGGCCAATCATAAGCTCCGACTCATGAACCTTAGGAGTCAATATGTATCCACCGCTCTACTCCCATTGTATAATGCTGTCATTTGATGGCTGCAACCGATTGCACAATGATAGCCATTTCGATACTAATTTCATTATGATACATTTTCTTGACCAATCACAAAATCATTGAGAATCGTTGTAGTAAGCGTTACGTTCGAGTGTATATTAAAATTGCATTTAATATTATTTTATACTTATAATTTTTAGTTTCTTTTATAAGTAGTAATTTTTTTATTATTTAAAATAAATTGGATCGTAATTTTACTTTTATCCATGGACCTAAGAATACATGGAGATGGCATGACGTCTTAAACTTGAAGCCACCTCCGCCATATTGCTGTGCCCAAAAAGCTGGTAGCATAAACAAACCGCGTGAGTGCTCTGTTGCTTGTTTAGCTGTGATCGGGTTCAGTTGTGTTGTTTGGCATTGATTTTAATATTTAAAAACCTTGTTCAGAATAACTAGTTTGCATAAAAATTTACAGTAGTTCATTTCCTGCTAATATTAGAATGGCAATAAAATAGTTGCGTATAAATAGCATTTCTTTCTGTACAATCCTTTCTGTGTCCGAGGAAGCGAAAACAAGCAAGGATTGGGTGTTCAGATGTGCATGCCATTACTTATTAAAATGATTACTCCATTAATATTACTTACCTACAAATTCCAGTATTAAAGTTAAATTAATATCTCTTTCCCAATGTCGTAATATAAATATTTAAATGTGTGGATTGAGAAAGAGATATGGAAACACATTAAGGAATAAATTACAACACATCCACAAAGAACTCAAAAAGTAGTTTCACCAGTTTCTTACATATTTAAAATAAACAATAATTTACAGTATAAAATTAATTTTTCTTGTATCATTAATAAAAATGTGGCACTTTACTCTTCAATGCAATGAATTGTCACAATGTCACACTTTGATCACATTCTGAAAATTTTCAAGACAAGATTTGTTCTTGCATTCGCTTTCAATGAAAGGCCGTCATTAATTACGCGTTGCAGATTGTGATACTTCAAACATTCTCTCTTGATGTTGCTACTGACAATAAATATTTAGAACAATTCGAAAATATTGATGTCATTGTACCATGTTTTAATTTCGATTTTCCTAGTGGTTTGTTGTTTCTTTGCGTTCTCGTCTTAGTACTCAAGAATTCGTTGGATATCTTCTGGACGAAAATGTGCTCCACAAACCTATAAAAATTTAATGTACGTTAGAAATAATGAAAATTGTTAAAAGCATTTTCGTTAAAAATTCGTAATATAATTATTAATCCTAACAGTACTTAATAAGATCACTTAATAAACCTTGATCATTCCTATTTTCCTTGCATTCATCACATTTTCAGCGTATGTTGAACCATGACAGTAAAATAATCAAACATAACATCATTATCTTCAATCACGCTGAGATTTAATCTTACGATGCATTTATTTAATGTAAAAAATTGCCTTTTAATGTGATCGTCACAATCTGTGGGGAAAGAAAGCTACATTTATTTTCTAGACGTAGAACAAAGGATCGTATCAGCATTTGCCTCAGTAAGTCAAGAGAAACTGGACGAAACTTATTGATAAGAAAGTCTTTTGCTGTTTTCAATTCACAATTGAGATTTTTGTACTATAATTTTCAACGCCTAGTCATTTATTTTAAATTATTTTCACATTATTGCACTCAAATCAATTAGAATCGTTTCCCTACTTTGGAATGATGATTTCGTAGAAACTTTAGTCTTCTTTTGGCGCATACACATTTCTTTCACAGCCAGAAATGAAAACACTGATACTCGGTTTTTTGTTTCGAGTTATAATTTCTCCGTCATTTGGATCACACCATTAAAAATCCATATTCTGGATTATATGTACAGTAATAATTTAAATATGAATTTGTCGATAATTGCGGAGCAGAATGAAACTAACACAATCATAGCATAAACTAAAGCAAGATGGCTGTCGTACATGGTCATAGTCGGCCTGCATACTCCTACGTCACAAACAGCTAATGACGTATTGACATGACGTGTTGGGGCACAGCAATATGGCGCACTGGCTTCACTTTCTGAATATTGCAGAGATACGTAAGGGCACCTCCAAGTCTTCTTAGCACCATGCTTTTATCCTATTTGAGAAGCTCAGTGGTTCCTGTTCCTGGGAACAAGCGATGATCTACTCTTTGTAGTATACTTGACTAAGTGTTATTAGCAAAAAAATAAAACAATTATTATTAAAAATTCTTGATGGGGCAGAATTTTAACTTAACAGTGAAAATGCGAATTGGCACGAAATTTGCCAACATGTCTCATTAGAAAGTATTAGTGTTTAATGGGATCATAACGGACCTTTTTAACGAGGATGCTTTGTGGAAAACTTATGGTGCCACGCTTCCTGCTGCTCCATGGCTTACAAATGAGTTGAACATTCTCATGAAAGAGAAATTCTGCGTTAATCCACTTTAAATCTATTAAAACAGACGAAAAAAACTAAGTACAAAAATACATTGAGAGTTACGAAATGAATAAAAATTATAATTTATTTACGGTCATTAATGCTGAAATATTGGTCTCAAATGTCCAATAATTGCAACTTATGATTGCCGTTAGAAACCTTAAAACTAGTGGTGCTACAGAATGGCACAGACTTTCCCGTATTAGTTTTCTATATTCCTGGGTCTTCGCTAGCTATTCGGAATTGCCACAAACTCTTTCTTGCCAGCTACCATCTATCATCGCCAAAAGTATATTTTTTTTGTCATTTTCTTAATTTTTCGGTTTCCTATTGGTAGAACAGAAACATTAATTTTAGAATATTAAAGAACACAAAAACCTAGCCGTAAATGGGAATTTTCTTTTAAAAATTATATGCCGTTTAAGAGAAAATGGCGTTTTAGCACTACTAAAAATGCGAAATTTGAAGCCCATTTTCACAGAAAATATTTGAGTTTTCAAAATACTTTATTTGAAGTTATTTGAAGCACTTACACTCACAAATATAATCATATTTTCAAATTGCGGATAATGTGCATATTAAAGATGTGAGAGATCTTTCAAAAATTTACATTTATATAATTTTTGAAAGAAACAAAAAAAACTCAAAATAAACTTCACGCTATACTAATGAGTGTAATTAGCACTATCCGTTACAAAAGTTTCAAGAAAAAAATTGCAGCCATATACGAGAAAATGACGTTTGAGCATTTCTGAAAATGCCGAAATTTGAGCTACTTTTCACAGAAAACGGTAGTGTTTTCGAGAAACTTTACTTGACATTATTTAAAGCATATATACTCGTAAATATAATAATGTGAAAAAATCGCCAATAATGTAAATATTAACGACGTGAGAGACAAGTAAAAAAATTTACATTTTTGTAATTTTTGAAAAAAACCAACCGATAGACCAAAATGGCTTTTATGTCATTGATAGAGTACATTTACCACTATCCCTACCAAAAGTTTAAAGAAAAAATTTGGAGCCGTTTTGGAGAAAATCTTGTTTTTGTAATTTTTTAAAATTGCACATATTGCACACAATATTGCACGAAAACTACCAAAATTGTGAAAAACATTTACATGACCTTTATTAAAGAACTCAATATGCAGAACAAATTTTATTTGAAGAAAAAATCTCTATCTTCAATTTTGTAGTTGGAGAAAGACGCCGAAAAAAAATTCAAACTTTCACAATTTTCGAAAATTCAAAGCTGTACGTGAAAATCGGACCTATGCCATGTTAAAAAGTGTATTTTATTCTATTCATACAAGAAATTTAAAGAAAAAATTTGGAGCCGTTTTTGAGAAAATGTTGAAAATCCCCGGGGGGCTTCATATAAAGTACCCCCAAATTTTGAAGAATCTTTTTCAAAATCTCAAAGCTTTGACTAGAATCAGATCGACTGGGGAATATCAATTTTGAAGAAAATCGACCGAACGGTTTAGGCGCTAGCGTTGACCACAGACGGACAGACGGACGGACGGAATGCCGTCAATCGATTTTTAAGTATAAAGAAGCAACAAATCATGGATTTTGACCACGAGATAGAGAATTTTTTTTCTTAATTTAGCAACTGGTTTTATCCACTTTTTCCTTTTCACGGCCCGGCAATTAATTTTTTTCCGCCGAAAATTGGCCATTTTTTCGCGCAGCATTACATAACTTTCCCTATACTACGTATATCACTCCGTGTATACGTACGTATACGGGAAAGTAAAACATTGCAATTTCCAAATATCTCTAAGGTTCTAGCATGTGATGACATGTTGATACGTTGTTTGTTTTAATCAAATTTTGTTAATTTTCAAACATTACTTTGTCTACAATGATGAAACGCGGATACCGTGATTGGAAAACTAATATTTCTAACGTATATTATTTCCTCGTGTACATACCACAAAGACAGTACATACTAAGCAAACCATAAGGAGTAAAATGCGTAGTATAGTAGAAAGGTATGTAATGATGCGGCAAAAAATGGCGATAGATCGACAGGAAGAATTGTATTGTGGGGCCCTGATAGAGAAAAATTGGATAAATGCTGTTCCAATATGTTCTTCTGACATGTTATTCGAGTACCGTGAGATGTCACGAATTGTAGGTCCCTGATACCATTTTTAATAAACGTTTGCTGGTCCGTCTTTTCGTCCATCTGTGAACAACACTAGCGCGTAAAATAATCGTTGATACGTTAATACACTGATGTAGGACCAACTTTCACTGTTACCGCTGAATTTTTAAAAACTGCAAAAGTTGGAATTTTAAAATTTATCTCTCACAAATGCAATATTGAAGATAAATATTATTTCCTTACAAAATATGTTCTCCACAATTAGCACTTTCAATAACGCTTTGGTTATTTTTTTCCAAATTCTAGTAGTCTTCGTGCATTATTGAGTGAAATATGTGTAATATAAAAAATACCAAAAACCAAATACTCTCAAAACGCGATATTGTATAGTTTTATTTTCTTAAAAAATTAACAAACTAAATATTTTGCATCTTTCTCCTGTCATTAAAATTTACATTAAGGGCTTTATTTTTTGCATTATTGCTTTTGGGAGTACAAGTGTTTTAAATGATTTCGTACAAAGGTACACGAAAACTCAAACGTTTCCTAGGAACATCAGTTTGAAATTAGGCTTTTTCAGAAACGAAACATTTTATCAAAAACGACTGCGAAATTTTTTGTTTTTTTTCTTTTTTTGGCAAGTATTAAGCGACAAATTCCCACGTAAACATTTATTTATATCTGAAATATCTTGGTTCTCTTGAGATTCCTTTGTTAACTTGACATAAACTGAGAACGGATTTGCGGAAAATGCCATTTCTGCCATTGTTTAAAGAGTAACAAAATTTGTTTTATGGTAAGTTTTGAGTGATACAAAAGCCACAAATTCTCATGTAAAAAGTTTTTGTTTATTTACGTAATTTCTCGGTTTTCTTGACATTGCGATTCTCTCTTGACCGGCGTTAACAAGTTAGACCCGCGCTTGCGAATAATTCTATTTCTAGTATATTGATTGAAGAGTAACAAAATTTCTTTTACGGTAGGTTTCGAGCGACACAAAAACAACAAATTCCCATGTAATTATTTTTATATATTAGTTTAATTTCGTGGTTTTCTTGAGATTGCGATTCCAAGTTGATATCAACTTAGAATCGCGTTTGGGAAAAGTTCCATTTCTAGCATATTGTTTAAAGAGTAACAAAATTTCTTTTATGGTAAGCTTTGGTACGTTTTGAGCGACAAAAAAGCGACAAATTCCTGTGTAAAAAGTTTTTGTTTATTTCCATAATTTCTCGTTTTTCTTGAGATGGCGATTCCAACTTGACAACACATTAGACCCGCATTTGAGAAAAATTCCTTTTATAAAATGTTGTTTAAAGAGTAACAAAATTCCTTTTACGGTAGGTTTCGAGCGACAAAAAAGCGACAAATTCCCATGTAATTATTTTTTATTTATTATTGTAATTTCTTGGTTTTCTTGACATTGCGATTCTAAGTGTATATCAAGTTAGAATCGCGTTTAGAAAAGGTTCCATTTCTAGCATATTGTTTAAAAATCACATGCCTGAAAGTCAAATTTTATACTCAGATTACTATCAAAATACTAACATACAGATCATTTTATTCCTCTTTTCATGGTCTATTCATTGGTGAAAAAATGTATAGCTCTATTTAAAAAATTAAAGATGATTAAATTTCTCGAAAAATAAAAATATTATAGACGATTTCTCTATGGCATGTTACTTGCCCCATTATTCCGCATTGCTCAGTGAAACTGCATTTCGATATCCTGAACCGTTTGGAAGTTATGGGGGTGGTCCATAGTTGGTGGGACACCTGTGTATCAGAGAAGAAAGTATTTTATATGTTATTTCAGAAGGGTAATGCCTCTATAATTATCACATGTTCCTGGATCTCCTTTTTGTAAATTGGTGTTTTATAATTAGTACATTTTAATATTACATATTGTATCCGATTTTACATATTTAATGTTCTTACGGTTTTCATTACATTTACGCAGATTACAATTCGCAGGGAATATTACAGAAGAGTGAGACTAGTCCGACAGTCCGCTCTGAATTCCAAGAATAAAATATCAGCAATAGGTAGTTTGGCGGTGCCAGTAGCCGAATACAGTTTCGGACTAGTGGACTGGACTGAGCAAGAAATCCGCATCATGGATCGAAAAACCAGAAATCTGCTAACAATGCATCATGTCTCCCACCCTCGAGACCCACGATAGACTTTACGTGTCACGTAAGGAAGAAGGAAGAGGCCTCAGACAAATTGAGGCCTCCTGGCACAACACAGTAGTCGGGATGGAAAAGTGTGTAGTCAGTCATCAAGATGACCCTCTAATCAGGCAGGTCATGAAATCTGACCGAAGAATGGGAAACAGAGGCATTGTTAGTGTAGCAAGAAGCATTGCGAAGAAAACTAGGCAAGACACCTCGAATAACACAGATACTGAACTTCTGGTACTACTAAACATGAAATGTGAGACACAAAAAATGTTAAAGAAATCGTGGAGAGACAAACCACTCCACGGACAATACTGTAAAAGAATGGACTATGTGTATATCAATAAAGATCAATCATTTATGTGGCTTAAAAGGGGAAGAATGAAGCCAGAATCGGAAGCAGTTCTAGTAGCTGCCCAAGATCAGGCGTTGAGAACATGACATTATGATAAAGCGGTTCTCAAAATATCCCAAGATGACAAATGCCACATTTGCCAGGAAGAAGTAGAAACCATTGATCATATTGTCTCAGCTTGTCCAATCCTAGCAAAGACCGAATACTTGAAAAGACACGACAGGGTGTGTAGCTATCTCCACTGGCAGATCTGTACCGCCCTTGAAGTTCCAAACACATGCCCCAAGTGGTACGAACACTCAACAAAACCGGTGACGTCTGTTGGATTGTGTACGATATTGTACGACCAACAAATTCAAACTGATCGCACGATAGCGGCAAACAAACCGGATATATTTATCCGGGATTTAGAGAAAAAATCGTATTTACTTGTCGATGTTGCTGTACCTTGCGATCAGAACGTCGTTACCACGGAGGTAGATAAATGTCTAAAATACAAGAGTTTGGAAATCGAGATCAGCCAAATGTGGGGCGTAAAAGCACAGGTCGTCCCGATAGTTATCGGAGCTCTGGGATTTGTTCCGCAAAATTTGTGTAAGAACTTGTATAAACTCCCCGGTAATTCAAAAGACTGGGAAGTGCAAGAAATTGGCTTTATCTGGAACAGCCCACATTTTGCGCGAAGTATTGTAGAGGCACCGACAGTTCCTAGATCTGCTCCTTAGGTAGCTGGTTGCAAACCTGGAGTAGATTTAATACTCAGCCGACTCTTAACATCTGTAGTCGTGATATGGAGCAATAATAATAATAATAATAATAATAATAATAATAATAATAATAATAATAATAATAATACGCACTTCATAAATTTAGTTCAGAAATATCTTGTTGTAAAACATTTCATACTTTTTTAAATGTTTATTTTACTTTTTGCTGTTACTTTTTCTCCGACATACGAGGCCCGTTGTCGCTTCATTTCTCCCCGCGAATAAAATTCGTGCTCCCACTTACACGCTACACTCACCGTGCTGGATACTCGGATTGTCATGAAATTTCACCAGCTGATAGAACACCATGCAAAACCTATATATACAAATTTTGAAGTGCTATGGAATATTAAAAATAGTGTTTAATAGGCATTTTGTATCAGGACCTTTCGTGACCTCCGCGCTTCTCGCTGCGGGCGAGCCGTTGCTTCGGCAGCACCAGGACCGTTTCGCGGCTATCAACCGGTGTCAGATTTCCAAACACGTTCGTTCAAGAATGATGGCAAAGGCCATCGCCGGTGACTTGTTAGTTTGATGTACACAGTGACACGCGTTCTGTGGAGAGTGTTAGTAGCGCAAGAACATTTTTTTGTTAAATATCATTATTGTGAAAATGTTGTGCGTAACCTCTATTCAGGTCCTCTATGCAGGTTCGAATCCGGAGAATGTTTTTAAAAATATATAGTAGAGATATGTTTTTTATTCTGGTATAATTAGGATTTTCTGCGAGTCTGAAGGTTGCAAGGGAAGGGCGCCTGCAATGTAAACACCCGTTTTTGTCACCCCGCTTCCCTCCGAAGCAATTGAGGCCCTGCCGAAAGGCCGATAGTGGCTGCCGTCTGTGTGAGTAACGGCCGCAGAACCAGCGGCGAGCAGCGATTTCTGCCCTTCCACAGGCGGGAAGGTCATGAAACGTCTCAATACTAATTGTCGCAAAGTACTACTTGCAAATACTTCACATCACGTACAAATTTGTATGTAGAGGTTTTGAAAGGTGCTGAACAAGCTGGTAAAATTTCATGTCAATTCGAGTATCCAGCACGGTGAGTGTTACGTGTTAGCATTGAACCGACGATTCTGATCAGTAAATTGAAGAGACAGCTCGGCCGTCGGCAATCCAACTTTCCTGGTTCTCGTGGGCGCGGAGCGCGGGTTTCCCGGCGCCCCAAGAGCGGGCTCAAAGGGGGCGCTTGTGCACCTCTGCCCTAGGCTATAACTCACATGGTAGTTTCACTTATTACGATAAACTAAAATATGAATTAACCCAAGCCCTTCATATTTATGAGTAGCAGGAAAAATTAATTCACTATCCCCGTAGATAGAAGCTTTAATATTCTCTAAAGCGCCATCAATAAACCAATCTGCACTGAACATTGTTCGAACAGGATGAGGTCTCCATACGTTCATATCTAGACAAATACTGCGTAATAATCTTGCAACTATCTTCAAACTATTCAGTGACACATTCCTATTTTCATACAAAGATATATTATCGATCGAAATTATTAAACACAACTGTTAGGAATAAAAAAATACGTAAACATTCTTTCAAAATCTCCCTCTGCGAAAACGAATCCAGAAACATATTGTCCATAATGCTTCAACATACAGTGCCCCGTTAAATGATTACTTAGTACTTGCGCGCTCATTCCTAAGTATCAAGTGAATGAAACGCCTCAGACAGGAAACAATTTAACCTCTACTAAGAAAGCAAATACACACATTTTAAATATACTTTTGTATTGCAATAGACAGACTAGTGCTTTTTAAATGGCTTTTTAAATTCATACTTATTCGGAAAATTTTCACACGTAAGGGTGTGTTCCTTCGGTAGTCTAGGATACGAACTGTCAGTACTACTTCTATCCAGGGCCGGTTTAACGACATGCGGGGCCTGTGGTACTTTTATCATGCGGGGCCTCTGATATTAATTCTATTTTTTAAACCATAGTTAAGCGCTTGATATTTGAAAGAACTTTAACCGGTTTCCGATATTTTTTAAAATAGATCCTTAGCTAAACATAGCTTTGCTAATCAATGTTGAGACAATACTGTACTGTAAATAAACGACTGAGTATACAAATAGTTGAATCCAGTTACCAGTACTCTGAGCCACGTTGTAGGGCAATATTGGGACATTTGTAAATTTTCTATTAAGGCAAATATGATTTTGAAGTCTACAAAAATATTCAGAATACAGTTTAAATGAAATATTCGAGACTCGAGCATTGCTGGAATAGTTTCGATGGGAAGTTTTTGGTCATCCCCGTTATTCTCCTGACCTTGCACCAAGCGACTTTCCTCTTTTCCGGAGTCTTAAGCAACATCTCGGGGGAATACGCTTCGTAAGTGAGAATGACTTGAAAGAAGAAGTGGGGAGATGGCTTGCCAGTTTGGCGGGAGAGTGGTTTGACACTAGGTTAAAAAAAACTTGTCACGGTACAAAAAAATGTATTGAATTGTATGGGAATTATGTAGAAAAATAGTTAAAGAAGTTAAAATATAACTTCTTGAATATTCTAAAATGTTTTTTCGTTTTAAATAGTGTAACTTACTTTTGAGACGGCCCTCGTAACTTAATAAGGTTACAAAACTGTTACTTATTTTAAAGCTTGAATTAAGTTTCAACAATTTTAAAATTAGTATGTGATTGAATTACGAGTAAGAAGGATAAATTCGGTATCGTAATTGAAATCGTGCGCATAAAGCTTGACTACCCAAGGAAACATTACCGCAACAAGTACGAACATAAGAGAATCAGCTGATTCTTTTCTGATTTTAATTTATGCACTAACAAATTATCCAAACAAAGTAATTAATCTCAAATGGTTGCATTTTAAAACTAAAACAATATGTCGTGCGACATATTGTTTTAGTTTTGCACAACTTTTTTCTTCATTAGTGAGACTTTTTTTTTCTCAAAAAGCACGGGGCCTCCAAAAGCGCGGGGCCTGTACGAAAGCCTGTACTCGTAGCACGTGCTACAAGTGCTACTAGGATAAACCGGGACTGCTTCTATCCGACAAAAAGTTTCATGCACCCACAACTATCATAGTACGAAAGCCAAGATAAAAACATCATCGCCCTTGAAATTACGAGAAAAAACAATACCGTGCCATTATAATGCGACGCAAAACCTCGGTTCATCTAGACTCTTGATCGCGATGTTCTCTGTTCACGTGCTCCACACCAACACTAGCACGCACTGCCACTTCGCTTTGCAAGCGCACACTGACGCTTTATGGTTGCGAACACGTCAGAAGAAAGCTCGGTCACTATCGCAATTGTGACGTATTCAGTGAAGTAAATTACGAACGTAGATGTTTCGAGATTAGATTTTTAAATTTCTATTATAATAAGGGGCCCTCTATGATTGAGATTCCTAACACAATAATTTACCAGCACTACATGTAATAGCTTGTTACGGCAATTTTTTTAAAATTTCATTTCTAAAACTAATTTGCTAGTACTAATAGAGAACATCTGATAAAGAATGCAATACAATTTTTTTATTGTAAAGTATAAAGTTGCTATACGTATGAAATCATTATTTTTTCTCTTTGAAATATATGTTCATTTTATGTGAAATTTGTCAACATTTTTTAAGATTAAATATTTGGGAAAGTAACTAGAATTGCAACATCAATTAAAGCAGATTCACCATAATTAGAAATAGAAAATACTTTCAGTGTATCTACCTAGCAAATTATTTCGTGAATTATTAAACTTATTTGCAATATTAAGACAGTAGTTACAATTATATAAATTTGCGTTTTGAAGATTATTTACCATAGTATTACATAAATTTTTGTCAATCTTCATCCTAAAGGCCAAAAAGTGCCTTGTCGCTGCCACCATTACATTCTGCCTTCCGCTGTCCTTTTCATCTCTGCGTATTTTCTGAAATAGAGTTCGGTTACTTTTGGTAATTTTGGTAATTCGGTAATTTTTGTAACTGCAGAAAATATTATCAATAAAAGATTTTTATTTTCAACAATTCCATTATAAAACATTTTGAACCCAAAATATTAGTTGAAAGTATTCTTTATAACTTTCTGCCCCATTCTCTGTCCAATATTCCCTCCATCATATTTCCTCATCTTCTCTTTTTCTCACTTGGCAATCTTCTAATGCTTTACATATAGGGAAGGCAGTGGCAACTGAATGAGAAAGGAGTAAATGGAAGGTTTAAGAAATAGAAAAATAAAGATGAATATAAGAACCCGAAGGAAATAATTTTTGGTACTACCAAAGCAAATAAAACTGCCATTATTATTTCCCTATTGTTCTAAAATGGTACTCAACATTGTTATTAGAAACACTATAAAAGCACCATCAATTCAATATATCCTATAAATTAAATACATTTTTTCTTTTCACTTTCGAATTTGTCAAGAATTTTTCCAGGCACATTTATTTTATTGTACTGATCTGTAGAAAAACTTCTGCATATGAAACTAGGTTCATGCACACCTTCAAACCAAATACCAGCTTTCTGTGTACTTGCCAGGAAATAATTTGGAAAAATTCACTTAAATCAAATTATTGCATTAAAGTAACATTAGGAAAAGTGAAAGGTAGAGAAGTTTTACAATACTTAGGAATGTGATGACTATGAATTTCACTACGAATTTCACTTGGCACCCCAAATATTTTATTCTTAAATATAATATAAAGAGACTAAGATTATAATATAAATTTCAGAAACAAAATTCTTGTTACAAATAACACTGAGTTTATTTGTAATAGAATAATGACTGTTCAGTATATGCTTTGCTCCTAGATACAAACAAGTAATTTTCTGACACAGTTCATATTTCTTGCAACAATTTCAGACTGACTAGTGTTTAAAATTTGCATTATTCATGTTTTCATTTATTCAAGTCAATGCACTCATTACACCACTCATTTTATCTTCAAAATACATACTATTCTAGTAGCAAATAAGCTACGAAATTATACTTTCCAAAAACTTTATTTTGTTTGCTAAACCAAATACAATACTTCATATATTGCAAATCTCATTCACTTATTGTGCTATATTTTTATTCATAACTATATTTTATCATTGTATATAATTGAATATGTGACTGTTTCCAATTCTAGTAGTTAACTTCTTGATTTCTGTAATAAATATGAAAAACTTGGAGGAACAGTATTGATTTTTTGTTTATCCTAAGTAAATGAGGCATATTTGAGAGACCTTTAAAAAAATACATTTGTGTAGTTTTTGAAAAAAATACCACAAAATAAACTTTACGTCATATTAATGAGTGCAATTAGCACTATTCGTTCCAAAAGTTTGAAGAAAAAATTTGGAGCCATTTATGAGAAAATGGCGTTTGAGCGTTTCTGAAAAGGCGGATGTTTGACCTAGTTTTCACAGAAAACGTCTGAGTTCTCGAGAAACTTTTCTTGCAATTATTTAACCCTTCAATGCACTTAGTGGGCCTCAGAGACCCGGCCACGTTTCTTAATGCTGTAAATATTTTCCCGTTAACATTACATGTGTCTCCTTTCATGATACCCTCTGTTGTTATGTTTCTTTTCTTATGGCAGTGATCCACGAAATTCTTTAATATTTTTAAACTTTTCTGAAGGTAGTCGTGCTTTCCACTAACTGGGCCTCCGAGTCCCGGTTGTCTGTTTTCCCTTAACGTATCTTTTAACACATAAGAAACACATTTATGTTGTTATAATTTATTCCTTTTCATTATATAATTTCTGCCAAAGTGTTTAGACAGATATAGTGGCTATATGGAGAAGTATTGTAGGAATGTCACTAAAATAGTTTCACAAGTGTAAATAACCAGCTTGTATCTTTTATAAAATAGGGAGATTTATTTATTGGATAACCGTTGTATGTAAGAGTAAATTTGTAATAATAACACATAATTTATTATTATTATAAATAAAAGAAGAAGAAAACATCGAAAGTATTTTTTTCTATTGAAATGCTTTTCATCTAACTAAATCGTGTTAGAAGGCAGAAAGTATGGGTACATACGTACTATGATATACCAATATATCATATATTTAGACAGTAACATTTGCTGTAAATGGGTTGGGTTGAAAGGGTACGCAAATGGGAATATACAGCCTTAGCAACGCCGGTGTAACGGTTGGCAAGGTCAATAAACTGCATTCAGGCCTTGAATATGTCGGGGCGCTGGCTAGACAGAAATGGAAGATAATTTGGGATTGGTTTAGAAAGGAATGACTATCGAGAGCGTGGCTACTTGATTTGGTAAGCAATGGATGGATTGGCTAAGGGAGAATAGACTGTCGACTCCTGACGGAAGTTTGTCGTTTTGTTTACAAAATAAGAATGAAGGATGGATACCGAGGCTAGGAGGACTAAAAACGGAGGAGTAAATGACATTTGGATAGAGGCTGTCGAGTGGTGCGGATCGCTCGCGAGTTTAATATTAGGGGAGTGGGACTTGTAAGTTTGTCGTCACAATCAATGGTTTTCGGACTCTGAAAGTTGATGTGCAGCATTTAATTTTGCTTGGGACTTTGAAAGTTTTTTATATTGCGGTGTGTTTATTTTGAACTTTGAACTTTAATGTTTTACCACGTAGTTGGGAAGAACTAGGAACTGTGAATATTAAGTAAGTAAGAACCGGTAAATATTCGAGGCAGTGAGGGCTGGAATTCGTCGGCAGCTTCGCAAGATTACAAGAGAGAAGCTGGACTTGGAATTATCATCACCCAAGTGAGAAGATACTGCGGGGCGCCGTCGGTCAAGATCACGTTTAGATAAGTACTGCACTACAAAGGTTTTTTTTTAAACGAGGTCATGACCTAAAGTCAGAATAATTGTCCATACAAGTCAATAAATTGTTAAATTTTCTTTTGGGAATGAAAAGATGATTTTCATTTAGTCAATCTCAACTGATAAGTAGTTAGATATATGTATATATATTGTGACGAACGTGAGTTTAGAGGTTCGTCACTGGTGCCCACGCACCATAAAACACCATAAAAGAACGGGGAAGAGAGCGCGGCGCAGTTTGAAAAGGGCGCGCCCGCGGACGAGGAAATTGTCGCCCGCGGCGTCCGCCGAACGTCGCGAGAAAATGACGCGCATTAGCTGGAGAGGGGAGGAGGAGGCGCCGCGTTACCCCTACAAGCAGAAGGCATAAAACGCGAGTCCGCAAGCGGCAGCTTGTCTCTTTGGTTCACGCCCTCAGCAGCAGCAGCTCTCTTTGGTTTTACGTCCGTGGAAGCGGCAGCTTCTCTCTTTGGTTCACGCCGGCCGCAGCAGCTCTGCTGGTTCACACCATCGCCGAAGTAACGGTCGCCAATTGTAACGTACTATTCGTAAGAACATCATTAGATAGGAGTGTTCGGCGTCAGAAAGGCGTCTAGTTAGTCGTCCGCGAATTTGTTGAATATTCAAGAAAGTTTTTCTTCAGTTACGGCACCGTGAAGGAGGTCGCCTGTTAAATTGCGACACGAGTTGATGCTCAGATTAAACCACATAAATCTGCAGCTGGAGTGAGAGAGAAAACTAGTACTCGGCGAGAACCATACATCACGCCGGCGTACGAAAAACACTGGGCACGAGCAAAGGACGTGCTGAATGAGATTTGGAGCCGGGCGAGTACCGTTCGGAATCGGATGAGGAGACGGAGCCGGGAGCAGAAGACAGAAGAGGGAGACGGAGCCGGGAGCAGAAGATAGAAGAGGGTGGGAGCCGGGAGCAGAAGACAGAAGAAAAGGGCGGGGGCCGGGAGCGGAAGAGAGAGAAGACGGAGGCGCCAGGCAACGAGTTGCCAGACGCAAGGCCTCGACTTTTGTTGCACGTGGCGACAGCGTTCGCGCGGCAGCCAGCGATCAGACGCAAGGCCAGCTCCATGCAAAAGGGGAGGTAACAGTGCCAGCGAAATCTAGGTCAAGTTCGCGCCGCGTTAAAAGAAAAATGTTAAGAGAAGTTATACGGGGAGGTACTGGACTGCGAAGGCAAGAAAACTTTCAGTCGTAATTAGAAATGCACTAGCCATTTTGACGCCTGATTACCTGTTAGATTTGTCAATGAATTGAAGTAAATTTATGTAGTAATAATTGCAATGAAGTGTGGAGGAAGTCGTGCCACAGAGCACGTTCATTGTTCAGGTAATTTTAGGAAAAACAAATGTAAAATAAGAATGGTAAAGAGTACGCAGTTATTGAGTTAAGAGTGGAAGTAAATTTAATCAGTTTCATTCCAAAGGAATTCCTTAATTCATTGAACAGTAATTCAGTGTGTAGAATTTTGAAGAATCTTTGGTCATTTTTGATTTAACGAGAATATTGTGTGTGTTGATGGTACGTTGAAAATTTCAAGGAAGATGATGATGATTTGTGTGTAGTAGATTTGGGTATTATTTTTGAAATAATTAAACTTTGTTTTACTGTTATTTGTGTTCCTGTGTTTTGGATTGCTCTCTACACCCCAAAAGATCCCACTGCCCTGAGATAAAGTAAGCTCGCAAGAGCAGATATCTGCGCACCCGCCCAGACGCTCAACGATTGTTGAGGATTAGTTAAAATAAATTTGGGTGTTCGGGGCGGGTTTGCGTCAGAGTATATATAATTATTTCCTTTCATTTCATACTGTATAGTTGGCAGATCAAATAATCGGCTATCTAGGCGATAGCGATTATCCATTACGTGACCCATTGACCCAGCTAGCCGGACATTTATCCATTCGTTAAGATTAGTTGTGGAGGCATTGGTTTTAATTATCAATTATCGTAACCTGTTCCTGGCGCCCATAGTTTTCTATAAATTCGGAACGGGTCAAGAATATAACAGTCCTAAGGTAAATGATGTAAATTAAAACGGCACGATCTCGTAATAATTTATGACGAGACATTGTTGGTACATTTCACTACTGTTACTTTTACCACTACTTTCAAATGGCAGTGTACCGTCAGTAAGTACTAAAAACTTTGGTATTTAATCTCTTCTTATTTATAATGACCCGAGGAGTTCAAAAATACTGCATTAGAGAGACTATTAGCAATTTTGGGCAACGTCAGAATAAAAATACGATGTCATTATTAGTGTAGTGAATTTAGTGCATGTTTTTCTCCATATTGCCAATCATTGATTTAGTTCTATTTCGTGTATCGCCCTCGATGCATTGTGATGAACGTATCCTCGTCTGTCTGACAAGGATGCGTTGAGGCTGAAATCGCGTGGGTGGGTGCAGAGAAGGCACGCTGTCTGGTTTGCACGCGACGTTTAAGTTCGTAATAGAGTGTTGAAAGTGCACCGTCTGCCTCCGCGTCCGCCTCCACCGCCGCCACCGGTCGCGAGGACCAAGGTGAAGGCAGAGGACCAGGATGCGTCGCGTCGCCAAGGCCGCCTCCTGCCCGCCCGCTGCCCGGCAGTCTCGGTTGGGCTTCAGGGGGCCATGGAGCCGCTCGCGGCGCTGGTGTTGCCTCCGCTGCTGCTGCTGTTGCTGCCGCCGTCGGCCGCGTCCGCGTCGTCGCCGGCGCCGCCCCTAGTCCTGAATAAGTGTTGTTGGCGGGCGGAGTACTGGGACACGGCTGCGTGGAGGTGCGCGACGTTTCCGTGGACGCCGCGCGACACCATCCGGGACGAGGTCTTGGCGCCGCCGGTCACCGCCCCGTGGGTGCCTCCGCCGCTGCGCAACCGCTCCATCCTCGCCAGGTACCGCAGCTATACTCAGGGCCGTTGTAACATGCTTTTGGGCCTTAGGCTGTAAAATGTAATGGGCCCTTGGGCTCTAGGATAATTAATGTACTCCGAACATAATTATGTCTTTGAATATTTATTTTATTAATAAATATTATTATTAAATAAAAACAATAATAATACAATATATACATTATATATAATAATATATTAAATTTGAAATTTTATGTACAATAATTAACAATAATAATGTATTGTTTTTAAAAACAATGATAAACAATGCTTTGTTCAAACGATCTGGACAACTCTTAGAGGCAATAAAGCCATAAAATTATAGTTTTCTCCGCGCTTTTGACCAGTCCTATGCACACTTCAGATTTTCTTCCAAATGAAAGGCCCTTGATCCAGAAACGTACTTTCTTAAAAGTATTTTTTAAGTGTATCAGTCTATGTTAGAATAAAAAATATACAGAGAGCCTTGAGTTCTTTTAAATTGATCGAGATAATATCAAATTTGGAGAAAATCGGCTGAATGGGTTTGGCGCTACTTTGTCCACACGTGGACAGTCAGACGGGCAGATAGACATTTTGCCGTCAATCCACTTTTCGGTATCAAAGATCCGACTTTTCGGTAAAACATGGATTTGACTACACGACGTGTTAGAGGAAGTAATTTACTGCACATTTTGAAACAAGATTTATCCACTTTTTCGTTACCATGTCCGGGAAATGAGAGTTTTTCTGTAGAAATTTCGTTGTCTTCCGGCGCACGATTCTCTTCTTAAGAAGTAAGGGCGAGAAAGTAAAAAAAGGGGATCCAGAAATGAAGTTGTCCCTCACTCTCCCTTCTCACTACGCTGCGCTCGTCTCTGCCTTGTTCGCATTCTGCCTTCAGCAGTGATTTAACCCGGCGACGGATGGGTGCAAAAATGTGACACGAACGGATGGACCGTGCCTGAGAGACCCGGCTAAAAACGAGAATTACCTAGCTAATATTTTGTTTATATCATTGTTAGAGGACTTCATTATGTTAATTTGATATAAAAGAAAACATTTTTGTTAATATATTATGAATTTTTTATTCTTATAAAAAACATTTGGTAAATTTAAGGAGTACAACAACGTCTCCCTATTACCATCCTCGTCATTTCACTGAAAAGTTTTACTCATATCTGAAATTACACTTCAATTTAACATTATTTGTACGTAATACTGTGCAAAAATAACATAATTATCTATATCGCAATAATAAATAATTATAACAATACTAATGCGTACGTATGCAATTACAGTTACACGAACGGATGGGTTGGTTCTCAGATACCAAGCAGGAAACAAATTATGCATATTATCACACATGCATATATACACAACCTACGCGGCAATAACTATCACACTAAACGTTTCATTTGCAAAGAAAAGAAAGGTGGAGACACGAACAAGCTTCTGGTGTTATCTGTATCTGATTGGCTGAAGTTTTTGTAACGTCATGGGTCCCACAGACCAAATGCATCCGTTGCCCGGTTTTTCTAACTCTGCCCCTCAAGCTCCATGGCCACGATGAAATATTACACTGCATTTCGCGTCTTTCTCCGTTGTGCCGCTAGAAGTCGCATGATTGCAAGCACTACTTGATACGGTGGCGATCATGCGAAACCTGGCGTCACGACTGAGAACGTTGCGAAATGCGGTGACATATTCCATCCTGAAGACGGGCCTTCAGGAGCAAAGTTAGAAAAATCGCAGTATAATGTAAAGAGATTGGCTAGCGTTGCGAGAGGAGGGGGGTGTCGCAGGTACCACCGGGTGCCGCGGGGCAACAGGGTGGCGCTGCTGGACGCCGACAACGCGACGCTGCTGGCCGAGGTGGAGCGCATCAGCGCCGGCGCGGGCCGCTTCGCCGCCGAGGAGCGCTTCCAGCCGCCGCTGGACGAGCGCGCCGCCTACGCGCAGACGCTCTGCTTCGACCGCACCGCCGACGACCCCGCGCGACACGTGCTCATCACGGCGCTCGTCACGCGTTACCTCAAGAAGTGCTGCCCCCAGGGCCAGCGACTCACGAGGCGCGCGGACGCGTGCGAGGACGCGCTCGGCGGGGACGCAGGGTCGGGCGAGGGCGAGAGCGAGGTGGCGGGTAAGGAGGAAGGCGAGGGCGGGGCGGGGGCGAGGGCGAGGGCGAGGGCGAGGGCGAGGGCGAGGGCGAGGGCGAGGGCGAGGGCGAGGGCGAGGGCGAGGGCGAGGGCGAGGGCGAGGGCGAGGGCGAGGCCGCGGAGGCGTGGTGGCCGCCCTCCCCGCTGGCGCGCCTGCGCGGCGTGCGGCGGGGCGCGGGGAAGTGGCTGCCGTGGAACGTGGCGGTGCGCGCCGTGGCGGGGAGCGGGGCGTGGCGTCTGGAGGCGCCGCTAGGGGCGGTCGGACTTCCGCGTGTGGGTGCGCGGGCCGCGCGAGGGTCTGGAGGGCGAGACGCGCTACTACTGCTTCGACTGCCGTGGGCGCGGGCCCGCTGGCGCCGCGCGCGCTGCTGGCGGTGGTGTTGCACGCGCGCAAGTGCTGCGCGCGCGGCCAGCGGCTGAGCGGCGACGCGCAGCGCTGCGAGGGCGAGGCGGGGGCGGGGCCCACGCGTGGGCGCGGAGGCGCGCGACGCCGCCTGGCTGCCGGCCGCGCTGCGCAACGCCTCCGGC
The DNA here is from genome assembly GCA_031308135.1 of Acheta domesticus. Lineage (NCBI taxonomy): Eukaryota > Metazoa > Arthropoda > Insecta > Orthoptera > Gryllidae > Acheta > Acheta domesticus. The sequence continues at coordinate 247,304,545 of JAHLJT010009436.1, read as the reverse complement.
GCCGTGCAGTTCGCGGCGGCGTGGGGGCTGGCGGCGGCGCTGCTGGTGGACGCGGACGACGCGGCGGCGTGGCGCGCGGAGGCGGGCGCGCTGCGCGTGGCGGGGCTGCCGCCGGCCGCCGTGGAGCGCTGGTGCAGTGGACGCGCGCGCGGGCGGCGGCCGCGTGCTGGCCGTGGACGTGGCGTGCGACGCCCAGGGCGTGCGCTGCGTGCCCAAGTGCTGCCCGGCCGGCCGGCTGCTGCTGGCAGACGGGCGGTGCGGGGTCGGGGCGCCGCCCGCCGCCGACTGGGACCCCATGCGCTCGCCCGCCGCGCCGCTGCTGGTGGCCGGCGCGGGCGCGGGCGCGCGGGCGGTGGCGCGCTTCGAGGACCGCTGCGCGGGGCAGGGGCTGGCGCTGGCGCCGCCGCTGGCGCCGGAGGAGGTGGCGCGGCGGCTGCTGGCGCCCGAGGAGAAGCGGCGCCGCTCCAACGTGTACCACTGCGGCGACCGCTTGCTGGGCGGCGGGGAGGCGCTGGCCAGCTGCGAGCTGCCGGCGCTGGCGCCCATCTACGAGTGCGTGCGGCCGCTGCAGGTGCGCGGAATTTTATTTTGCTACACGTTCAGTAACGTGACGTCACTAGAACCAGCGTTGGGCGCGCTGTCTTGTGGGAAATTGTGGTAATACGTGCATTTACGAACTACGTGCTCCGTATTACTTTACAATGTTTATGCAACTATTTCGCTTGCAAAGATCCTTATTTTTATTATTTTACTTTCTGTGTAATCACGTAATAATCATATTCCATATCAATCACGTAATCAATCAATTCCTGTCATTGATAATATAGTTTGTGAGTGGCTCCATAATGTTCTTGAGGTGTTTTATTTTTGACTTCAAAATTACATCATATATTAAAAGTGGGCAAACAAATACTCTTCTTTCAATCTACGTATTATGGTATAATCTTCCCACAACTTCAATATGGAATTGAAATATGGTAAGGTACAACACAAAACTAATATAGATAGATTAATAGTCTAGCAATGGTATGTAATGTATCAGGCATTTTCAAACTGAATTCGAGATAGTCCTGTACTGCTTTCTTGAATTACGGATTGTTGTAGTACTCCACTCTTACAAGGTATTACTGTCGGCCCAGTGGTCGAGATCGCTAAGCCAGTAGTGCCGAGTGATCTCGGACCGAGGAGTCGCGAATTCGAATTCTGCCTCGGGCATGGTTGTATATATTCGTCCTTTCACCCCCTATCATCAGTTTATCATTTCATCCCCATACCATAAAGTTAAATTCAATAGTGCTCGCTAATGACCTAGAAGTTGATGCGACCTTAAATAACAAAAAAAGTATTATTGTTATTGACATATAATGAGAATCAATATTTTGTAAGTAATAAAGAGATACATAACTGCGGTGACTGGCAGTTACCATGGTAGAAATACGACTCATCAGGATGAGAATGAATAACCAAAAAACCTCACTAGATGGCGTGCCCGTCGCTGGTTCGCGTGACGCCACGTCCCCGCCCCTGCTGCAGGTGGTGGCGGTGGTGCTGCTGGCGCTGGGCGTGGCGGCGCTGCTGGCGCCCCGCGAGTCGCGCCGCTCGCTGCACGGCTGGGCGCTGGCCGGGCACGCCGCCGCCCTGCTCGCCGCCAACGCGCTGCAGGCCGCCTGGTTCTTCACGCACGAGCGCGACCAGCGCTGCGAATACTTCGGTGAGCCTCACACTCCCGATTGGTTACCGGGCACGCGTTGTAAAGGTCATTAGTCCCGCTATGTATAGTGCGATTTTTCTAACTCTGCCCCTCAACCCCCCCCATAGCCACGATAGAATTTCACACGGCATTTCGCGTCTTTCTCCGTTGTGCTCCTAGAAGTCGCATGATCGTAAGCATTGCTTGATACGGTCGCGATCATGCGATACCTGGCGGCACAACAGAGTACGTCGCGAAATATCGGGACATATTCCATCCTGAAGACGGGTCTTCAAGGGCAAAGTTAGAAAAATCGCAGTATAGTAAATTTTCATTCCCGGGACATATGTCGTGGTGTCTCCTCCATGTTAGATCCCAAGATCCAGGCCTTTCTCGATGTCGGCTCGCAGAAGATATTTCTCTCCAGAAATATTCCTCAGGAACGCATCGCCCCAGCCGGGACAAACTCTAAGCTCCCGACATGTGCAGAGCCTGTGAGTGAATGTGTTTGTATGAAAGGGATAGGATAGGGCAAGGAAAAGTAATCGCGCGCGATCTGTGGCCCTTATGCTAGGGATCTGCTCCGGTAATACTTCGGTGAGCCGAACACTCCCGATTGGTTGCCAGGCGCGTATTACACTTCCTCTTTTCGACATTCCTTCTCCTTTTCTTGTCCCTATTACTGTCTTTTACAGTGGAGGGTGAATGAACTTATACGCTCGTTTCGTTACATCTTGCCTGCACTTACTCGTACAATGTAGTTCCACTTTGTCCAAGCCAGATTTTTCACTCAAAAATGAACTTAACTATTCTAATAAAATGTCAATGGGAGAACAGACTCATATACATTTCGTTCCACAGAAAAAAAAATTGAAAAATGTGTCGCTTACGACGTTGTTCCAGCCAATGACTTCAATTTGTAAATCTAAGAAACATGTTTATTTATAGGAACGAGAAAGTAAGAGAACTGGAGAAAGTTTGCCATCGTTGGTCATTCACGTGCATAAATTCAGCCATGGTGAACATAAATAATTAGACTTATAAAAAGATACACGCATATTTACTAACAAAGAGGATTTTTAGATCATGTAAGGGAAGTTGTGTGAAGTGTTTGAAGCGATTTTGTGAAGCATGTTTTGCGAGACGAGAGACTTTACTTTCTCCCGCTTAATAAGGAACTTCTTAAGAAAATAAAATTACGTAATGCTACGCGAAAAAAACGGCGAATTTTCGGCAGAAAACTCTTATTACAGGGCTCTGGGACCGGAAAAGTACATAAATCCAGTTGTTAAATTTAGAAAAAAATTCCCCTAACACGTGGTGTTGACAGAATCCATGTTTTATGAGTCCTTGATACCGAAAATCGATTGTCGGCAAAACTCCGTCCGTCCGTCCGTCCGTGAACAAAACTAGCGTCTAAACCATTCAGCCGATTTTCTCCAAAAATTGATATTCCTCAATCGATCTGGCTGATGTCGTGGCCTATTGGATTTGAAATCGATATTTTTATTTTGGGGGATACTTTACATGAAGCCCCTGGGAATTTTCTTTCTTTTTTTTTTGGCGTCTTCCTACAACTACAATTATGAAGATATATTTTTTCTTAATGAAATGTGTTTATCAAAAACAGATCTTTAAATAAGATCATGTTACATTTTACAAAAATATGAGCATTTTTTGAGTAATTTGGTGACAAAAATAGTTGACCAAAGATACAGAACTTCCTGAACGTAAAATCAAAACTGATGCTAAGCAGTTAGATGCTTAGTTGGATAAGTTAGAATTTGTATATTATTTCAAATTTCTCTGTTCGTTTCTTCTTCGAGCTTTTGTTATAAGTTTTAAAATCAATCCATTAGATATTATTTAAAACTTATTTTAAATTGAGTCCTTTAATTGAATTAAATGAGAAAAATAGATGATTTTGCTTTGCTTAATAAGGTGTGGGAATAAAAAGTAATGCATGTAAAAACCGAGAAATTTTGAGGTATAGAAAAATATATTTTTTCTATTTTCATTTTCTTGCTAGCGGTATTAACAATGCTAATTGGCAAAATGTGTATCCCATACGAATAAGCGCTCATTGTTGCTTGTAACCCATCGTCGTAACGTCGCACTGATAACAGAAGGCTATAATGGCTGCTGCCTTTTCTTTCGCATTAATATAAACTAATAGTTTTATTTTCGCCTAAAATACGCCCCGTGCATCGTTGGTATTCGCGTAATTTTACGTGATTTGCGTAAATTCTCGTACTTTTCGCGCAATTTTGCTTGAAAATACGTGCGAGAAAGTACGTGCTGTTTTAGCACCACTTTTAGTTAATGGTCACCACAGTGTTGGGCTGTGTATGTGCAGGTGAAAATGGTGGTATCTCTAACATGCCAAATCATTCCGAAAAGAAGTGAATATAGACATTTTTTCCTGCTGACGCTAAGTAGGGGTCTCTTTTCCTAATTTACGCCATCGCGTGTTGAACCGTTGCCGCGGCCACTGCGGGCGCTAAGCGTCGAGGGGACGGGGGGGGGGCTGTGCGGGAGCGTTGATCGCACAAGGAAGTTCCCACACCGGGCAGCGTGTTTTGAATTTGCACTAGACTTGTGCATGGGACTTATTTTAGAGCTCTCTGATTGGACAGTGAGGCGACGCACGAAACGCGAGCGACACATCTCTCTCAGACACATACTCTTCGAAGAGACAGACAGATAGCTGTGGACAGCTGCTGCATTCGAAAAGAGTAGTGGTAGGGCACTTATGAGTTTATCTCTCATTTATTTCACACTTCGCAGTTGAAAATTCAGCTCCAAATTCTTTTTTACATTAACCAACTCTCATAAACCTTTGAAATATTCTCACAAGTGCCCTACAACTACCCCTGCCACTACTCTTTTCGAATGCAGCAGCTGTCTACAGCTGTCTGCCTCTTCAAAGAGTATGTCTCACGAGAGATGTTGCGTTTCGTGCGCCGCCTCGCTGTTCAATCAAAGAGTTCTAAAATAAGTCCCATGCACAAGTCTAGTGCAAATTCAAAACATGCAGCCGGGCATGGCGCTGCAGCCAAAAGGCAAAAACTAGAGGAGCTACACCAGCATGTACTTTTTCGCTTCACTTGCAAAGTTTGGAATTTTCTAACGTTCAGAGAGATCAATAAATGAATAAGTAACCTGCGCTATTACCACCAATGCCACCTATCTCAGGGAAAAAATTGAAAAATTCGGAGCCATTTAATAAAATTGAAAACATTGTTAAGGCTTCGTGTACAAAACCTCCGAAAATGAAAAAAATCGTTTCAAATTCGCAGAGCTTCGAGTTTGGCTACATGAGTGGAGGAATATCAAATTTGGAGCAGATCGTCTGAACGGTTTAGGCTCTAGCGCCGCCCACGGACAGGCAGACAGACGTTTTGCCGGTCAGTCAGACAGGACAGTTTTTCGGTATTAAGGACAGACAGTATTCGGTATTAAAGACCCCCAACGTAAAATATGAGAATAGTAAATTGTTAAAGTAAGTCCTACACATAGAAATATGATATATCCGCTTTTTCGGAATTCGGGCTTCACAACAAGTTTTTCTGTCGAAAAATAGCTGTTTTTGGGTTAGCAGCGTTACACTACTTTTTATAGACTGCCTAAATAGTATGTGAGAAAGCAAAATTCTCATCTTCAAGTTTGCAGTTGTAGGGAGACGTCGAAAAACTTTAATATTTTGCAATTATCGAAAAATCTAGACGATTGAACAAAACTACGATCTCAGACTTTTTATAAACGTACTTTGTTCTATTCGAGAAAAATGTTTGGAACCGTTTTTGATTGATTAGTGATTCCGGGCGCGCGTAAACGGCTAAAGTACTTAGTCCGTAAGTGTGGTGCATGTTATCCCGCGGGAAGGGCTGTGATCTTCCCCTGTTGCATGGCGAGATCCGGTGCCGACCTAGGTCGACTTGCGAGGTTTTTCTCTACCAGGTATCTCCCAACAGCGTGGCACTGCCCCAGCCGGGAGAAGCTCTAAGCCCCTGTCTGATCTCCCAACACATACGAGTTTGTGGATCGTAGTCTAGTACATGTGACAAGAAAGAGGAAGGAAAAAACGCGCTCGGTCCTTTTTTAGGGAACTGCTCCGACATTTTCGGGGTATTGATACGAAAAATACCGATCAGAGTAGCCGGCCGCTAGAATTCTCCCAAAAGCGGCATAATTCATTATAGCTGAGAAGCTAGTGCCGAAAGTCCTGCCACCGTCGGGACTCGAACCCAAGGATCTCCCGGTTAGAGTTGCAGGGGCTCGAGTCGATGCCCTGAGCCCCTCTTTTGCCGGAGGAACCGTTTTTGATAAAAGTTTGAAAATATGTTGGGGCTTCATGTAAAGTACTTTAAAAAACAACGAAATACCAGTTATAAATTCAAGGGGCCGCGACATCAGCCACAGCAATTTCGAGGGTAATATTAATATTCTATACCTATGTCTGTACCGCTAACGTTCACAGACACATGGACGGACGAACAAACAGCGGAAACCAGCAGACGAACGGATGGACAGAGAGACATTTCCTGTCAAGGAAATTTCACATAAGGGATCCACAAAATGTGGATTCTGATTACAAACGTATTAGAAGTTTATTACGTTGGTCATTAAATAATTAAAGAGACAAATTGGTCTGGAGAAAAAAACGTAGGTATGACAAGTTTGGTAATTTTAGGACCTTAAATTGACATCACTGGGATGAGCCCTGAACATCTGAGGATCAGCATGTTTGTGTTCATAACCTCAAAATTAAGTTGAACGATGGCGAGTCCACTTGAAAATTCCACAATGATTGGACAACGTTCTGCGATTCGTTTTGAACGTGCTGAAGGTGACAAATATATATTCTAGAAAATGTACTGTTCTAGTATATGTTCTAGAATGATCTAATATATGTTCTAGAATGATCAAAGTGTAATCATGAAAGTTGTAAGAACTGCGAGAATTTTTACAATTGGGTAGAACAGTTCAAAAGTGGTCGAAGCTCAGTGACTGACAAACAATTCTAGCAGCAAGAAAAGTCATGTTGACTGAAACTGGGGACGCTGCAGGTACGTTTTTTGTGATTATCACGAAGAACATTGTTTAGTAAGCAGCCAATGTTGTTTAGATATGTTTTTGAAGAAGGTGAAGCCAGTCATGAGAGAGAAACGTCGTGGATCTCAGAGGAGAGGTGTGATTCTCCAGCAAAACGACGCACGTCCTCACAATGCTCAACAAAGCCGTGAAACCATTGACAAAATGAATTGGGAGGTACTGCCTCATCCCCCTTACACCCTCGATTTAGCACCATGTTATTTCCATTTGTTTGGTTCACTGAAGGAGGCATTACGTTGGAAGAAGTCCCAGGATATCGAGATTGTCAAAAAAATTGTGGGAAATTGGTTCAAACACCAAGATAAAGAGTTCTTTGCAGCCGTTATAAAAAAGCAGGTAACCCTTTGAAACAAGTGCATAAATGTTGGTGAGGAATATATTAAAAAGTGGGAGAAGTCTTGTTTTATAAAAAGAAACGTTTATTTCTCCAGACCAATTTATCTCTTTAATTATTGAATGCTCCTCGTACAAACGTAAGAAATATCACAATACGATTTTTTAAAGAAAAATCACCGTTTCCACATTTCAGAACTGCCGCTATGAAACGTAATTTAGAAGCAATAACGTCCGGGGGGCGGAGGGGCGCGCCGCAAATGTCAGGGCCGCTCGGGGCGCGGGTGCATTAGACGCCGCCTCAAGTTCGGCTGACCTCCACGCACGCGAAAGGCGCCGGCCAGTTCCCTCCATGTCTCTCCTCCCTTCCCTCCCCCGATCACGCAATGTTTAAAGTAATTGCTTTCCCAAAAAAAGTACCTTTTTGTCATTTTATTTCAAATAATCTTTTATCCGCTTTGGTTATTTAGTGTAAAGTATTTCAAAACCCTAATTAGGTTTACTCGACAAGGTGGATCAGTACATCAATTGATGTCACTGCAGTGCCTGTGATCAAGTCCCACTCGCGACAGCATTTTCGACACTAGGTTGTCAGCTAGATCGAATTCAGTCGTTGTCTGGAGGAGATTCTAGCGGCCGGCTGCTCTGATCGGTAGTTTTCCGTGGTTTCTCCGGTCAACACCAGGTGAATGCTGGAGCAGTACCCTAACAACGGGCCATGGACGGCGCGCGATCTTTCCTTCCTCTTCCTTGTTCTCTCCTCACCCCTTACCCACACGCTTACACTAACATGTACTATATTACTGCACATGTCAGGAGACCGGTCGGGAGCTTTAAGCTTGTGGTGGCTGGTACAGTGTCCTGCCTGCTATTGGGAGATACCTAGTTGAAGGATAAGTGTTTTTGTAAATGAGAAATTTGAAGCTCTTTTTCAAGAAATATTTGAGTTTTGGAGAAACTTCATTCGTAATCATTTTAAGTATTTATACTCACGAATGCGTGCAAATCGCTCGTAATAAAAATTAAATGAATGAAAATGTACATGGCATTATTTGAAGCACATGTACTTGTAAATGAAATAATGTGAAGAAATCGGTGCTAATGTGAATATTAACGACGTGAGATACAAGTAAAAATAATTTCATTTTTGTAACTTTTGAAAAAACAAAAGAATAGAGCAAACTGATGTTTGTCGGGAACAGTTGTCGGTAACCCAGTCGGGAGCTTAGAGGTTGTCCCGGCACACTCTTACACTTGTCGGGCAACCAGTCAGAGCTTGTCCGGACTGGGGCGTGTCCACCTGGTTGGGGAAAATCTCCGCAAGTTGACGTTGGTCGGCGTCGGATTACGCCAGCAAGCGGGAGATGATCGCCGCCACCCGCGATAAATCATGCAGTAAACTTGCGGGACTAATGACCTTCGGAATCGACTCGCCTGCAATTACTAATCAACCAATAAAACCTTTCGGTGTGTTGCAGCGTACGCCATTTACTACTTCTTGGTGGCCGCGGGGGTGTGGCTCAACGTGGTGTCCATCAACATGGCGCGAGGCTTCAGGTGAGAAAGCATCAACGACCTTTAACCCGCTTAAAGTATACGCGTTGCAAGTTCACTCCAGGAATTGTGGTTCCTCATCACAAATTCTTAAAATGACTACTGTTATTTTTCTGTTGTCCTCCCTTTATGTGGCATTATTTTTAAACCATTTCCCTTTTTTACTCGCATTTTCATTGAATTCTCTGAATTTTCGACAACAGTAAAGTTTATAAATAATGCGAGAAATTGTTCTGCGAAAAAGTGGTAGAACCATTAGTTCTATTTTGCTTTACATCGCTACCCTCATTTATTATTGAATACTACGCGATCACTCTCTGGATCATTTCCAGATCGAATAATATGATTTGAGTTTTGTCTACGAATAACCTAAAGAGATGGTTCTCATCCCAAGGCACCTGCTTATTCGAATTGGAGTGTCCCTGACACGGCAAAAAAAATCGTAGAATAATAAAACTTCTAAAACTTTGTTGACGATGTATTGCGATGAGCCTAACGACAATCGCAATGATGTGTCAGAACCCTCTCTGTCACGCGCATTCCGTCGTTGCTTTTTACTTTCCCGTATACTATGCGTACGTATAGTATAGGGAAAGTTATGTAATGTTGCGCAAACATATCACTAAGCTGTGGACTTTTCCTATTTGCATATTTTCTCCCTTCAATGGAAAAACGCAATAGTTTAGGTTACTTATTTTGAGGCATTAGGAGCATTATAGGAGAATTTTATAGTGCCTATAAATGCCTGTTTCACTAATAAATGTCTATTTTATGTATAAATGCCTAAATGTTGCCTATTCTCGTATTTATTTATCCAAATGCAATTATCGTTAATAAAAAATTTAAACAATTGTACTTTCTTTTCGTTTTTATCCTGTAGAGTACATACCAATTTAACAACGATCAATAAATCCATCCGTTTTACTACAACCGCTAGTGCAGTCAAATTATTTATTACTTCGACTTTTTAATTGTCTTTCTTTAAAAATACAACAAATATTTTCATAAAACTTTCCCCCCGTATGAATCAATGGATTGGTACCGGTTCCATTCTTCGCGAACTCTGTATTTTCGAAATTTGCAAAAACGTTACATGCAAAAGTACAATATTGAATTCAGAGATTTTTGTCTTATATGAATTCTGTTCAAAAATATCAGATCTTAAAATGGAGGTTATGTATATTTTTAAACACGTGTTGTTTTGCAGAATGTCTGCTTGAGATTAATGCAGATCATTTTTTTAAATCTCAAAACCTACTACACATTTTTTCTCAATATTTTTTCCTTGGAAAGAAAAAGGATGCTTAAGAAAATGGCTCAGGTCTCCTTTTAATTCAATACTGTGAATTTTTCGTAAAATTGCAAATTTTGAAATATTTTTCAGATATAATGCGAAAAAAACATGTGCTGTTATAACACTACTTGTTATAACATTGTGTTGTGCATGGCGATTAAAACAAATCATAGAATTTAAATTTGAAAAAATAAAGATCATACTGTGCAGCATTAGAGTATCAGCTTGCATTTAATGAAAAGCAAAAAGGTAACCACTAGCTTTTTTGTCTGAATTGCGAGCAATAAAAGACATGGTTTCAGGAGATGTGAGAACAATCATGAAGGCAAATATTTCATCCAGGTTACTATATTAGGTTTACTTCAGAAACTTTCTACACAAGTATATCAATAAATATGGATAAGAAAATTGTGTAATGCCGTTTGAAATATTTATGTAACACTTTTAAATGCCTATTTTTCATTCAACTACTTTTAAATGCCTCTTGGCCTCCACCTATTGGAGTCCCCTGTTACTTTCCCGTATAAGTACGTATACACGGAGTGATATACATAATATAGGGAAAGTTATGTAATGCTGCGCGAAAAAATGGTCAATTTTCGGCGGAAAAAATTATTGCCGGGCCATAATACCGAAAAGTGGATAAAACCAGTTGCTAAATTAAGGGGAAAAAATTCCCTAAAAGAGGGTCCCTAGCCAGAGCCCTCTTTTGTGGGTCCTTGATATCGAAAAACCAATTGAAAGGAAAACGTCCGTCTGTCCGTCCGTCTGTCCGTCCGTCTGTCCGTCCGTCTGTCCGTCCGTCTGTGAACACTGCTAGCGCCTAAACCATACGTACGATTTCTTCCAAAATGGATATTTCCCGGATATTTCGATTTGATTCTAGTCAAAGCTTTGAGATTTTGAAAACGATTCTTTAAAATTTGGGGGTACTTTACATGAAGTCCCCCGGATATTTTCAAAATTTTCTCAAAAAGGCTCCAAATTTTTTCTTTAAATTTCTTGCATGAATAGAGGAAAATACACTTATTAACATTGTCCGATGTCCGATTTTCAAGGATAACTCTGAATTTTCGAAAATTGTGAAAGTTTGAAATTTTTTCGGCGTCTTTCTCCAACTACAAAATTGAAGATAGAGATTTTTCCTTCAAATAAAATGTGCTCTCCAAAGTGAGTTCTTTGTTTAAGGTTATGTACATTGTTCTGAAAATTTTAGTAGTTTTCGCGCAATATTGCGTGCAACATGTGCAATTTTAAAAAATTACAAAAACAAGATTATCTCAAAAACGACTCCAAATTTTTTCTTTAAACTTTTGGTAGGGATAGTGGTAAATGTACCCTATGGGATGACATAAAAGCCATATTGCTGTATTCTTTTGTTTTTTCAAAAATTGTAAAAATGTAATTTTTTGACTTGTCTCTCACGTCGCACAGTGGGATGAAATGCCTAAAACGTGGTTAAAATTCATTATCTCTTGGAAAATGAAAAATAATGGCTATGTTGGGGTTTATATTGGGATTTTCGACTTCACCAAATACGAATATGGTATCAAAAATAAAAAATTCAATATGGCGGACGACATTTGGAAAAACGGGGAAGAATGCAACAAAAATGAGAGCAATGGGGTTTTCGAGCTTACTGATTGCGAGTATGATATCAAAAATAATAAATTCAAAATGGCCGATTCAATATGGCGGATGACATTTGGAAAAACGTGGAAGAATGCAACAAAAATGAGTATATTGCATTCTGACTTACTGTATATTTGAGCTCATTGTTTACCAATATAATATCAAAAATAAAATTCAAAATGGCGGATTTAATATGGCCGATGACATTTGAAAAAACGTGGAAGAATGCAAATATAACAAAATAGTTTTGTCTGATTGCGTACAACTTTTAACCCCGTCGTCTGTCAGTAGTGCCGAAACAGTACCCCACCTCCTTCCCCTCACTCCCCGTTTTCAAACTGTTTAGCTTCATTGTGGACTATATTGTTGTGCTCATACGGTATATGGCATTTTAACACTCGACGTCCAATTCACTACTCCTTTGTACTTACGTCAGTGATATTTTTGAGCTTTATTCGCTAATATAGTAAATAATAAATACAAAATCCTTGTATTGTAGCATTTAAGTTTTGTTCTGAACCTTTAGCAATCATAATGTGACGATGACGATTGTAACAAATGTCGTGTGACAAGGTACTTCTGCGGACGCTTCTCAAAAGGCATGTGTATACAGCAAGTGTCTGCTGTGAGAGTCAAGTCATTTAGGTGTATCTTTAAAACCCTTTAACATGTTATTTATAACTCCTGTAATATCATACATGTTCAATTCATTAAATTTAGTGTTTCATTGTAAAAAAGGGTTATTCTTCATTTTTGCCCGAAGAAGTCTGCCACACTGCGCCTTTGTAATAACTAGGGCCCGGATAATTATGTAATTACATATTTTCCTAAAGTAACGCTTTCAAGTCGAATCAACAATATATTCACGTTTTACGTAGCCAAAAACGTTGAGTTTTTAGTACATATATTTACATATATTGCCCGAAATTACATATATTTACATATTTTACACAAATGAACATATTTTTACATATTACTGGATTTTTCCATTATCCTACATTTAAAAAATATAATTATTTATTTTTTATTTCTGGTTTTGATGAGTATACATCCAAACAAACAATTCAGCATTGTCAAACCTTTTTATTTCTGTAGCCTCCTCTCTAAAATGAAGCTATTATTACGCGCTGAAATGAGTGTATCCATACATTACAACGGTATTGGAAGTAAAAGGGGAAGGCGACGATGCAATCCATAGCTTCTGTTCTGTTAGTTTTCAGCGCGAGTATTGCAGAGAACAGAAAGGAAGTTTGATTTGTAAAATGATATCTTTAGCAGGCGATATCGCGCACCCACTTCGCGTATTTTAAAGGTCTCTTTGACCTTGATACCCTTCACCAGAAACTACACGCACCAGTTCAAGAAGGGCCATTGACATTTTTCTTTCCCTGATTTTTACATGCATCCCTCTACCGTTGTTCGTAAATTATCTCTTTGGACCGAAAATCTGAAGTAAAATCTCGCCGTGGAACTGATGTGAAAGGAAATCATAATGGCAAGGTTGCGATAGATTTAATGAACGTTTTAAAAGTGTAAGTCTTATTTTGTTAACTTGTCAAGTGTTACCCAAATGCAACCATCAAACTATTACAAAACTGTTTAACGATACAACGGGATTTTTGTGGCCTAATGAATTAAAACATAATGTCTTCCTTCCGGTACTAGTGCAGCGCCGTACATGTGCAAGGCAGCATATGCAGATATTGTTGCAAAATTACTACTTCTAACCTATCTTGTGCATGCGTTGTGTTTGCAGAACTGATTAGATCTCAGTTTGATAAAGTTGACGCATTGATTTCCAATACAAACTAGTGGTGCTACAGAATGGCACAGACTTTCCCGTATTAGTTTTCTATTTTCCTGGGTCTTCGCTAGCTATTCGGAATTGCCACATACTCTTTCTTGCCAGCTACCATCTATCATCGCCAAAAGTACATTTTTTTGTCATTTTCTTAATTTTTCGGTTTCCTATTGGTAGAACAGAAACATTAATTTTAGAGTATTAAAGAACACAAATCCTAGCCGTAAATGGCAATTTTCTTTTAAAAATTATGTGCCGTTTAAGAGAAAATGGCGTTTTAGCACTACTAAAAATGCGAAATTTGAAGCTCATTTTCACAGAAAATTTTTGAGTTTTCAAAATACTTTATTTGAAGTTATTTGAAGCACTTACACTCACAAATCTTTACAAATTGCGGATAATGTGCATATTAAAGATGTGAGAGCTCTTTCAAAAAATTTACATTTATATAATTAAAAAAAAAACAAAAAAACTCAAAATAAACTTCACGCTATACTTATGAGTGTAATTAGCACTATCCGTTACAAAAGTTTCAAGAAAAAAATTGCAGCCATATACGAGAAAATGACGTTTGAGCATTTCTGAAAATGCCGAAATTTGAGCTACTTTTCACAGAAAACGGTAGTGTTTTCGAGAAACTTTACTTGACATTATTTAAAGCATATATACTCGTAAATATAATAATGTAAAAAAATCGCCGATAATGCAAATATTAACGACGTGAGAGACAAGTAAAAAAATTTACATTTTGGTAATTTTTGAAAAAACCAACCGATAGACCAAAATGGCTTTTATGTCATTGATAGAGTACATTTACCACTATCCCTACCAAAAGTTTAAAGAAAAATTTTGGAGCCGTTTTGGAGAAAATCTTGTTTTTGTAATTTTTTAAAATTGCACATATTGCACGCCAATATTGCACGAAAACTACCAAAATTGTGAAAAACATTTACATGACCTTTATTAAAGAACTCAATATGCAGAACAAATTTTATTTGAAGAAAAATCTCTATCTTCAATTTTGTAGTTGGAGAAAGACGCCGAAAAAAATTCAAACTTTCACAATTTTCGAAAATTCAGAGCTGTACGTGAAAATCGGACCTATGCTATGTTAAAAAGTGTATTTTCCTCTATTCATACAAGAAATTTAAAGAAAAAATTTGGAGCCGTTTTTGAGAAAATGTTGAAAATCCCCCGGGGGTTTCATATAAAGTACCCCCAAATTTTAAAGAATCTTTTTCAAAATCACAAAGCTTCGACTAGAATCAGATCGACTGGGGAATATCAATTTTGAAGAAAATCGACCGAACGGTTTAGGCGCTAGCGTTGACCACAAACGGACAGACGGACGGAATGCCGTCAATCGATTTTTAAATATAAAGAAGCAACAAATCATGGATTTTGACCACACCACGAGATAGAGGATTTTTTTTCTTAATTTAGCAACTGGTTTTATCCACTTACTCGTTTCACGGCCCGGCAATTAATTTTTTTTCCGCCGAAAATTGGCCATTTTTTCGCGCAGCATTACATAACTTTCCCTATACTACGTATATCACTCCGTGTATACGTACGTATACGGGAAAGTAAAAAGGATTTATGAGATGGGGCACCTGGATTGACGCTATGAGCTACAATACTCAAAATTTTGATTTTGTAATATAAGTTACACATCAATTTGATTCTGAAGCTGCAGCATCTATAAGCATATCGAAGCAATTGTTTGAGACTCAAAAGCTGAACAACTATATTGTCCCATTTTTCAGTAAGCAATACAATTAAATTTTTGTAAACATGTTCCTTGAAACTTTCTGGTAACTTTGAAATTACCCAATTAGCAGTTGCTTCTTTAAAATCTGTTCATTTATCATTCGAGGGTCAATAGGGGGATCTAGTGAAGAAAAAGATGTCTTCCGTTCTGGAGAAAAACCCAGGATTCAAAACAATTTGTGCTATTAGTGCAGTGAAATGAGGGAACAATTCTGTGACACAGGATCCAGAAAACGGAGAAGAATAGAAAGTGTATTTGACATGAATGTTTAGATGCGTTTTTAAACAAATCCTTCATATTTTTCAGTCAAAATGCAATTCGTCACGTCTCCTTGATCTTACTTTACCTTCCTTTAGAGACCTCATTTATAAAGATTGGTTGCGTATTAGAGCCGCAAAGGGAAGGTATGCTACTAAAATAATATCGGAGACGATATATGTTTTTTATTAATTCGGAGATCGTTGAAAATAAAAGGATTATGAGAACTATAATATTTAATTTTGGTTTTTATATTAAGTACAAAGAACAATATATACTAAGATAAAGGTATTTTAATAAAAAATAATTGTTATAATGATACTTAATGTTACATATTTCATACTTTTGAGTACATATTTCTGTATATTATAATACATATATATGTACATATTTTCCCAATTTTTAGTACATAATTATCCGGGCCCTAGTAATAACGCTTGGTAAAGGGCGACTTCGAAATCTAGGGTTAATGTAACATGGGGCCCAATTCATGATATTTCCATTAAAATAAAATGAAAGTCAGTAATGCTGACTCAAATATATTGTATAACACACATGGTAAAAGTGGTTTTATTTTTCTAGTAGGATTGCACTTCTCGGCCTGACAGTCTCTGTCGCAACACTTCTTTCTCGCAAAATAAAATGTACTTTTTTCTACTCGTATCATAAATAAGTATTTTAAACAACCATGAGTAAATTTAGTTACTTCAGGGCATGCGTAGAATGCTGAAAGTTTAATTCTTGGAAACAGTGCTATTTTAAGGTTGAAATTATCTACGAATGCAACAAAGACTGCTCTGGCTTTTTGCTGCGGTATTGTTTATTCTTTTCTAAGTTAAGCGGTACATGTTGGTAGAGAAAGTGGTATTCCCACATATTTTTTAGTATGTTGTCAATTATGTACTCTTAATATCGATTTATACATTATTTTTATGAACAAGGGCCGTGTTTTATACTTTTAATTAAGTTTAATAAAATTAGAAAAAAACAGAATTTTGCAGCTACAGTTATAAACATGTCTCATTATCGGATTCGTGCCTATTCGTACGATTTTATAAAATGATTGTGAAGTCAATACTATAAATATCATCAAGAAATAAGAATGAACGTGGAATATTGTGGAATTTGTAACTTATCTCTACTTTTTCATTAATTTTTTTAATAAATTTTCTCATTTACCGGCACCAACATTCATTAAAAAAAACATGCTTATCATGAAAAAAATAATTAAACCAGGGCTTATAATTCAGTGCATACCTTCTGTTACATGTCCCATTTTAAAATTTCAATGATTATTTTCATAGAACAAAAATATTTGCCTTTAAATCCGCACTAAAATTTCCGTCCGGCTTGGGTGACGCGGTAAACACAATAGAGCCCTATGTTCAACCTGGAATACAGCTTTTACTTGTAAGTTCCGGCCGTTCGTACGCACGGGATTTCATAGTCCCATAAATAGTGAAGCCAACCTGAGAGTTAAAAATTCTCAACTAGAAACTTTTTTTTTTCGAATTTTGGCCAGGTTTTAGTCATTTCATCCCAATGTGCGTCGTTAATATTTACACTAGCGGCGAATTGTTCACATTATTATATTTATGAGTACATGTGCTTTAAATAATGTCAAGTAAAATTTTTCGAAAACAATAGTTTTCTGTGAAAACTAGCTCAAATTTCCGCATTTTCAGAAACGCTCAAACGCAATTTTCTCATAAATGGCTGCAAAATTTTTCTTCAAACTTTTCGATCGGATAGTGTTCAATGCACTATTTAATATGACATTAAGTTTATTTTGAGTTATTTTTTTGTTATTTCAAAAATTCCATAAATGTAATTTTTTTGAAAGATCTCTCACATCTTTAATATTCATATTACCAGCAATTTGTTAACATTATTGTATTTGTGAGTGTAAGTGCTTCAAATAACGTCAAATAAAATATTTTGAAAACTCAAAAATTTTCTGTGAAAATGAGCTTCAAATTTCGCATTTTTATTGGCGCTAAAACGCAATTTTCTTTAAAACGGCACATAATTTTTAAAAGAAAACTGCCATTTAGGGCTACGTTTTTGTGTTCTTTGATATTCTAAAATTAATATTTTCGTTCTACCAACAGGAAACCGAAAAAATTAAGAAAATGACCAAAAAATGTACTTTTGGCGGTGATAGATGGTAGCTGGCAAGAAAGAATATGTGGCAATTCCGAATAGCTAGCGAAGACCCAAGGAAAAAGAAAACTAATACGGGAAAGTCTGTGCCATTCTGTAGCACCATTAGTATGGTTTTGAATGCATATTTTATAGTTTTAAGTGCCTATTTTGTCCGCCTATTTCTGCAGTTTTTTGTGCATATAAATCCGCAGCTTACATATCCCAAATAATAGTAGCAATGTGCATCGCATTCCTGGCGCAATTTATTTACATTTTATTGTTCTTAATAATTTTTCTATTGTACATGTAAATGGCTAAGTACAATTGTAAATAACGGTTACCCTAAACACCTAGTAGAGGTTTTAAAAAGTATGTATCAAGAATCAAAGATTGTTATAAACACAGAGGGAAAAACTGAAGAAATTATTGTGAATCGTGGTCTGAAACAGCGATGTAGCCTGTCTCCAACATTATTGAATAAATAGATAGATGATCTGATACAGAAATGGAAACTTGACGTCAGCCCTGGCATACAACTAAGAGGAAATAAATGTGCTGCTATTTGCTGATGACGTAATAATTCTAGAAGAAACTGAAGAAAATCTACCACGAGCTTTATACAAGCTACATAAACTTCGAGAACAAGAATTCAATCTTAGAATCTCCAAGAAGAAAACTAATGTCATGGCCCTTTATGGAAACCACCCCATCCGTTCGAAAATACTAATCGATGATACTCCTTGAACAGAACATACTTTCTTCTCAATTTGTTATATTTTTGGCACTGTATGTGGTATAGTTAGTGTAATTTTACAATAGTCACATAATTTGGGATCTTCTTTGGTTATAAGATGTTTATGTGTTAATATTGAATGGCCAATTCGTAAACGAGTGAGAATGCTTTGTTCTTTTCTATTTTTAAGGTGAGGGGCATGCTTTAGTTGTTTGTAGGCAGATATGAAAAGTACGGGTCCTGTCGCACTGTCAAGTTCGACTGTTGTCGCTTCTGTCGTTTGTAGTTGTGGCGTCAGTAGTCGCGTGTAAGGCAGGTTTCGTCTTATTGCGATGGTGGTGCCGCCTCCTTGCTGTCCCGTCGGTCGGTCGTCGCGATAGATGATATCCTCGGAGACAGAAAGATCTGTATGATGGTTGAGAAAGGTTTATTGTAATAGAGTTGCTATACTCGTACTGTAGTCGTTGCAAAATTTGTCTGTCATTTTTCATCCGAGTCACAGCGCTTGCGCGTTCCAGGAAGCGATGTTGTAAAGTCGATTTTGTATGTTCGTCATCTAAAAAGTTCGGCGACAACTTGAAGTGCAGTCATGAGTTTAGTTAGGATGTCACGTGGGGCTTTCATAATTTGCACTGCGGTTTTGATACATTGAATTATTTCTGGTGGATTTATTTCTTTTAGAAGACCGAAAAGTTATTTTATATCAGAGTGCGCCTATGGGCGGGCCACCGGTTGTGTTCTCCTGTTGTGTGGGTTACTTTCCCCAGGCGTTCATGTTTGCGGAAGCTCCGGCGCGACCGAGAAGCGGAAAGCTTTGCTGGTTGCAACTTGGATAGTTTCTGCGGGCGCCGGCAGCTTCGCGTTGCTCTTTTAGTTTTTGAAGTTGAATTTGTCTGTTCTCAAGTAATTGCATGTAAAGTCTGTGCAGCCTCTGTAGTTCGCGGGATGGTACTCCATCGCAGTTCGCGCACTTGGGTTTTGTCGTAGTCTTGTCGGTGGTGCATTCAGATGTGGCGTGATGTCCTGCACATCCCGTACAGCGAGAGGGGCGTCCGCAGTAGCTTTTAGTGTGGCCCCAGAGAAAGCATTGCGTGCATTGGGGAGTACGGTCTTTGTCGTGAGGTTCTTCGACTGTAAGGCGTGGTTGCATTAGGCAGCGGATAGCTCTACGTTCAGCGATTTGGCTGTTATTGATTTCTACAGAGTAGACATCCAGTGGTTCTAGAGTGTCGAGTCCTGCCTTTTGTTTAAGTTCGCCTAAATGGCGTACAGTGATATTCCGGTGAGCTAATTCTTCAATGATTTCATTGGAGGGCATGTTCTTGTCAAGTCCTCTAATGATGAGTCTATGGCGTCTTTCTGTCGTTGCGTGGTGATGGTATGCGCAGTCGGCTTCATCTCTTGCGTCTTTAAGGCTTTTTGGATCTTTTTGTGGTCTTCGATAGAGCTGAGTCTGATGATGAGTTCTTTTCTAGTCACTTGTGCCCGTATTTGTCTGCCAATATTGTCTTTGATGTATTGTAGAAGGTCGGCTGGATGGTTGACTGTCGTTTCGTTAATGAAGAAGGCGCCGGCATTTCCCGCTTTTGAGCAATGAGTGTTTGCGGCGTGGGTCGCTAGTTTTGTCAATGGCATTGGAAGAAGATGCCATAGAAGAAATGTCGGTTTCTGTTGCGGAGTTGAAGTGCGTAGCAATGTTGAGTTGATTGCTTTTTCCTTTCCAGTATACGTACGTATACACGGAGTGATATGCGTAGTATAGGAAAAGTTATGTAATGCTACGCGAAAAAATGGCCAATTTTCGGCGGAAAAAAATTAATTGCCGGGCCGTGAAAACGAATAAGTGGATAAAACTAGTAGCTAAATTATGAAAAATAAATCCCCTAACACGTGGTGTAGCCAGAAACCCTGTTTTCTAGATCCTCGATACCGAAAACCCAATTGAAAGGAAAACGTCCGTCTGTCCGTCTGTCTCCGTCTGTATGTCCATCTGTCCGTCCGTCTGTGAACACTGCTAGCGCCTAAACCATACGTACGATTTCTTCCAAAATGGATATTCACTGGTCAATCTGATTCTAGTCAAAGCTTTGAGATTTTCAAAAAGATTCTTCAAAATTTGGAGGTACTTTATATGAAGCCCCCCCGGGGATTTTCAAAAGTTTCTCAAAAACGGCTCCAAATTTTTTCTTTAAATTTCTTGCATGAATAGAGTAAAATAAACTTATTAACATGGCATAGGTCCGATTTTCACGGATTACTCTGAATTTTCGAAAATTGCAAAAGTGTAAATTTTTTCGGCGTCTTTCTGGAATTTACAAAACTTAAGATAGAGATTTTTCTTTTAAATAGAACTTTTTCTTCATAGTGACTTCTTTCTTTAAGGTCATGTACATTCTTTTGAAAATTTTAGTAGTTTTCGCGCAATAGTTGCGTGCAATATGTGCAATTTTAAAAAATTACATAAACAAAATTTTCTCAAAAACGGCTCCAAATTTTTTCTTTAAACTTTTGGTAGGGATAGTGGTAAATGTACTCTATCAGATGACATAAAAACCATATTGCTTTATAGGTTTTTTTTTCAAAAATTACAAAAATAAAAATTTTTTCACATGTTTCTCACGTCGATAATATTTACATTAGCGGCAATTTTTGTACATTATTATATTTACGAGTACATGTGCTTTAAATAATGTTAAGTAACGTTTCTCGAAAACACAACCGTTTTCTGTGAAAACTAGCTCAAAATTTCGCATTTTCAGAAACGCTTAAACGCCATTTTCTCATATATGGCTGCAATTTTTTTCTTGAAACTTTTATAACGGATAGTGCTAATTACATTGTTTAGTATAGCGTAAAGTTCATTTTGAGTTTTTTTTATTTCAAAAATTCCATAAATGTAATTTTTTTGGAAGGTCTCTCACATCTTTAATATGCACATTACCAGCAATTTGTAAAGATTATTATATTTGTGAGTTTACGTGCTTGAAATAACTTCAAATAAAGTATATTGAAAGCTAAAAAATTGTCTATTAAAATGAGCTTCAAATTTTGCCTTTTTACTAACGTTAAAACGCAATTTTCTTTAAAATGGCATATAATTTTTAAAAGAAAATTGCCATTTAGGACTACATTTTTGTGTTCTTTAATATTCTAAAATTAATATTTCTATTCTGCCAAAAGGAAACCGAAAAATTAAGAAAATGATAATAGAATATTATGAATTAGTTTATATTGTTGTCCTTTTTTGCACGAATAAGAAGATATTATCGAACGAACTACGTTAGGAGTGAGTTTGGTAATATCTTCTTATGATTGCAAAAAAGTAACGTTATAAACGAGTTGCAAACACTATTTTTTTGTATAACAGTATTATGATTTAAGGAAGCGAAATGAACTTGGATGTTAAGTTGTAATTCGTAGTTTTAGTTCTCGAATTCATGTTATGACGTCATGAATGCTACCTAAGCAACTAATATGTTTACAAATGACAATTAGTTTGAAAGTCATGATTAAAAATAGTTACGTAATTCTGATTTTGTAGAGCTCCGAGTACGTATTAAAGAAGTCAAGAACTTCCAATAATTTGTGCCAGGATTTCCGGAATCAGATAATATTGTGAGTACTGTGAGTTTTTCGTTTATTTCATTTAATAATTAATGTTATTTATTTAGTTTGTTTCTTTCGTGGATTTTCTGGAATTACATGTAGGCTGTTGCATGTAAGTTTTTTCTATAACAGTCATTAATAATTTTAAAGTTCATTATAAATATTTCAACAGCTGTGTTTCATTGTAATATTTTCAATATTATTTCTTCAAGTAATTTTAATAAAAAAAGATGACATTGTTTGCAGATGGAAAAGTTTTCTCACACGGTTAAAAATGCACATTTCCAGCCATTTGTAAACACTACTGAACTTGTGAGTATAAGTGCTTTGAATGACTTCAAATGAAAACTCAAAACCTTTCTGTAAAAAAGAGCTTCAAATTTCGCATTAACAGTAGCGCTTAAACGCCATTTTGTTGAATAGGCTCCAAATTTTTCAACGAAAATTGCCATTTAGTGCAAGGTTTAATTGTTTTTTATATTCTTAAAATAATAGTTTTGTTCAACTATTGGAAAACCGAAAACTTAAGAAAATGTTGAAAAAAAATGTAGTTTGGGCGGCGATAGATGGCAGCTGTTAAGAGTATTGGCAAGTCCGAAAAGCTAGCCGAGACCAAACGTAACAGAAATCTAATACGGGAAAGTCTGTGCCATTCTGTAGCACCACTAGTTCAACTTCTAGTCCCGTGAAACGGTTTTGAATTGCAACTGGTGATGCCTTCGGGGTCGGTTTTGAGCGAAAGAACGAGCCTACAGTTCTGAAGCCGTCTTTGTCAACATTTTTTGTCTTGTCTGCTGTTTGATTTCATAGTTTCGTCTTTGCTTAGATCGTTGCCATTTTTGCTGTTTTCAGAGGAAATTTGTGGTCAGAGGTTTGGTCTGAAGTATCAGCGATCTGATCTTTATTGTCTGTTTTCAATTCATTTACTTTGTCAGCCACCCACCACCCACAACCGTTGTTCTCGGTAATTGTCAGATTTATCACCGTTACAGTCGCGTTAGGAAAACCTAGTGGCACTCAGCTATTCCCTCAAGACTTGCGATAAGTCGATCAGGGCGACACCAAGTAGCTGGCGCGCTACTCCCTCTAGATGCCATCTCCCCTCTAGATGCCCGTGGCCGCACAAAGGCGGCCAATTAAAAGCCTTATAAAGTAGGTCATTAGGGAGAGGATTGCCTTGGTTCCATCCACTGAGAAAGCTCAGTAGAAGGTTCAAGATGACGGAAGTACATAACGTGCTACGCACTCGCACCGTACCGTGACCGAGCTAAGACTTTTTGACGGGGTGGGGCGAGAGAGCGCCAAGAAGGCATGAAAAAAGGACTTGTCATCAGAATAAGAGAGGAGAAGCGGCACTTTCGGCGGAATTTGAGAGGAGCCACTCGACTACACTGGTCACCAGAACTTCGGACACGTGACTCGACGAAAATACTTGGTAGCAGAGACTTGATAACTGAATGGCGGAAAAAACCATTCGCCTATGTATGACTGACCAGTACCTGCGGGTCTGAACAGTTCGTACATCTACCAATCGTAAAGTCGGAATTAATTCCGTCTGACGGACTAGTCAGACCGACACGCGGAAGGCATTCGTAGAGATGCGCAGCTTATTATATAGGCTGCATTGACGAGCGGAGGTGGCGTTTGACGGCCTCTGTCGGCTCAACGACAACCGTTAATCATCGCCACAAGAATTATTGCGGTGTGCTGCCGATCTCCTGAGCACGAGACGCGAGAACGAAACTGTTCCTGCCAAAGTGCGTGCTTCCATTCATCAGAGCTTTGCTGGGACCTCGCAATCAGCACTGCACGGATATCGACCCGCGAATGTGCACTTTTACAGAAGTGAGGTAACGCCACGAAATTATCATGCGTACTATCCATCTTCATGAACTAATTAACGTTCCTGGATAGAAGCTTAATAGAAGAAGCAATCTCTCAATTGTATTCAGTGTTTTTATTTGAAATAAATGTGTCCCTGCCACTTTGACGGGTTGCACTTAAAATTACAACTTAGTGTATTACTCAAGTAGATGGGAAAAATTGCATCCCGTTGACCTAGAACAGCCCACCCCATGAGATCCTCAACATCGGAGCCGGATTTCAGGTTGGTATAGGCTTGGCGCCCCTTGATAAAAATTTAAAGTGTGCGGTCTGCAATCCATCACATACCAGCGTACTCCGTGTGTGGCGGAACCCCACCTTTGTGATGGCCAATCACCGGGTCGTTGCAGTAAATCTTCTTAACGTTTCTAAACGTCGGGCCCACCCATGTTTCTCCACCATGATGCACCAACGCCCTCTAGAACGAGACGGCGTTGGATGCACCCGCTCTAATGCATTCTCTGCTTTCACAGGCAGCCGCTTGGGGCGCGAGCGGCGCGAAGGGCTCGCGCCAAAGGCCAAGCGCTGGTTCGGCAGGTGGCCGCGTGGAGCGCGTACGGCTGGGGCGCGCCCGCGCTACTCACCGCGTTGGCCGTCAGCTCGTTCCTGAACAGGGAGCTGGTGGAGAAGACGGGCCTCGCCACCCCCACGTTCACTGAGACCAAGACGTGCCTCGGAGAGAACGGACTCAGCTCCAAGGGCCAAGGTAACACAGCGCTGTACCAGTGGCACCAATTATCCGCTCCAAAAACCAATTCAGTTTGCACCAATTGATGACAATATGATAATTTAAAAATGTTAATGCAAAAGCTTAATTATAACTCAGAAATTGCGACATTCTTCTAAGAAATAGTGTACTCTTAACCCAACATTGTAGCATACCTGGGCGAAACTAGGATCTATTGTATTCGGGAGTATGACTGCTGTAACATGAGAGCTCTTTTCTTGAATTGTGACTCTTATTAACACCTTTCCAGGGAGCATCGTCTCTGTCACTACCGTTTTCGCGACGTTACAGAAGGAACAGGCTTATCGCTACAGCGATGACTGTCAGCGCCTGCCACTGGCATATTAAATGATACTTTACTATAAATATCGTTTTTTAATGGTAAAATAAAATGATTCATAGACCACATGCTGCAGTCATGGGTCGCAGTTCACAATAATGTTGAAATAACCAGTGGCGTAGCGTCAGGGGACGCTGAGATGCTGAGCATCCCCGTATATTATCCCCCCGTAACCTTAAATACTGTATTGATAATCTTACAAGTGGTCTGTTGAGCGAAACACGTTTTGTATTAATTTTAAATTGATTTCCTGTGATTGAATTCGGCGGGCTGTTGAAGCTGGCTGTTGAAGCTGTTGCTTGGAAGCTAAAATACTTCAGCGTCTGCCGCCAGATTGCGACGAGCAATGACCCATGCGCGGATGGCGAGGTTCCCCTCTCCCCTCTTCACCCCTGGCCCAGAGAAACCCGACTGCTTTACGCTAGCGTCTACTGCGGAAAGAAGCTCGTTTGTGCACGAGAGCGCAGCACACTTCAGGCGTTCAGTAAATTATCTTTCACTCTCTCACTTGGGAGTCCCCACTTGGTCATGGGTACAAACTGTAGAAATTGTGCCTGACTACTATTTCTTAATTAATATCCAAGAAATTGTATTATCTCTTAAATAGATTACATATTATTTAAGTCTGCAATGTACAAATTAACACATGGTCTTATTGCCATTCGCGTATAAGAATTAAAGCTGAGCCATTGTATAATTTGCTTTTAAGACATCGGCAGTCCTGACTGCTGTGAGGATTTTGTGGGAAGCGCCTACACCGTCGTAAGCACTCGAGATTGTGGAAGTAGTCCCAGTGTATCTGCCTTGTGTTGCGTTCGCCTGTTAGATGAAGTAGTTGATAGTGACATTTTGTGTTAACACACAAAATGTCACTATCAACTAATTGTTAAGCATCCCCAAACGTGTGAGTCACGCTACGCCACTGGAAATAACATGCAAATATAATTCATTTATTTCGCTTTCATATCACTTTAACACATACTTTCCTCTTAAAAACATATTTCAGGAAGAAGCAGTTCTTGAATAACATGAAGGATTCGAAGGTCACGTAAAAATGAACGTATTCTTTATTTATTATCTAAACATCACCTCATGATTTCAATCTCTACTTCCAAAAATGCATGTTAAGAAAAGTCATCAAGCAGACTAAAATAATGAAATACGTTCAGGATATTTTGAACTCAAATAAAAAAACCAAAGCAATATATAATATTTGAAAAAATACGACCACGTTAACCAGGGGCGGATCCCGAGTCGAATTTGGGAGGGATGTGTGTGTATGTATATATATTGTAACTGTGGTGTCCGTGGATACGACACCACAATCAACAGCTAGGGGCGCTGCCGTCCGCATGGGCAATGCGATGTGCCGCGCCCGTGGTTCGAGCGGCCGCCAGAGTGAGCGCCAGTGGGACTCCCCTCGTCGCCAGGGAGGGGCTAGCGACGCCCTCCCCTTCGGAGCGGCGCATGAAAAGCGGGGCGCAGCGCCCCCTCGGGGCAGTGAGAACCGAGACAGAAGACACCCAGTGAACGGGAGAGAGGTTCGGGAGCCCAGCCCGACCGGGGACGTCGTACGTGAGAGGCCGTGCGACCAGCAGCCGTGCCAGTCGCGCACGGAGGGTAACGGGCCAGTAGTGGCTCGTGGAGCAACCGCGCCGTGGAGACGCGCAGTACCGGTGTCGTGCCCAGCGGCACGCAAGAAGAAGTCGTGCAGGACGCACACTTCGCCTGTGGGAGAGAGCCGCGCCGTGGAGACGCGCGGGACGTGTGCCGAGGCCGGCGACACGCAGGAAAGGGTCGTGCCTGTCTCACCCATCATCAGGAGAAGAGCAATTCCAATATTGTACGATTGTAAATGTGTTCAACAATGGTTATGGTGATGTCAATAAAGTATTGTTAAGTTGAGTACTGACTTTGATAATTTGAACACATCAGTAACGAAGTGGATTTCCCATCCGTTACCAACAATAAAACCATTATTGAAGGCATGAGAACCATTTGAAAGACGCGCGGAATAGGGCGGCGGTGAGAAATGCGGTGAGCACCGGCGAGATCGCGCAGCTCTCGGTGCAAAGTCTGTAGCGGTGACGGGCTACGCGGTCAGCCGCGGAGGGGAGGCGAGGTCCGGCCCACCCCTATGAGGGGAAGAGCCAGCGAAATAAATACGCCGGTCCACTGACCACTAGCCCCTTCTTGTTAGTTGTCGTCGAATATGCTTCTTGTTCGAGT
The DNA here is from genome assembly GCA_031308135.1 of Acheta domesticus. Lineage (NCBI taxonomy): Eukaryota > Metazoa > Arthropoda > Insecta > Orthoptera > Gryllidae > Acheta > Acheta domesticus. The sequence continues at coordinate 247,277,433 of JAHLJT010009436.1, read as the reverse complement.
TGTTGTCGAGAACGTTTTGGTTTGAGATTGTGTCGAATGCGCTACTTGTTCAGATATTGGTCGAAGTAACGACGTTACTGTATTACAAGTTGTAAGAGGCCGAAGTAGTGGCGTTAATGAATTATCTAGTGGATTGTGTAGCTAGTAGTAGGGAAGTGAGTGAATGCGGATTTGGTAAGGAGAAAATACGTTAGATTACGTGAGGAACAATCTGGTGGTGCAATACGCAAAGCAATTGTTGAGTAAATCGAGTGCGCGACGCCCATGAACTGAGTCATTCACGCGGTCGCAAGACTGCCATCGTGCGGAGAACGTTTAGCACGCGGGCGTGCAGTATAATCAATCGCGCTGAAAACAATACGAACGAGAGGAAGAAGAGGCCTGTACGAGAAGAAGAGGAAGCCGGAACGAGGAGAAGAGGAAGCCGGAATGAGGAGAAGAGGACCCCGGGACGAGAAGAAGAAGAGAGCCGCACGAGAGGAAGAAACGGAGAAGAGGAGGACCTAACGGTGCTTGCAGAGCGCCGAGTCTCCGCAGTCGCGAGCGCCAGGGCCTGGCGATCGCGAGAAACGCAAGGTCGTCCGGAACGCGCTCCGAGGGTTGCAGAAAGGTAACGGGACGTTGTGGGGAAAGGGTTCTTCGACGCCGAGGTCGCCGTTCGCGAGCCGCAGGCAAAGCAGTCCCGCGACGAATAACAGCGAATTTTATAAAACAGAAACTGTTAGAATACCTGAAATGAAATCGTTCCAAAGCAGAAACTGTTAATTTCACTATTAGGGAACGAATGCCTTGAGAATTAAATATTATCTTTGCTGTGTTTGGTGTAAATAATTTCTTTGATTTTGCTTGATTTTGTGGAAATCCAAAGGAGTAATCAAAATGATAACAAAATGCTAATTTATTATTAAAATTTCAACAATTTCATTTCATTGCATAACCGAATATTTTTGTAAATAGTAGCGTTAGTTATTTAAATATTTAATTTCAAAACCGTACACGGATAATTCATAGTACTGGTAAATTTAGTGATCACAATTGATTTAAAGAGTATCATTGCTATTTTGTGCAGTATTTTCTTTTTAGTACAGCTAAAGAAAGTGTACTTGAACAAGTTAATTATGAATACATTTGACTTTGTTACCTGATTTGTGTGTGTATGCATTCACCCCTCTAACTTGTGCACAATCTGCTATACCATTCAACTACTTTATACATTTACATTAAATCCTTTCTTACAACAATAATCATGACCCTTTTAAAACATTACAAGACATGATCCCTTATAATTACAAATGTCTTTCTCTTTCTCAGATCTTTGATCATTAAGGCAATTGAATTTTACTAGTGTATTCTGTTCATAGTGTGGCAAGGCACAAATTCTCTCTATTTATTCGGCTGGTACACAAACGGCGTTCTGAGCTCTCCGCACGAAATCCGTAACCTACGCCAACCTTGGCTTTCCCTTCCGTTCGGCGGTTACCTGACACTAGCTGTTGCAACGCTGCGGCTGCGAAGCGATCATAGCCCCGGGCGGCGGCGTTCACAGACGTGGATTACACGCGGCGGGGAGCCGGTTCTCGTCTGCGCGTCGCACGTAATTCTCCGACCTCTTCGTCTCTTCTTCTCGTTCCGGAACACGCAGCTCGCCCCGTCCAGGTCCGTCTTGTCCCGTCTCGTCCAGATACGTCTTGCCCTCGTTGGTACACTTCCGTGCGTAGACAATGCACTTCGCAATTTGTAGCAATGCGAATAAAAAGTTCTTTTGCATACAGTGCAGCAATGTATAAGCAGTAAACGTTTAGTTCTTTCTGCTGTACGTATTAGATTGCAGTGATCGCAATCTCACGCCACTCAATTTCACTTCCGAATTCACAGCGTTTCACTATTAATTTCTGCTCGAAACGTTCTAATTATTCAACTTTGATAACTTTCGTACCCTATTTCCGACACAGTCTCCCGGAATGCATTAGAACTATTCCGACGTATTCTAGCTAACACAGCATCTACTGTGAAAACTCCTAAGTAACTTTAGATATCGAGAGAGTAGCTGGATGAATAATAACCAAGTGCGAAGTGGCAAGCGACAAAGAGCTTTTTGCTTTGCTGTCGGAGGTATTTATCAGCACCTTCTCCTCAAATGTAGGGGGGAGTTCCTTCGCCCCCCTCCCTAGCGGCAGCTGCGCGCGACGCAATCCCTTTCGTGCGGCCGGCCGGAGGTTTTCACGGGCTGCCGCCAGGTCGCGCCCTGCGACTATCGCCCGTGCTTACTTACGGAACTACTGTTCCCTGGCGTCGCGTACGTTGCGTGGGCGTGCGTGGGACTTTGAATTTCTATCAATGTCACTATATATATATATATATATATATATATATATATAATAACATATATATTGAAATGTACCATTCTCACGTCTCATCAAAAGCGTGGCTGTAATCATGTCCTGTTCCAAATTTATTAAGATTTGGGACGCCAGAAACAGGTTACAATGAATTACTACAAAGTTTTTCTATCTGATTTAACCAAAAATTATCTAAACATCCAGCTAGCTTGGGGTCGATGGGCCGGATACAAATACTCGTATCGCCTCGATAGCCGATTACCTGATCTGCCAACTATACAGTATGGCGTGGAATCTGAAATGTAATAATTATGCTTTCAAACTAATTAAAAATTATGATTGACAAATGAAAAAACTCTTTTTCTTTTCAAGAACAAATTCAACAATTTTTTAACTTTTAAATTAAAACATTTAATTAGGATGGTCATGACCCCTTCTGATAAAATTGTCTCTTTTATCTGCAGTATTTTTTTTTCCGTTTTTGCATGCCAACGCACCGTAGTCCGCTTCTCACTTGGCCGTTGTTAATTCCAAGTTCCGCTTCTCTCTTCCGTCTTGCGCGCCGCTATTAACGTCCAGTCCACACTGCCTAAACTATCTGTTAGTCTTGTCCGACGCTCCCGGTTCCTAATCTCTCCCACGGTTATGTAGACTATTGAAGTCCAACTGCAATGTCCGAAAATCGAACAAGTCCTCCGAAAATCACTTTCTCTCACAAGACAAAGTCCGAAAACAAGCTATACAAGTCTCTTACAAGAAAAATACAAGTTTCACTTTCCCACTATATTGCCTACAAACGATCTTTACGCTACGGCACCCAGAGTCAGAATGTTCGATCTACACTCCACGACACCCAGAGACGGAATGTACGATCTTCACTCTACGACACCCCGAGTCAGAATGTTCGATCTATACTCCACGACACCCAGAGACGGAATGTACGATCTTCACTCTACGACACCCCGAGTCAGAATGTTCTGTTTAATGCATTTTTAAACCCTTCACGGCTCGGTCGGCGTCCATCCTTCTATTATTTCAAAACACGGCGGCAACATTAGACTATCTGATCTTTATAGCCAACCCGTGCGTCTCTTACAAATCCAAGTAGCCGCGCCTCAGACAGTCATTCGTTTTTTTGCACCAATTCCCTCTTAGGTTCTTCAGCCAGTCTAGCCGGCGTCCTGACGTCATCAGGGCCCGTGTATAGTTTGTTGACCTTGCCAACCTCTGCGCCGCCGTTGCTAAGGCCCATACCGCCATATTGAATCCCCATTTATCTACCCCATGTATAACTAACATCATTAAATAAAACCTATCCTATTCTGGTATATCACAACTTCCCCTCTCCAAGCGTCATTTGGTTTGCTACAACATAACTAAATGACAAGACTACAATAACACTTTCTTCTTACTTCACTCGATATATTCACTGACACCTTTCACTTTACACAACACATATCTTGTATCTTGCAGCCTAAACTATTTACATTTGTTTGTTAATATGCCAACATAGTTTTGAACCATCTCATTGAGTATAAATTATTGCCTGCTATTTACTTCCGTCTTAATATCCATCACATGTTAATTGAAAATTTTTCCACATTCTAACAAAATAGACGTAACAACACAACAAAACAAACAAACTATTATACACTACTATATACAAATACTATTTACAATGATTTATTCCTGGACGAAATATTCATCGTGGTATCGTCCCTTTTTTACGGCTTAATGTTCCTGTAATTATATGTCCCATTTCGTCCAATTTTGGCGGTTTTTCATGACGAGCGATGGTTTGCTATTGAGTTTTCTAGCATCGATACAAAATCGGATTTTATTATCTTTCTTTCGGACTATTACTATCGGGCTCACATACGGTGTCTAGATTTTTTATGATACCATCCTCAAGCTCATGTTTATTTGTTTTACGTACTTCGGCTTTAATCATGTGGATCGGGGTATTGCTTACATTGAATGGTTCCTCATCCATCAATTCAATTTTAAATTGATATCCTTTACGGGCCTTCCTTGAACCTTCAAAACGTCTGATATTCGCTAACTAACGTTTTCAACGGAATGCTAACATCTACTCCATTTTCGTCGACCGCATCCTTGGCTGCGGCGTGAATCTGGTCCCTGGTCTCTTCAATTAGTTCCGCAATATCACAAATACACAAATCTTCACCCTCCTGGTCCTTGATCCCTAAACATGTTGTTGCCCTTGTGTCAGTTCGTAACAATATACTCCTGTTACCTACGTCGACCTTGGCGTCACACATCTTCAGGCATCATCCCCAAAATGATTGGACGAATCAAAATTCTTTATAACTATGCAGGAAACTGTATCGTCACCCCTTGGACTTCCAGCTCGCCTCCACCCAAATCTGCTGACTTCTTGTCCTCGATGCGCCTCCCTTAGCTGTAACGGATAATCATTTCCTAGTAGTAATTCCTCCACTATTCCCTTCTTTCTTTAGTGGTTTATACAATTCCTCTCAGATACCGCACAAACATGGCACCTTGTCATCAAAACGTCTACTGGTATATTTCCGGAAATGTCCCCTTCAACACTAAACACGTGCGATTTTTCCGCCCGTTCGTCCGTATCTTCTCTTCTAAATCATCCGCTGATACCGTCGATGCTATTCAACTCTGTATCCCGTCCTCATCAGTCTTATTGTTCGAAATAAGCCCCGCCTATTTCTTCGAACAATGGGAGTTTTCCTGCTCAGTATACATTTATTTCTACAATGTTCTTGGTTTCTTGTCATCCTTAAAATCGTCCGCGATAAACATTTCCGGACCTGGGTTGTGGACTCTTATCTTGGGGGTCTCATTGCCCCGATAACGGACGCCCTTTTCCCTTCTGAGCTATACTTTCCTTGCAAATTTCACTATCGCTTTGGTTTTCCCCGTTCCCATTACTTTTCCATTTATATTTATACATGGATATCCGTGCGCCATTCTTTCCGATCACAAGAGGCTAGCCGCACCACACCAAATCTTAGTATCACGGGATCGAGTTTCCTATAATTTTGGATACTACTGGCAACTGTCGATTAATAATTCTAATTAAGTCTTATTTTTATTCCTTTTTCGCAAGCCTTAAATGCTGCAATTTTGCGTGTCGCACAATCGCACATGGTTTCCGCCCCGCCTTTCCTATATTTCTCACTTCATCAATTTATACTTTACAATCAAATTTATGGGTTTTCATTCAATAACGCCTAAAATTTATCTTTCCACTCTTTATAACTTGTTGGGTTTCTGGGAACTAAAAGATTTACACCAATGAGATGCGCTTTCGCTTCATTGCTTCTCGACAACATGCAATTTTAACCCTATCCGGAATGTTTGTTGATCGTAAGTAGCTTTCTAATTTTTGAAATGAGATGACCAAGGTTGTTCCTTAACATCCCCATGGAATTTTCAAATACTTGGTAAACCAACGACGGATAGCGAAGTTATTACATTCCCCGCGCGCGTGTTAGAACTTCATTTTCTCAATTGGTCTATTTTTCCTTAATATTAGCTAACTGTTTTTCCCGATTCGGACTCTTGCAAGTTTAAAACTCCTCCCTCTTGTATCTGCTGTTCTACCTTGTTGTCCTGTCAACAACCATTTTTATTCAGATTATCTATTTTATCGCCATGTTTGTTGCGCTATATCATTCAAACATGACTAAACGCGAATTCAACGTTTTGTCATTTTTTTCGCATTGTTGAGTTTGTAAATGTTCTAGATCGCGTGACATTTTCCCGGTAAAGCTATCAGCTTCCGAATTCATTTTATTCAAGCATTCCTTTGTTCTTCCTGTATTTGATTTACTTGACAATTCAATGAGTCATTTTTGAATAAATATTACTGAATTCACTAATTGTTTCGGTCCGTAATTGTGATATCTCCTCACATATGGCTTCGCGAAATTCTTAAATTCCTGTGTTTACTATTCATTTCTATCTTTATATTTTCAATTTTTTTCCAATTTAGCATTATTATTTTCTAATTTAGCATGATTAGCGTTCATTTCTGCTTCATTTCAGCTAACATTTTAATTATTAAATTACTCGAATCCGTATTAACTACTGGAGATACCGCTACTTCCTGTTCTATTTCAACTACGTCTCGCGAAATATCTCCTTCGGGTTCATACCGGTATCCGCCATATTATCTACTTCAATATTTTCGGCACGTGCTGTCCTTACTTCTAGTCTCCATCTTAAATTATAATACAAATTAGAATTTTCTCTATCAAATTCCTTCAAATACCGTCAATGAAATTTTTTTGCTCTTTCTTTAATTACACGTTAGTTTCATATGTCAATCACGAAATTTCAGATTCCATCAGATCACTATTATAATAATTTATAATACCTCCTTAACGTACTTCACTTTGTTAAATTATAACAAAATATGCCCCACTGGCGCGCCATTTGAAAAGTACCATTCTCACGTCTCATCAAAAGCGTGGCTGTAATTCATGTCCTGTTCCAAATTTATTAAGATTTGGGCGCCAGAAACAGGTTACATGAATTACTATCAAAGTTTTTCTATCTGATTTACAAAATTATCTAAACATCCAGCTAGCTTGGGTCGATGGGTCCGGATACAACTACTCGCTAATCGCCTCGATAGCGATTACTGATCTGCCAACTATACAGTATGGCGGGTGGAATCTGAATGTATATTTAAATGCTTTCAACTAATTAAAAATTATGAAGTTGCAAATGAAAAAACTCTTTTCTTTTCCAAAGAAGCAAAATTCAACAATTTACTTAACTTTTAATTAAAAACAATTAATTAGATGGTCATGACCCCTTCTGAATAAATTGTCTCTTTTATACTGCAGTATTTTTTTTTTACCGGGGGGGGTTTGCAGCCACGCTCCGTAGTCGCTTCCTCACTTGGCCCGTTGTTAATTCCAGGTTCCGCTTCTCTCTTCCGGTCTTGGCGCCGCCGCTGACACAGTCCAGATCCACACTGCCTAAACTATCTTTAGTCTTGTCCCCGACGCATCCCCGGTTCTATCTCTCCCACCGGTTATGTAGAACTTTGAAGTCACTGCAATGTCCGAAAATCTGACGAGTCCTCCGAAAAT
>JAHLJT010009436.1:247251222-247268992 GCA_031308135.1 Acheta domesticus | reverse complement strand
TAAGATAATATTGTGAGTACTGTGAGTTTTTCGTTTATTTCATTTAATAATTAATGTTATTTATTTAGTTTGTTTCTTTCGTGGATTTTCTGGAATTACATGTAGGCTGTTGCATGTAAGTTTTTTCTATAACAGTCATTAATAATTTTAAAGTTCATTATAAATATTTCAACAGCTGTGTTTCATTGTAATATTTTCAATATTATTTCTTCAAGTAATTTTAATAAAAAAGATGACATTGTTTGCAGATGGAAAAGTTTTCTCACACGGTTAAAAATGCACATTTCCAGCCATTTGTAAACACTACTGAACTTGTGAGTATAAGTGCTTTGAATGACTTCAAATGAAAACTCAAAACCTTTCTGTAAAAAAGAGCTTCAAATTTCGCATTAACAGTAGCGCTTAAACGCCATTTTGTTGAATAGGCTCCAAATTTTTCAACGAAAATTGCCATTTAGTGCAAGGTTTAATTGTTTTTTATATTCTTAAAATAATAGTTTTGTTCAACTATTGGAAAACCGAAAACTTAAGAAATGTTGAAAAAAAATGTAGTTTGGGCGGCGATAGATGGCAGCTGTTAAGAGTATTGGCAAGTCCGAAAAGCTAGCCGAGACCAAACGTAACAGAAATCTAATACGGGAAAGTCTGTGCCATTCTGTAGCACCACTAGTTCAACTTCTAGTCCCGTGAAACGGTTTTGAATTGCAACTGGTGATGCCTTCGGGTCGGTTTTGAGCGAAAGAACGAGCCTACAGTTCTGAAGCCGTCTTTGTCAACATTTTTGTCTTGTCTGCTGTTTGATTTCATAGTTTCGTCTTTGCTTAGATCGTTGCCATTTTTGCTGTTTTCAGAGGAAATTTGTGGTCAGAGGTTTGGTCTGAAGTATCAGCGATCTGATCTTTATTGTCTGTTTTCAATTCATTTACTTTGTCAGCCACCCACCACCCACAACCGTTGTTCTCGGTAATTGTCAGATTTATCACCGTTACAGTCGCGTTAGGAAAACCTAGTGGCACTCAGCTATTCCCTCAAGACTTGCGATAAGTCGATCAGGGCGACACCAAGTAGCTGGCGCGCTACTCCCTCTAGATGCCATCTCCCCTCTAGATGCCCGTGGCCGCACAAAGGCGGCCAATTAAAAGCCTTATAAAGTAGGTCATTAGGGAGAGGATTGCCTTGGTTCCATCCACTGAGAAAGCTCAGTAGAAGGTTCAAGATGACGGAAGTACATAACGTGCTACGCACTCGCACCGTACCGTGACCGAGCTAAGACTTTTTGACGGGGTGGGGCGAGAGAGCGCCAAGAAGGCATGAAAAAAGGACTTGTCATCAGAATAAGAGAGGAGAAGCGGCACTTTCGGCGGAATTTGAGAGGAGCCACTCGACTACACTGGTCACCAGAACTTCGGACACGTGACTCGACGAAAATACTTGGTAGCAGAGACTTGATAACTGAATGGCGGAAAAAACCATTCGCCTATGTATGACTGACCAGTACCTGCGGGTCTGAACAGTTCGTACATCTACCAATCGTAAAGTCGGAATTAATTCCGTCTGACGGACTAGTCAGACCGACACGCGGAAGGCATTCGTAGAGATGCGCAGCTTATTATATAGGCTGCATTGACGAGCGGAGGTGGCGTTTGACGGCCTCTGTCGGCTCAACGACAACCGTTAATCATCGCCACAAGAATTATTGCGGTGTGCTGCCGATCTCCTGAGCACGAGACGCGAGAACGAAACTGTTCCTGCCAAAGTGCGTGCTTCCATTCATCAGAGCTTTGCTGGGACCTCGCAATCAGCACTGCACGGATATCGACCCGCGAATGTGCACTTTTACAGAAGTGAGGTAACGCCACGAAATTATCATGCGTACTATCCATCTTCATGAACTAATTAACGTTCCTGGATAGAAGCTTAATAGAAGAAGCAATCTCTCAATTGTATTCAGTGTTTTTATTTGAAATAAATGTGTCCCTGCCACTTTGACGGGTTGCACTTAAAATTACAACTTAGTGTATTACTCAAGTAGATGGGAAAAATTGCATCCCGTTGACCTAGAACAGCCCACCCCATGAGATCCTCAACATCGGAGCCGGATTTCAGGTTGGTATAGGCTTGGCGCCCCTTGATAAAAATTTAAAGTGTGCGGTCTGCAATCCATCACATACCAGCGTACTCCGTGTGTGGCGGAACCCCACCTTTGTGATGGCCAATCACCGGGTCGTTGCAGTAAATCTTCTTAACGTTTCTAAACGTCGGGCCCACCCATGTTTCTCCACCATGATGCACCAACGCCCTCTAGAACGAGACGGCGTTGGATGCACCCGCTCTAATGCATTCTCTGCTTTCACAGGCAGCCGCTTGGGGCGCGAGCGGCGCGAAGGGCTCGCGCCAAAGGCCAAGCGCTGGTTCGGCAGGTGGCCGCGTGGAGCGCGTACGGCTGGGGCGCGCCCGCGCTACTCACCGCGTTGGCCGTCAGCTCGTTCCTGAACAGGGAGCTGGTGGAGAAGACGGGCCTCGCCACCCCCACGTTCACTGAGACCAAGACGTGCCTCGGAGAGAACGGACTCAGCTCCAAGGGCCAAGGTAACACAGCGCTGTACCAGTGGCACCAATTATCCGCTCCAAAAACCAATTCAGTTTGCACCAATTGATGACAATATGATAATTTAAAAATGTTAATGCAAAAGCTTAATTATAACTCAGAAATTGCGACATTCTTCTAAGAAATAGTGTACTCTTAACCCAACATTGTAGCATACCTGGGCGAAACTAGGATCTATTGTATTCGGGAGTATGACTGCTGTAACATGAGAGCTCTTTTCTTGAATTGTGACTCTTATTAACACCTTTCCAGGGAGCATCGTCTCTGTCACTACCGTTTTCGCGACGTTACAGAAGGAACAGGCTTATCGCTACAGCGATGACTGTCAGCGCCTGCCACTGGCATATTAAATGATACTTTACTATAAATATCGTTTTTTAATGGTAAAATAAAATGATTCATAGACCACATGCTGCAGTCATGGGTCGCAGTTCACAATAATGTTGAAATAACCAGTGGCGTAGCGTCAGGGGACGCTGAGATGCTGAGCATCCCCGTATATTATCCCCCCGTAACCTTAAATACTGTATTGATAATCTTACAAGTGGTCTGTTGAGCGAAACACGTTTTGTATTAATTTTAAATTGATTTCCTATGATTGAATTCGGCGGGCTGTTGAAGCTGGCTGTTGAAGCTGTTGCTTGGAAGCTAAAATACTTCAGCGTCTGCCGCCAGATTGCGACGAGCAATGACCCATGCGCAGATGGCGAGGTCCCCCTCTCCCCTCTTTACCCCTGGCCCAGAGAAACCCGACTGCTTTACGCTAGCGTCTACTGCGGAAAGAAGCTCGTTTGTGCACGAGAGCGCAGCACACTTCAGGCGTTCAGTAAATTATCTTTCACTCTCTCACTTGGGAGTCCCCACTTGGTCATGGGTACAAACTGTAGAAATTGTGCCTGACTACTATTTCTTAATTAATATCCAAGAAATTGTATTATCTCTTAAATAGATTACATATTATTTAAGTCTGCAATGTATAAATTAACAAATGGTCTTATTGCCATTCGCGTATAAGAATTAAAGCTGATCCATTGTATAATTTGCTTTCAAGACATCGGCAGCCCTGACTGCTGTGAGGATTTTGTGGGAAGCGCCTACACCGTCGTAAGCAATCGAGATCGTGGAAGTAGTCCCAGTGTATCTGCCTTGTGTTGCGTTCGCCTGTTAGATGAAGTAGTTGATAGTGACATTTTGTGTTAACACACAAAATGTCACTATCAACTAATTGTTAAGCATCCCCAAACGTGTGAGTCACGCTACGCCACTGGAAATAACATGCAAATATAATTCATTTATTTCGCTTTCATATCACTTTAACACATACTTTCCTCTTAAAAACATATTTCAGGGAGAAGCAGTTCTTGAATAACATGAAGGATTCGAAGGTCACGTAAAAATGAACGTATTCTTTATTTATTATCTAAACATCACCTCATGATTTCAATCTCTACTTCCAAAAATGCATGTTAAGAAAAGTCATCAAGCAGACTAAAATAATGAAATACGTTCAGGATATTTTGAACTCAAATAAAAAAACCAAAGCAATATATAATATTTGAAAAAATACGACCACGTTAACCAGGGGCGGATCCCGAGTCGAATTTGGGAGGGATGTGTGTGTATGTATATATATTGTAACTGTGGTGTCCGTGGATACGACACCACAATCAACAGCTAGGGGCGCTGCCGTCCGCATGGGCAATGCGATGTGCCGCGCCCGTGGTTCGAGCGGCCGCCAGAGTGAGCGCCAGTGGGACTCCCCTCGTCGCCAGGGAGGGGCTAGCGACACCCTCCCCTTCGGAGCGGCGCATGAAAAGCGGGGCGCAGCGCCCCCTCGGGGCAGTGAGAACCGAGACAGAAGACACCCAGTGAACGGGAGAGAGGTTCGGGAGCCCAGCCCGACCGGGGACGTCGTACGTGAGAGGCCGTGCGACCAGCAGCCGTGCCAGTCGCGCACGGAGGGTAACGGGCCAGTAGTGGCTCGTGGAGCAACCGCGCCGTGGAGACGCGCAGTACCGGTGTCGTGCCCAGCGGCACGCAAGAAGAAGTCGTGCAGGACGCACACTTCGCCTGTGGGAGAGAGCCGCGCCGTGGAGACGCGCGGGACGTGTGCCGAGGCCGGCGACACGCAGGAAAGTGTCGTGCGTGTCACCCATCATCAGGAGAAGAGCAATTCCAATATTGTACGATTGTAAATGTGTTCAACAATGGTTATGGTGATGTCAATAAAGTATTGTTAAGTTGAGTACTGACTTTGATAATTTGAACACATCAGTAACGAAGTGGATTTCCCATCCGTTACCAACAATAAAACCATTATTGAAGGCATGAGAACCATTTGAAAGACGCGCGGAATAGGGCGGCGGTGAGAAATGCGGTGAGCACCGGCGAGATCGCGCAGCTCTCGGTGCAAAGTCTGTAGCGGTGACGGGCTACGCGGTCAGCCGCGGAGGGGAGGCGAGGTCCGGCCCACCCCTATGAGGGGAAGAGCCAGCGAAATAAATACGCCGGTCCACTGACCACTAGCCCCTTCTTGTTAGTTGTCGTCGAATATGCTTCTTGTTCGAGTTGTTGTCGAGAACGTTTTGGTTTGAGATTGTGTCGAATGCGCTACTTGTTCAGATATTGGTCGAAGTAACGACGTTACTGTATTACAAGTTGTAAGAGGCCGAAGTAGTGGCGTTAATGAATTATCTAGTGGATTGTGTAGCTAGTAGTAGGGAAGTGAGTGAATGCGGATTTGGTAAGGAGAAAATACGTTAGATTACGTGAGGAACAATCTGTTGGTGCAACACGCAAAGCAATTGTTGAGTAAATCGAGTGCGCGACGCCCATGAACTGAGTCATTCACGCGGTCGCAAGACTGCCATCGTGCGGAGAACGTTTAGCACGCGGGCGTGCAGTATAATCAATCGCGCTGAAAACAATACGAACGAGAGGAAGAAGAGGCCTGTACGAGAAGAAGAGGAAGCCGGAACGAGGAGAAGAGGAAGCCGGAATGAGGAGAAGAGGACCCCGGGACGAGAAGAAGAAGAGAGCCGCACGAGAGAAAGAAACGGAGAAGAGGAGGGCCTAACGGTGCTTGCAGAGCGCCGAGTCTCCGCAGTCGCGAGCGCCAGGGCCTGGCGATCGCGAGAAACGCAAGGTCGTCCGGAACGCGCTCCGAGGGTTGCAGAAAGGTAACGGGACGTTGTGGGGAAAGGGTTCTTCCACGCCGAGGTCGCCGTTCGCGAGCCGCAGGCAAAGCAGTCCCGCGACGAATAACAGCGAATTTTATAAAACAGAAACTGTTAGAATACCTGAAATGAAATCGTTCCAAAGCAGAAACTGTTAATTTCACTATTAGGGAACGAATGCCTTGAGAATTAAATATTATCTTTGCTGTGTTTGGTTGTAAATAATTTCTTTGATTTTGCTTGATTTTGTGGAAATCCTAAAGGAGTAATCAAAATGATAACAAAATGCTAATTTATTATTAAATTTCAACAATTTCATTTCATTGCATAACCGAATATTTTGTAAATAGTAGCGTTCGTTATTTAAATATTTAATTTCAAAACCATACACGGATAATTCATAGTACTGGTAAATTTAGTGATCGCAATTGATTTAAGAGTTTCATTGCTATTTTGTGCAGTATTTTCTTTTTAGTACAGCTAAAGAAAGTGTACTTGAACAAGTAATTATGAATACATTTGACTTTGTTACCTGATTTGTGTGTGTATGCATTCACCCTCTAACTTGTGCACAATCTGCTATACCATTCAACTACTTTATACATTTACATTAAATGCCTTCTTACAACAATAATCATGACCCTTTTAAAACATTCAAGACATGATCCCTTATAATTACAATGTCTTTCTCTTTCTCAGCTCTTTGATCATTAAGGCAATTGAATTTTACTAGTGTATTCTGTTCATAGTGTGGCAAGGCACAAATTCTCTCTAGTTATTCGGCTGACCACAAACGGCGTTCTGAGTGCGCCTCACGAAATCCGTAACCTACGCCAACCTTAGCCTTCTCTTCCGTTCGGCGGTTAACTGACCTCGGCAGTTGCAACGTTGCGCAGCGAAGCGACCTTAGCCCCGGGCGGCGGCGTTCACAGACGTGGATTACACGCGGCGGGGAGCCGTTTCTCGTCAGCGCGTCGCACGTAATTCGCCGACCCTCTTCGTCTCTTCTTCTCGTTCCGGAACACGCAGCTCGCTCCGTCCAGGTCCGTCTTGCCCTCGGTGGTACACTTCCGTGCGTAGACAATGCACTTCGCAATTTGTAGCAATGCGAATAAAAAGTTCTTTTGCGTACAGTGCAGCAATGTATAAGCAGTAAAACGTTAGGTTCTTTCTGCTGTACGTATTAGATTGCAGTGATCGCAATCTCACGCCACTCAATTTCACTTCCGAATTCACAGCGTTTCACTATTAATTTCTGCTCGAAACGTTCTAATTATTCAACTTTGATAACTTTTCGTACCCTATTTCCGACACAGTCTCCCGGATGCATTAGAACTATTTCCGACGTATTCTAGCTAACTACAGCATCTACTGTGAAAACTCTAAGTAACTTTAGATGTCGAGAGAGTAGCTGGATGAATAAATAACCAAGTGCGAAGTGGCAAGCGACAAAGAGCTTTTCTTTGGCTGTCGGCGGTATTTAATCAGCACCTCTCCTCAAATGTAGGGGGGAGTTCCTTCGCCCCCCTCCCTAGCGGGCAGCTGCGCGCGACGCAATCCCTTTCGTGCGGCGGCCGGAGGTATTCACGGGCTGCCGCCAGGTCGCGCTCCCGCGACTATCGCCGTGCTTACTTACGGAACATACTGTTCCCTGGCGTCGCGTACGTTGCGTGGGCGTGCGTGGGACTTTGAATTTCTATCAAATGTCACAAAAAAAATATATATATATATAGTGACGAAATGCGGATGCCCACATTTGCCACACACACCCACGCATCGTATCATCAGTAGCTGACATGGAGAGCGAGCGCGGCGCGAGTTGAAAGGGGCGCGCCGTGAGAAAATTAATGCGCGCGGTGGCCGTGGAGAGAGCGCAGCGAGCTGTGACGTAGGCGTTCATGGAGAGGGAGATGACGCGTCGTCAACCCCTCCGAGGGGAGGGACGACGAGGACGAAAGATCGCATAAAAATGCCGGACCGCAAAAGATCAGTCTCTTCTGTTCCCGAATATCGTCCGAGTAACATAGTAGTATTGAGATAGACGACGTATTTGATAGGAGTATTTAGCGTCGAAGATACATTAGTTAGGCACGAGGTGCGAAAGTTGGTGATAGTAAAAGTTGTTCGAGGAAGTAGGCAAGTGTCGCATTAAGAAACGTTCAATTTTTTGTGAGAGGAACGGTGAATCGCTGACCGGCGCTGAATAGAGTAATTGAGTGGTGCGTCGTACACCCCGGACTGAGTCTAACACGCAACATCATTAACCAGTTGCATCGTGCACGGACTGTCGCACGCGGGTGATTGCGGAGTTGGCGAAAGAAGACGCGTTCGCGAGGGACAGCGCGGCGAGGGAAAACGGAAGAGGACATGGTCGCGAGGGTCCCGGATCAAGCGCGGTTAAAGAAAGAAGCCCGGGAACTACGCGGAAGGCAGCGAGCAGCTGGCGAACTTTCGGCATACGACGCCGACTCTGAGCGTACCCCGTGCCGCGTGACGTAGCCAGGGCAATCGAACGCCAGCCGCTTGTCGCCGTCGCCAAGGCCGAAGCGCGCCGCTGCTGGCGAGTCCCAGGGAAAGGTAACGGGAAGCGGCGAATGAAGCAAAAATAGGTCAACGCCCCGCGACGGGGAGAATAAGAGAGAACGCTGAACGAGGGGGAGAACGTTATGCGGTAGGGAGCTAGACAATCGTTAGAACAACTACCTGATTCTGTAACAGCCGAGAGAAATTAATGTAAATTGTTGTGACAGATGTTGTAATTTTTCGAGTATAAATTTGGTGTAAATGTGACCCAATTGGTCGAGGCCACTGCATTATTGAAGAATGTTAGTACGTGCCGTAAGTCCACCCCGGCGTCACTGGGCGGCTTTGAGCACGAGATCTTACAAGGTGTAAATAATTAACGGGAATTCCCAGCACAGGGCCCGAGAGTGGCAAGCACAGATTGTTAAGTGCAATAAAGCAAGGTTTTGTTTAGTGTGTGTATTTTACATGTTCTTTCACAGTGTGATTACTGTATTTTTTAAAGGGTTCATCAATAAACCCAGTTTAATTGGATTTTTTTTTCTCATGTGTGTGCCTTGTGTTTGGATTCCTGACACCCAAAAGATCCCAGTGCCTGAGATAAATAAAGATCCAAAAAGCATGATATCTGCGAATATCCCGACGGACGTATTGATTGATAGCTAGGCGGGGTAATTGTCAGAATATGTTTTAAACGGTTCTTTATCCTTTTGGATAAATTTCTGGGGTACACGATGGCGGGAACATATTTTCAACAAATACAGATGTCTATAACTGTAACACACTTGTAGAAATCATATTCATCAGGTG
Organism: Acheta domesticus; assembly: GCA_031308135.1. Classification (NCBI taxonomy): domain Eukaryota; kingdom Metazoa; phylum Arthropoda; class Insecta; order Orthoptera; family Gryllidae; genus Acheta; species Acheta domesticus. Next base: position 247,259,875 of record JAHLJT010009436.1, on the reverse strand, counting down.
CCAATACCAACAGCTTACTACGAAAAATTCTCATACATGTACATTATTTGTACCAGATGACATTAAACGATACTCTATAAATCGGTACCCAATTTTAAGCGCTAAGTAAAATTTTTCCTGTTGCGTAATTGTTTCTGTATAATTAGACTATACTGAGCTTCAAAAAGGAGAATGATATTGGTTTTAACAATGGATATTTAATGTATTAGTTACCATTTGGAAAATTGGACTGTATAATTCTAAATATAATTCTATAATATGCCCGTAACAAGTACTGTACTTTAGCTTTGAGTCAATGACTCCCATCTCGATCCGTATTTCGTCAAATTTCCCCGATCTTTTAAGCCAGACCTGCACAGCATTTTGCACTTTCACTGACGTCAGGAGCTGCGCGCGGGCAACTCGGGGGCAAATGAGAAAATCGATGAAGGGAGGGAATGAGACCCAATCTAGGAGTGGGGACTACCAATCAAAATGCGCAATTCGAAAGATAGCGCGTAAATTTAAAGAGCGATCGGCAAGAGACGGTCATATACAGTTCAAGAAATATTGCCTTCTGTATTATATTGCAAATGTTTGTTCTCGGTATATGACAGGGCGAAATATGAAACTACAACGAATTATACGTATTAGATTTCGAAACCAAGTATTATAATTGCTCGTAGGGCTGATAATGTAATTCGCTTTGCTACGATGTAATCACAAATTTAGTGTTGTGCCAAGCACAAAATTTTAATACTGAATTGTTTTTATTTGATGATGACAGCAATAAACTATATTTTATTAACTATGTTTAATTGAATAAGACGGTTCTCTCAAAGCCAAAACATATTGTTATTGAAAAAAATCATGATTATTTTCTGTTCTAATTTCTGACAAGAGTGTAGAGTCGTTTACGACATTGTATAAAAATATAAAGCCCTTTGCATTCTATTTAACAATACCCATGATTATCTTATGGTTGTCCGTAACATATCGTCACAGAAGTTCGCTCGTTGATCTCTTTTATTCAGTTTCATAATGGGGGAAAATGGTCACAAGTGTGCTATTAAACATTACCCTTCTTGGAATTGCCGCATATTCTATTTTTATGTCAATCTTGATGTGAGAGATTGCTCTCATGATTTTGTTTATTTTTCTATGATTTGAACATTATAACATTCCTAGTGAACAATCAATTATTAAATTGCAATTTTTTGTTAGATAGAATTTAATAATATTTTTTCTTGAATATAAGCATATATTTTAAAGCTATTGCTTTAAAATAATGCTTAAGAGTCACAATGAGCATGTTATTTTCTTTAAAAAAATAGAAAATGAAAATACATACAGTGGTGGATATACAACAGTGCACAGATCGTAAACAGTGAATTATGACCCTGGTAACTTGAAATACTAGGCATAATCCATTTAAACAAATGGGCATATAATTTTGAAGCATGGATCATTGTATTAGTCGCCCAGGCATTCAATCTACGTGCCGCGTCATGCTAAGTCAGACTTCTCCCTTCCCCCCAAAGCTTCCTACTCCCCACTACTTGCACTTTCGGCGCTGCCGCGGGCAGACGATCGGCTCACAAGTGCAGAATGCTCGCGGGAGCAAGCGTTGTGCAGGACTGCTTTAAGCAAATGATTGATGGTTCCTTACTTTGCTTCTGGACATAAATCAGCTCCACTCAGCACAAACGTAGCGTAACTGTAGTACATCTGTGCACGTTTTCTTGAGCTCTGTAGATAATCTTTCTTCATTTTCATGCTGCTAAAAGTCAATTCCTTCACATAAAACACTATGGATAATAGCCAAAATCTCATAACTGATTTGCCTTTGAAAATAATTTTTATTACTGTGATATACCAAAATATTATATATTTTGTCAATAACATTGCCTGTAAATGGGTTGGGTAAAAGGGTCTGCAAATGGCAATATACAGCCTTAGGAACGCCGGCGTAGTGGTTTGCAAGGTCAATAAACTGCATTCAGGCCTTGAATAGGTGGGGGCGCTGGCTAGAAAGACATAAAATAATGTGGGATTGGTCTGAAAAGGAATAACTATCGAGGGCGTGGCTACTTGGTTTGGCAAGAAGTGAATGGATTGGCTAAGGGAGAATAGACTGTCGAATTTTGTCGTTTTGTTTAGAAAAATAAGAACGAAGGACGGATACCGAGGCGTTGAGGGCGAATAACGCAGGAGAAAATGACATTCTCATAGAGGTCGTCGAGTAGTACACATCGCTCGCGAGATTAGCATAAGGGGAGTGGGACTTGTAAGTTTTGACGTGAGACTTAATAGCTTTCGGACTCTGAAAGTTGGGCAGAAGTAAATTCGATTAGGACTTTGAAAGTTTTTTTTATATTGCGGTTTGGACTTTAATGTTTTAACTCGTAGTTGGGGAGAACTGGAAACTGTAAATATCACGTAAGAACAAGTAGATATTCTAGGCAGTGAGGGCTGGATTCGTCGGCCGTGTCGCAAGATCAGAAGAAAGAAGCTGGACTTGGGATCAACTGCATTCAAGTGGGAAGATACTGCGGGGCGTCGTCGATCAAGACGTTAGATAAGTACTGCAGTACAAAGGTTTTATTTTAAAAGGTCATGACCTAAAGGCAGAACAATTGTCAAATAAATTGTTAAATTTTTCTTTTGGAAATGAAAAGATTTTCATTTGCTCAATCACAATTGTTAAGTAGTTAGAGATATACAATTATTCCCTTTCAGATTCCTCGCCATACTGTATAGTTGGCAGATCAAATAATCGGCTATCTAGGCGATAGCGATTATCTATTACGGGACCCATTGATCCAGCTAGTCGGACATTTATCCATTCGTTTAAATTAGCTGTGAAAGTATTGGTTTCAATTATCGTAACCTGTTCCTGGCGCCCAAAATTTTACTATAAATTCGGAACGGGTCACGATTATAACCGTCCTAAGGTGAATGATGTCAACGATCTCGTAATAGTTTATGACGAGACATTGTTGGTACATTTCATTACACTGAAGAGGATATTTTTGTGCAAATCTTCGCCAAAAATGCTCGTTGCTATCTTTATTCATAATTCACCTTAAATGAGTTAGGACAGTGATACCAGTGCTCACGAAACCGTGCACAGATTGCACTTTCCTCAGGGCATAGTACATAGTTTTTAACAGTTTCTGAAGTTAAATAAATAAAATTAAACAATGGATTACTTCCATACCTGTGCCGGACAACAGGAATGCTGAAAATTCATTTCTGGAGAGAAGTACATTACACATTTAGTTTACCGCGTGTAATGACTGCGTAAAGTTTATGGTAATATTTAAAAAAATCGAGCTTAGTTCTTTGGATTCCTTGTGTCTGCAGCTAACAGCGAGCAGTTGTGATTCTGAAGAAATCTGCTGATCTAAGTTTCAATTCTGGAAAGAAAGCATCAAATTGACCGATTTAAATGTACTTTTTATTCCTCATACTAGTTATACATCCAAAGTGTCCAATTGTACTCCAGGCTTGAAATCTTCTCTTTGGGTTTTCAGGGAAAAGAATCTGGGGAGCCATGTACTACTACTACATTCCCATGTGTCTTCTGGTAGTGGTGAACGGTGGCTGTTTGGCATTCACCACCATCACCATAAGGAAGATCAAGAAGGAGACGGCAATGTTACAAATGATCGGTTCCAGTACCGCTGCCAATGGAGCACTGCAGAAGTAAGGAAACAATTCTCTCCGCTTGACCGAAAGGGCAACATTCTGAACTGTTTCAATCTATCAGCTCACCCAATCGTCTCCTGCATTATTTCAGTAGTATACCTTTCCATTGCGGGTCTTACAAGCAAACAAATCTTTATAAATGAGCTCTCTAAAGAAAGAGAACTTCAGGGAGACGTGACGAATTGCACTTTGACTTTAAAAATATGAAGGATTTGTATTAAAAAAAACTACTTCAATATTCATGTCAAATACAACCCGCAACACATGCCAATGTTTTCGAATTTATATCGTCAAATAACTCTTAAGCAAAGTGTTCTAGCAAGGCAATAGCAACAAAACTTTTGAGGCCAAAGAAACGTTTTTTATACCATAATCTACAAGATGAGACATTATTGGACGTTTAATTATTAAATTCGGTTCGGCGCTTCGATAATACCAATGCCACTTAAATATTTCAGACCTTATTGCTGGTAGCCATTTTTGTGACGACACGCTTAGAAGGCTTAGATTTCTCTATCTTATATTGACGCTTTCTGTATACACCGTGCTTTGTGCAGTCAGGCGAGGTTTATTTTCAAAATAATTAATTCACGATTTGCTCTGCAGCAAAAACTATAAGCACTATTGTAGTTGCTTGATACTTATGAAGATTGTTTCTTAATCTTGTAGAGAAACCATTAACGTTTTGCCGTGGTATAAGTGCTGCGTACCTAACTGTGGAGGGAAGTGGGTGTACAGTGAAGAGTGAAGACTGTGTTTGTGTTTTACCTGTACCAGTATTTTCGTTATCAGCAGTGATTCGATGACATTTTCAAGTCAGCGGGTTCAGTCATGTAGCGTTCTCTAAAATAATTAGTGGTGCTGCAGAATGGCACAGACTTTCCCGTATTAGTTTCCTACTACCTTGGGTCTGTCTTCTTTTTGGAATTGCCACATACTCGTGCCAGCTGCCATTTATCGCCGCCCAAAGTACATTTCTCTTGACTTTATCTTATTTTTTCGGTTTCCTAAAGGTAGAACTCAATTATCAATTTAGAATATTAAAGAACATTCAAACCTCGTCCTAAGTGGCAATTTACTTTGAAAACTTAGGAGCCATTTTTAAGAAAATGGCTTTTAAGCGCTATTAGAAATGCGAAATTTTAAGCTCTTTTAACAAAAAAAAATTTGAATCTTCGAAACACTTCATTTGAAGTCATATAAAGTACTTTAACCTACAAATACAATATTGTTTACAAATTGCTGGTAATGAGCATATTAAAGATTTGATAGATGTTTAAAAAATACATTTGTGTAATTTTTGCAATAACAAAAAAATACCTCACATTGAACTTTGCGTCATATTAAAGTTGCAATTAGCACTATCCGTTCGAAAAGTTTGAAGATAAAATTTGGAACCATTACGAGAAAATGATGTTTGAGTGATTCTGAAAATTCGGTATTTTGATCTAGTTTTTACAGAAAAGGGTTAGTTCTCGAGAAACTTTATTTGACATTATTTAAAGCACATATACTCATAAATATAGCCTAATTATGTGAACAAATTGCTTCTAATGTAAATATTACCGACGCGAGAGATAAGTCAAAAAATTTACATTTTTGTAATTGTTGAAAAAACAAAAGAATAGAGCAATACGGCGTTTATGTCACCTCATAGAGTACACTTAGCACTATCCCTACCAAAGTTTAAAGAAAAAATTTGGAGGCCGTTTTTGAGAAACTCTTGTTTTTGTATTTCTTAAAATTGCAAATATTTCGCTCAATATTGCACGAAAATTACTACAATTTTCAAAAAAATATACATGACCTTAATGAAAGGACTAATTATGAAGAACAAATTTTATTTGAAGGAAAAATCTTTATCTTCAATTTGTAGTTGTTGGAAGACACCGAAAAAATTCTAACTTTTGCAATTTTCGAAAATTCAGTTAACCGTGAAATTAGGACCTAGTAAGATGGCGTCACACGCAATTTCCTAACTTCATTGCTACCGCAGCGCTCACAAAGGCACTGTCATTCTCTGTGTTACCTATTTCTGTTGTGAGCACATCTCTCTTGCATTGGCTCATCTGTTGTGAGCACTGTCTCTGTGGCATTGGCCTGCGCCCGTGCCCAGATTTGCAGGTTGGACGTGCGAATGTCGCGCGCAGGCGGTGACAAGGGCGGGGCCGGGGGCGGAGTGGGCGGGGTCCGAGGCCAGCGCACAGGGCAGGGGTGGCCCACCGAGGCCGTTCGATCTCTCGATCTCCGCAACCCCGTGATAAAGCGGGCGGCGCGGCCGCGCTCATCGCTCGTTAGATTCTATATTTGGGGAAAACAGCTATGTCTTTAGTACATTTGCACCTTCACTGTTAAAAAATTCGAATATTCCATTTACATTATTTTAAGCTTTAAAGAACAGATTTCATCTACAAATTAATCTTTATCGTCAATTCAGCAGTTTTGGAATGCTCTTTTTGACTTTCTCGCCTAACGATACTTCATAGAAGAGTAAATTGTTATCGTGCGCCAGAAAACGGTGAATTTTCGCCAGAAACTCTTATAACCAGACTCTGTTCTTTCAATTTTCGATAATAAAAAAGAATTTTATAAACGTCGAAAATTTGACTTGAGGTCGTTTTTTAAGCGTCGTTTGGTCTTACCGACGAAAAAATAAAGAAAACTAGTGGTGCTACAGAAAGGCAAAGACATTCTCGTATTAGTTTTATATTTCCTTTGGACTCGGCTACATTTTCGGACTCGCCACATACTCTTGCCAGCTGCCATCTATCGCCACCCAAAGTAACATTTTTTTGACTTATTCTTAAGTTTTAGGTTTCCTAATAGTAGAACGCAATGTTATTTTAAGAATATTAAACAACAGTAAAAACGTCCTAAATGGCAATTTTCTATGAAAAATTGTTAATGGTAAGTCAACGGAAAAAATTAAAATTAAAAAACACGATTATGGCTGTAGAGAGGTAGGGTGGAAGGGGACTAAGACACCTTTCTAAATTTTTTTTTCATGGTAGACACATATGTCGTTTAATTGTAGGGAACGCTTTACCATCTTATCCGGGGCTACTCTTTCTGAATTCACATCCGCGAGGGAAACATTTATGCTATGTGAAAGATTGATAAATGAGAATTTCGGAAGTGACTTACCACCAGAATATTGTCAGGTTAATAGGGTAAATAAGAAGAGAGGCGCTGGGGAAGAAACAACTCGAGTACTACGTGTGTAGTATACAAGAAAGTAGACCGGGGGGAGGGTCATAACTGCTTCCACATCAAAGCGTCTGCGGGCAGCGCTCGCCCCAGGTGTGTGTGTGTGTGTTGCAGCGCGCGGGTGTACGTGAAGCTGCTGCTGACGGCGGGCGTGGCGGAGATGGCGCTGGAGGTGACGGTGTGGGCGGTGCGCCCCCACAAGTGGAACGAGGCGACCTTCCTGCGGGCGTGGGTCAGCTCCCGCCGGCTCACCCTCATCTACAACATGGCGGCCACGCTGCTGGACGTGGTGCGCGCGGCGGCCGTGCTGTGGCTCAGCGCCGGGCAGTGGGCGTGGCCCGGGCGCGCGGCGCGGGCGGTGCGCCTGGCGCTGCGGGGGCCTGCCCGCCAACGCCGCTCTGCCCCTCGGTTGGTAGCACTGCTCCGCAAGGGGGAACCGTCTCCTGCGCGACTATAGTGCGATTTTTTTTAACTTTGCCTCTCAAGGCCTGGAATTTTATATAGCGGCCATTGTGGCCATAAGGGCTTGAGAGGCAGCTATTATAAAAATCGCACTACACATTTCGCACATGCATAGCCTAGCAGTTTTTTCTCTTTCTTTCAGGGTAGTCGAGCTATAGAAAATCATTCCAAGCAGACGAATAAATTAACGTAATCATTCCAAGCAGACGTACAAAATTGCTAGAAAACTCAATTGAACTAGGTATGCTCAAAAAAAAACCATATGCATTGATAGAAATATCGACATAAATAAAAAGATAAACTTCAAAATTATATTATTATTACTAGATAAAGACAGCATTTTTCTCTCAACCTGTAAATTAATAATCATTTAATAGCAATAGCAAGTTTTGAAGTTCACAATGATTTCATTCCAATGAAACGTCGGATCGGAGAAAAATCTTGTCAAAAGCAGGAAAAGATACTAATTAAAATACTATATAGCGTTAAATCAATGTTCGACATTTTCATGCAGACGACAGTTTCAATTTAATATAGTTTGACAAAAGCACTAATCAATATTCGCATTAATCTGAAAAGCGTGATCAGTTGGGACCAACACATATCAATATTAACAATTTAAATTTCCTCAGCGTAATAATATCCTACGTATTTAAAATTCAGTTGAGAAAGTTATTCTGAACTTCCTCTTGAAAATTGAAACAAAAGATATTACCATGAATTAACAATATTCATCCATGGTATGACCCTCGATACATACAGCACGATTTCCATGCCTCGTATGCTCTCAGGAAATCTTCGACGAAGAAGTCCTTTAGAACCCTCGTCGTACTTCTTTCGGTGTTTTCCAAAGTCTTGAAATGTGTTTCGTTCATGACCCATTTCGGCCAAGGGCACAAAAAGAAGTCCGCCGAAGTAAGGTCGGGACTGTAGGCAGGGTTGGGCAGTATTTAAATACTTGTATTTGAAATAAGTATTTTAAATAAATGTTGTATTTGAAAAACTGTATTTTGAGATTCTTTGATATATATTTTAGAGATGTATTTAAATACACAAGATTGATGTATTTAAAAAAATAAATACTTAAAATATTTTGAATATAGAAGAAGATAACGAGGATAGTTTCTTTTTGTTTGATGAACCTCAATGAAACAAAAATAAAAGCCGCTTTCAGCTGTTGAATTTGAGTTCTCTTCATTTTTAATGATAAATCTAAATCATTAAAATTGCTGGACAGTTATCCAACAACAAAAAATGGGTTTATCCCTTATAACAATTTGTTATTTGCCTTCTT
>JAHLJT010009436.1:247231567-247250222 GCA_031308135.1 Acheta domesticus | reverse complement strand
GCAGGATACCTTATCTACTTCGCCGAAGCCCGTCAGGTCGCTCCAGAGAAGAGGAAATTTTTCTCGTGTTTGCGATCTTCGCAATGATTAGTAAGCTATCTGTATCTATTAGTAAGTTACCAAGAACACAACTGTCTTCAAAAACAGGGCATGGCGCTAAAAATGCATGACAACCTCGCTCCCCAGATTCCTTTCTTTCGGGTGCATGTTCCGCCCTTACCAAACAATTTGCAAGACCTTAAAACTTGACTCCACACTGCCGTTGCGGAGGTTACGCCCAATTTGCTGGCACGAGTTTGGGAAGAAATTGATTTTCGATGGAATGCTTGCCGTATCACCAATTGCAGTCACACCGAACCAAAGCCATACTTTGTTGTAAATCTTGAGGCCTTTGACCACAAAATGACACCGGTAACAATTCTGTAAGACATCTGAATAAACATTTATATGCCTTGAAACTTGCCCTTTTTTATTCAGCCTGTACATCTTAAAACATAAAAAGAGGTTTTATCTACTTTTTTCCGTAAGAGGGACCCACAATAAGAGTTGGTCAGTCGAAAAATCGCAGTTTTTTGGCGCATTATTACAAAACTTTCTCTATTCTACATATATTACTCTGAGTATGCGTACGTATACGAGTGACTCATGCAAAATAGAAAAACTATTCAATTCTTCTTCAGCAAGTGCAGTAAAAAGATGAAGATAAGATAGAATTCAACACTGACTTAGGCCGCAAACATAGATAGATTTATTTAAACTGCATTTGGGTATAACCCGGTGGCAGCTAATTACAAAAACATAAATATACAGAGTCTCTCAGTAACATAGAACACTAATATCAATAATAATAATAATAATAATAATAATAATAATAATAATAATAATAATAATAATAATAATAATAATAATAAGGTTCATCTCTTTCCAGTGAAACACACGTCAGTGGTGAAAATTTATCTGGCAATGAATTACACGATAAGGACATAATGCGAAATCTCCTTCGGCGCGAGATAGAAAGAATTAGTCAACTTCCGTTTGAATCTCGCGAACCGTTGAGGAGAATATACGAAACTGCCAAAGCTAAAAGATTGATAGAAACAGTGAATTCTGTCTTAAATGAGGTGGTGGAGACCCCAGGCAGAGATCTAGATATTACTGAAATCAATCACATCATATATGCAACTGGATATCTAGTATCTCAGATAATTTTGGGGCCAGCCAAGAACACCGACGGCCGACAGCAAAACAGAGTAAACAGCTCTGTACCCCCATGGTTGAACAGAATTAGGAAACGGATAGCCGACACCCGGCGCGAAATATCACTCTTAGCTGAGGCATCTTCTAAATCAATGCACACCTCTAAAGTTCAACGAAAAATATTCAATGTTGAACAAAAATACCAAATTGAAAATGACACCAGCAGGCTAATGGTAGTTGAAAAGCTAAAAGAGAAAATTCAAGCATGGGCTCAAAGAATTAGACGTTACAAACGTAGAATAGATTTCCGTGTACAGAACCGGTTGTTTGAAACAGACGCGAAGAGATTCTATCGCAATCTGACTCAAAAACCGAATGGCAAAGCTGTCACTCCTTCAAAAGAAGACGTCGAAGCGTTTTGGGCAGGAATCTGGGAGGAGAGCAGATCCTACAACAAAGACGCATCATGGCTTCAATCTGAGTTGATGCTGCCGATGAACTTGTAGAAACAGTGGAAGATGTTCACCAATTCTCGGAAGAGGACCTCTTCCAAGCAATTAAGAACATGGGAAACTGGAAGTCACCCGGGATTGATAAAATCCAGATTTATTGGATTAAGAAATTAACAGCAATACATTCTCATCTAGCAAAGGCTGTTAATAAAATTTTTGAAAACCCAAAGGAAATCCGGAATGGCTCACACGCGGCATCACGTATTTGCTACCCAAAGCGGGAGACAGCTCTTTGGCGAAGAACTACAGGCCAATTACTTGTCTGCCAGTACTGTACAAAGTTATAACTTCAGCCATAGCTGACAAAATGTACAGACATCTAGATAAGAATCATCTAATGCCAGCTGAACAAAAAGGATGTCGTAAAGGCTCTTATGGCTGTAAGGAAATCTTGCTCCTGAATAAAGTCATCTTGAATGATGTAAAGAAACGCAAACGTAATTTGAGCATGGCATGGATTGATTACCAAAAGGCCTTTGATAGTGTACCACACGATTGGATTTTGAAGACCCTGGAGATCTATCGATTTCATCCTAGACTTATTAAATTTTGCAAGGCTAGTATGAAGTCGTGGAGTACCAGGTTACTAATCCACAGCGGAAAGGAAGCAGTAGAAACCAGAAGTATTCAGATTAACAGAGGTATTTTTCAAGGAGATTCACTATCCCCTCTGCTGTTTTGCATTAGTTTGATCCCACTATCGAGACAGTTGTCGCAAGCTGACTTTGGTTTTAAGCTCCATGGTGATGAAAGGCCAGTATCACATTTGTTTTACATGGATGATCTGAAAGTGTTTGCTAAGAATGAAGCGATTCTCTCCCAAATGCTGTCTGTCGTGAATGACTTTAGCAATGACATCTGCATGAAGTTTGGTCTTGACAAGTGTGCAAAAATCAATTTAAAAAGAGGAAAATTCACAACGTCTGAGAATATTGAAATTGATACGCACACTGTGATTCAAGATCTTGAGCCAGGTAAAACTTACAAATATCTGGGCATTGAAGAATGTGAAACCATCTCGAATGACAGAATGAAAGAGAGAATTCGTAGGGAGTATTATAGGAGAGTGAGACTGGTCCTGCAGTCCGCTCTGAATTCCAGGAATAAAATTTCTGCAATAGGTAGTTTGGCGGTACCTGTAGCCGAATACAGTTTTGGACTAGTGGACTGGACTGAGCAAGAAATTCGCACCATGGATCGAAAAACCAGAAAACTGCTAACAATGCATCATGTTGCCCACCCTCGAGCTGATATACATAGACTTTATGTGTCACGTAAGGAAGGAGGAAGAGGCCTCAGACAAATTGAGGCCTCCTGGCACAACGCAATAGTCGGGATGGGAAAGTATGTAGTCAGCCATCAAGATGACCCTCTAATGATGCAGGTCATGAAATCTGACCGAAGAATGGGAAACAGAGGCATTGTTAGTGTAGCTAGAAGCATTGCGAAGAAAACTAGGCAAGACACGTCGAATAACACAGACACTGAACTTCTGATGCTGCTAAACATGAAGTGTGAAACACAAAAAATGTTAAAGAAATCGTGGAGAGACAAACCACTCCACGGACAATACCTAAAAAGAATGGACAAGGTGCAGATCAATAAAGATCAATCATTTATGTGGCTTAAAAGGGGAAGAATGAAGCCAGAATCGGAAGCACTTGTAATAGCTGCCCAAGATCAGGCCTTGAGAACACGACATTATGATAAAGCGGTTCTCAAAATCTCCCAAGATGATAAATGCCGCATTTGCCTGGAGCAAGTAGAAACCATTGATCATATTGTCTCAGCTTGTCCAATCCTAGCAAAGACGGAATACCTGAAAAGACATGACAGGGTGTGTAGCTACCTCCACTGGCAGATCTGTACCGCCCTCGAAGTTCCAAACACATGCCCCAAGTGGTACGAACACTCACCAAAACCGGTGACGTCTGTTGGATTGTGTACGATATTGTACGACCAACACATTCAAACTGATCGCACGATAGCGGCAAACAAACCGGATATAGTTATCCGGGATTTGTCGAAAAAATCGTGTTTACTTATCGATGTTGCGGTACCTTGCGATCAAAACGTCGTTACCAAGGAGGCAGAGAAACGTCTTAAATACAAGAGTTTGGAAATCGAGATCAGCCGAATGTGGGGCGTAAAAGCACAGGTCGTCCCGATAGTTATCGGAGCTCTGGGATTTGTTCCGCAAATTTGAGTAAGAACTTGTCTAAACTCCCAGGTAATTCAAAAGACTGGGAAGTGCAAGAAATTGCTTTATTTGGAACAGCCCACATTTTGCGTAAAGTATTGTAGAGGCACTGATAGTCACCGGATCTGCTCCTTAGGTAGCTGGTTGCAACCTGGAGTAGATTTTCTATTCAGCCGACTCGTAACATCTTAAGTCGTGATGTAATGGAATAATAATAATAATAACAATAATAATAATAATAATAATAATAATAATAACAATAATAATAATAAGGTAATATAACTAGCAAATTATAATAATGGTAAAATAATGATAATAATATAAAACTGACTGATTCATTAAACATTAAATTACATTAAGAGAGAAAAGAAAAAGGAAAAAAAACACATTGCACTTCACTTCACTAAGACCTGAAAACATTTCCTACTTTATTTCTCTGCTATACACTGCACGACACCTCACTTCACAATAGAACACTTATGCATCGCTATATAACCCACTATTCTCCTCATTTTCTTAATAATACCCTAAATTAATTTCCTAAACTGTTGAACGCTTTGAGGAAAGGGTTCAAAGGTTTTTGCAGGCAATCTATTCCATTCCGTAATCGTTCGATTTGTAAAAGAAAATTTCCCGACATCCGTTCTCTGCTGTCTTAAATTTATTTTGTGCCTGTGATCCACTCAACTCTACTGATGTACGTAGGAATACATAGCCGTATGTAGTAATAACATTCCATTTTCAAAACTTGAAAATAGTGTGAAGTGCATTTACTTGTGAACAGTGGTGAATAAAGAACATTTTCAATCAGTTATCGCTCAAATTTACTTGTGAAACAGTGGTGACAGCATTTACTCGTGAACAAAGGTGACTGCATTAACTTCTAAACTGTGGTGAATCAAAATCTATTGCCCATCAATATCGTTTAAATTCAATGTATACTGAATAATGTTAAACGACCCAATCAGGGACTAATCACCCAATCAGCAGAAATATTAAATAATCCAGAAAACAGTGAAGTGTTCGTTAACAACAGCACGGACAGATCGACAACTGTAGAATTCAGTGACATAACACAAAACATTCTGCAACAGCACCAAGTGTTATTGCAAGAACATCAACTATTAAAACAACATTTACAACAAATAGTGCAACAGAATGAACATTTACAGTGCCAACTACAGCAATATCTGCATGAAAAAGAAATCCCAGCTTAAGTGCCAGAAGTTATGACACCTAACGGCCACGCTTCTACAACGCTGAAAACGGCCTCAACCCTGAACAGTTCATGGCAAATAGCCTCCGCGTCGACAAAAAAGACGAAATGACAATCCTAAAGGACCCTGTAATAAGATTATAAGTGAAAAATTACCGCTTATCATCAAAAAATAGATACCACGTTAAGAAAGGGAACCAGTGGTCGACGTGTGATACATGCCGTTTGTCAATACGAATGAGATCTTTCGATGGTTAGAGGTCGTTGGGTCTAAAGATATTAGGTCTAGTGACAGAAGATCTAATTTTTAAAGTCTAATGTGAGAAGGTCTATGAAATTATATCTAATGAAAATTTGGTCTAATGTTTAAAAATGTCTCATAATATTTTGTGTAATTGTCAAAAAATCTAATAAACTTAGTCCATCAGACACGAATGTCGAATCTGTTATGCTGTAACAGATACGTAACAAAATGTGGTTCACTTATCATTACGTCAGTATGTTATAGTCTGAAATGAAATCACAATAGGAATGATACATTTTAATTCAAGAAGTCCGTAATGTATATAAAATGATACAGGTGTTAAAAATTTCAGTCTGAAACTCAAAGGTCGGTAACACCACGATCTTTATAATTTTGGTAATTTACTACCATTCCAAAATTTTAAAAATTTAATTGACATTGTTAAAATGTACGCTTTTGGTTCTTAGGCGTTTAAAAATGAAGAAATAGAAACTTTGCTGTTACACCTTTGTATATCTATTATGCTTTCGGTGTTTATGTCTATTAGACCTAATTAACTGAACCTTCTTATTGTAGACCTCTTTTGATATTAGATCCTCTGTCGCGTAGACCTTATGTCGCATTAGGCCTGGGTCGCAATAGACATCCTGATCATTAGACCTAACGAGTATTAGACTTTTGTCCGTGGACCTAACAACCTGAACCCCTTTCGATACTTACGGTGACGCGAATACCAGAACATTTTGTTAATTCGGAGAAGCGAAGAAACCACAGAAAGAAGTAGAATTCTAAGCATAGCTGGCATTGTAAATTTTTTTTTTTGGTCGATCGTACACAGTTCGCGAGTAGGCGCCCATCAGGGACGCAGAGTAGGGACAGTCATTTAGATGTCTGTTGGATTTAGGTGATAAGAGGAAAACGCCGTCGTTTTTCAAGAAAGAAGCCGAGGTACCAGGTCCGGTCGGTGATTAGAAGAACGAAGACGTCGCGCGGAGGTTCATCTGGACTGGTTCCTCCGGGGCGACATCCGACATCGCCAAGAGAGCTCAGGGTACCATTTTGTTAAATATCAGAGGTCGTGACCATACAAAAAATCAGGCAAAATCAAATAATGGGTTCAAAATAACTTTCATCGAATAAATTAAGTTTTGTTATTTGAAAACAATTAAATATATGTTTATCATTGTGCAACGTGACACGTAATTTAGTGCCACAGTATCAGCAACTTTCAGATTTCGCGCTACTCTGTATGGAGGACGGATCAAGTGGCAATTGGCAGAGTAGGTAAGCGGATTGCTACTTAAAAACGAACCCAAACGACTGAGCTAGCATGGCAACGTACGATTAGTTAACGTAAAGTTATTTATACTTGGAATTGTTTCCTGGCACCCAATTCTCATGGCAGTTTGTTTGTTAAAAACTGTTACACTATGGACATATGGAATTGAATTATGGGGAACAGCCTCACATTCAAACGTAGAAATAATCCAGACTTCAATCTAAATTGTCTCAGATTATTAAGCAATGCTCCCTGGTTTGTGTCAAACACCATTGTACATAAAGACCTACATATTACCACTGTTAAAGAGGAAATCACTTCTAAATCTGTCAAATACCAACACAGACTCGCAAACCATGTTAACCATCTGGCCATAAACATCTTAGGTAACAGCACAATTACAAGAGGACTGAAACGAGTACATCCTCCTGATCTGGACCACAGATATTAATAATAAAATTTTGTAATACGTGTTACTGTAGATTATACCATTTTCATTTTTTGTCAATATTTGTACTATTGTTTGTATCTCTGTTTTGTATTATTGTGATTTTTATGTGATGATTTCTCTCTCTAATTGGACAAATATTTAAAAATAATATTTAGAAAGAACTAGAATTGGCTGGTTTCTTTGCAGGTCAATAATTGTAAGTACAATTGTAATTGACAAATGATCAAATAGATCAAATTGCAAATAAAGCAGATGTAATAAAAAAAACTTAAAAATCCAACGTTTAACCATTCTACTTACTAGTTTATGTTCATCCACTTCAGTTGAACACTGTTTTCCTTTGCGGGTTTTATACATTCGCCACCAAGGGGTTTATTGTCTGATGATTTGTTTGAAAAACTAGTCGTTTTAAAACGAAATTCTGTTTATTTCAGTTAGAACATTTTTGACATCGTTTTGTGTGCATGCAGGGAGAGATAGCGAGAGAGCACGCACGCGTGTATGTATGCATGTGTGTGTGTGTGTTTTTACGAGGGTAGGCGGAAATCTTCAAAAGATACCATGTGGCCCGTACCACACGATAGTGTGAGATTTTTACCCACTAAAACCACCTCCCTTCTCCTCCATCCTCCCCGCGGAACCGCCGTTAGGCATTACATCACGGGGAGTGGATCAGAGTGGCTCAGTCACAAGCCACTTCTCTTCCCCAGATCGTAGGAAGGATCCAAGGAGGATCAGTCGACTTCCCTTCTTTCCCTTTCTATTCTCCTGAGCTCAGCTATTGTGGTCTGCGCATATGCGCTCACCGCAGCCCAGTTGGTTTCTGAGGCGAGCATGCACCCGACCATTGCTTCGGGTGTCAGCGGTCGATCCCGAGTATACTCATAACGTGCCGTCGCTGCAGGTGGAATCGTGGGCACTCGAAAAAACACATGCTCGGCGTCTTCGACAGCAGGTTCACATAGTGGACAGAAGAGGGTATCCTCCAACTTGAACCTGTGGAGATATGCCAGAAAGCATCCATGTCCAGACAACAGCTGAGTCAGACAGAAGTTTACTTCACCGTGTTTACGGTTGATCCAGGGTGCAATGGAGGGAATCATGTGGTAAATCCATCTTCCTTTAATGGACTTGTCCCAGCGATCCTGCCATTCAAGCAGTGTTGTCGAGCAGTTTGGGTTCTCCTCTTCTTTGTGATATCGCCTCCGTCTCTCCTGCGCTAAGATATCGATCGGAGGCATCCCCGCGATGACACACACTGTATCGTTTGACACAGTGCGGAATGCACAAGCTACCCGCAATGCTGATAACCTGTATACTGACGCCATCCCTCGGACGTAGCTATTTGTTGACGTGGAGTTGGCCCATATTGGGGCTCCATAGAGCAAGACTGACCTGACAACCAAGGCCAGAAGCTTCCGTTTGTCTTGACAGGGCCCTATGTTGGACATTAGCCTCGACAGTGCAGCATTAACTACCGCCGCTTTATTGCTGGCATACCTCAGGTGATCCGCAAATGTCAGACGGGCATCAATCATGATACCAAGATATTTGATTGACGGCTGGGATGTAACACGGTGGCCTCCAACTTTGATCGTGATGGTTTCTCTCTTTTTCCTGCTAGTGACCAGGATGACCAGTCTTGTGCTCAGGTAACTGCTCGGCACTGCTAACCCTCGGCCCATTATCTGTATGGTAGATCAGGGCTCTATTACTAAGATACTCAGCCACAATCTTCCTCAGATACGTTGGTACCTTAAATCGGTGGAGAGCTAGGTGAATATTACTCCACCTGGCCGAGTTGAATGCATTCTTAATGTCCAACGTAACGACAGCACAGTACTGTTTTGGGCCTCCCTTCCATCTACTTCCTCCAATTGCTTGTCGGGCGGTGTTAATGACAAGCTGGACGGCGTCAACTGTCGAGTGGGCTCTGCGGAAACCATTCTGGTTTTCCGAAAGACCTCCTCCTTCCTCTACAGCTTTCTCTTGCCTGGTACTAATAATTCTCTCCAGAACCTTGCCAGCTGTGTCAAGCATACATAGTGGCCGGTATGACGATGGATCTTCAGGAGATTTATTCCCCTTAGGGAGGAGCACCAGACATTTTTTCCATATTTCTGGATACACCCCTTCTCTCAAGCAAGAATAGTAGAGATCCACAAAGATGTCGGTGTGGTCGAGTATCGCAGTCTTGAGGGCAATGTTGGGAATGTTATCCGGTCCGGGAGCCTTTGTGTTGCCGATTCTTCTGATTGCGTGCAGAACTTCCTCCTGCGTGACTGGAGGAATTATTTCTACGTCAGATAACGCTGTATTAACTGTTTCAGCGGGGTGGGTCGGGAATAGGGCTGTCACAATTTTAAGCAACATATTGGGGCAAGTTGGAGAGCGTAGGTGCCACTGTCTCAACCTACTCATGACCGTCTTGTACGGCCTACCCCATGGGTCTTTTTCGACCTCGTCACACAGACTTTTGGCGCATACGCGTTTGTTCTTGCGAATTTCAATCTTCAACTGCCTTCGAGCGAGTTTATATTGCTCTTGCAATTGCAGAAAGATGTCTCTGCCACGAGCTCTCTGGTACTGTCTCCTGGCTCGGAGGCAATGCCGGCGTAATTGGGCTATTTCCTCATTCCACCAGTAAACTGGTGAGCGTCGAATGATTGCGCCCCGTCTAGGCATTGCCGCATCACAGGCTTTGGTTACCCATTTTATAACCTGCCCTGCTTTGTCATTTGCGGTACCTGTTGGTACTATCGTCTCCAAACATAGTCGGAAAACTTCTTCGTCAAACATTTTTGCTTTCCACCCAGCTGGTTGATATTTCGGTGCAGAATTATCCTTCCGTTGATTTTTCACCTCGTACAAAAGTGCCTGGAGGTCACTATGGGTATAGTGCTCACTAACTCTCCAGGACACTCCCCTTCTCAATAGGTTATCTGACATGAACGTCAGATCCACAACAGATCCCACGCCCCCTCTGCGAAAGGTGTATGTGTCTCCTGTGTTGGCGAGCTCTACATTAAGAAGAGAAGGGATGGCAGAACCGCTCGACCTCGCTCATTAGTGGACGAACTACCCCACTCGACCGCCCAGCCGTTGAAGTCTCCCGCTATCACCAATGGGCTTCGTCCTCTTGCGTCATACACTAAGCGGTCGAGGAACAACTCAAACTCGTCCATTGTCGCATTTGGTGAGGAATAACAGCTATAGATGTAGACACCGTTGATTTTTACCCACACAAATCCAGCTCCGGGTCTCGTCATTACTTGCTGGAATGAGTGTTTTCCACAGGCCCAGATTGCCGCCTTGTTGTGGAGGTCAGATACTCACGCTCTATCATCACGGTTTCTGTGCTGTTCGCAAATTATTGCTAAATCAGCCTCCCATTCCCTTACCGACTGTGCCAGGATATCCTGGGCAACTGCACAATGGTTGAGATTAAGTTGTAAAAATTTTCATTTTTCGATCAGTTATTATTTTGAGCGCTTTTTGGCACGATGGGCACCTGCTGCACCCAGTAGCATGTCTGCCTTGTTTCCCGTTTTCTTCACAAAGCAAACACTTTGCGTCATTTTTATGGGCCTTAGCAAGGTGATCTTCACCACCACAATTCATGCACAAGTTGGACTGGTCATGTGCGCTTTTGCATGTTTTTCTGAGGTGTCCCAAAATCCAAACATCTGTAACACCTCAGAGGGACCTTCTTCTCACGCATATTGCAGTACACCCATCCTATTTTTACTTTACGGACGGCCAACAACTTGTTAGCCACCATAACAGGAAGGCTGACTATTTTTACCTGCGTTCCGCCGTAGGCTGGTCTTAAAGATTTGACCACAGTAGCTGGGAGATCACTGGCTTCGGGAAGATTGTCCACCAGAGCCCTATGCACTTCCTCTTTAGTTGTGACCTCATCCAGGTCCTTCACCTCAATGGTCACGGTGTGAGTGAGCGCCCTGACATCGGCGTTGGAACCAAACATCTTCCTTACAGAGGACTGAAAATCTGCAGTTTGGCCTCCGGCAGACCGCTTCAGTTGCAGAAGGAGATCGCCGCCAGCTGTCTTCCGGATGCGCGTGACATTCTCGCCAGCTCCTTACGTAAGCTCAGGGTCAGCTTTCATTTTTTTAAGGATGTCCGCGTACGTCAGCGCGTCGTCCTTCTTCTTGATCATCAGGGCATCAGGTCTGGGTGGCCTTTTCCGCGTTTTAGAACGCTTACGTTTTCTCTTCTTACGAGTGACCACCTGCCACTCGGGCTCTTCACGTGCCACTGCAGGCTCTTCTCGTGGCTTTTCCGGAGAGGGTGCTTTCGGCCGAATCTTATCTGCGTTTTCCGCAGTCTCCATTCTTACCTTGGGCACCTGGGTGCTCCGGTTTCGCGGAGGATCATTTCTCGTTTTGAGTACTCCCGAAGCCACCTCTCTCAGGGGATGTCTGGGTGCACTCTTCTTTCGATACAACTTTGGCGCACTGAGGATCTGGGCTGGATGATCCTTTTTGCAGTGCTACCACCTCGTTAAAGTGCGTCTGGATCGAATACGCCAATCTCTTGATCTCACCATGAACATTATGGCGAGGCTTACGAAGTTGAGAAGCTCGGTTATTTTCTTTTCAAGGCTACACAATGCCTGTTGCTTCGCAAGATCATCACTTGTAGCAACAGATACTACAGCAGCCAAGTGGTCCACTGCTGAAGTACTGCGGTCACTGGTTGACGACGCCTGGGAGCCCGCTTGCTCACTCCGAACAGACGCCGGTACTGGGGATCCGGCCCCTGCACCGTAGACTGAGATCCCAAGACCTTCCATGTTGGTTTTTTGACTGGGGTGTCCTTCCCCGCCTGTTGGTCCGTGAGAGGTATTTTAATTGCCTCTTGACCTCTATATCTAGAGATTCCTCCCCTGTTCGCCACCCAGGGACACGTCGCTTAGGGGTTACAGGCTCCCCCGGCTTCACCCTTTACCCTGGACCAGGGTTGTAACCAACCAGACCGTACCCCGAAATACTTTCGGGTCGCTCCAGTACGGCGGTTACATGCCTGACAGAGTGACTTGCCAGAACCCCCATCGTCTGTTGGTCGACCCGTACCGCCGAAGGGATTGGTTACTACAACCTTGGCACGGTTACTCGACTCGACAGGGTCCACCTCTTGAAGGTGAGAGCGGAGTTGGGATGGAGAGGCTAAGAGACTCTCTTCAGCGAGTCTTGTAATCGCATCACATCCCCTTGGACCCGTGTGTGTGTGCGCGTGCGTGCGCGTGTGTGCGTTTTGTGCGCGCGCGTGCGTGTTTGGTGCGTGCGCGTGCGTGAGTATTATGCGTATATGTGTATATATATATATATATATATATATAATATATATATTGAAATGTACCAACAACGTCTCGTCATAGACTTCGAGATCGTTGGCATCATTCATCTAAGATGGTTGTAATCTTAGTAAATTTAATTTTCAAAGTAAGGAATTTAGTAGCCATGGAAACGCGTAGTAAGAAAACGCTAGGTGTTAGGGGGAAACGGAATTCGAAACAATTTTTGCTCGAGACGGGGACGAGGAGGAAGGACTTCGGAGGTAGTTGAATTGGAGGGGGAGGAAAATGTTGCGATTTCTGCAACTCCGGAAATAGTTGGACAGCCGATCGCAGTCGAAACTCCGGTAGAGGCAGGCAGCAAATCGAGCCAAGCTTGGCGATGATTTGGGAATTTCTACAGCGGAGTAATACCAAGTTAGAACAAACGGCGCGGCACTACAGAGCAAAATAGAACAGAACAGTGCGGCTTTTGCAGAATTTAGAACAGAACGTTAATTTGCAGAACAAGTTGGAACAAATGGCGCGGCACTACAGAGCAAGTTAGAACAAAACGGCGCGGCACTACAGAGGCAAAATAGAACAGAACAGCGTAGCTTTGCAAAACAAGATGGCGGAAAGCAATGCCGAATTACGTAGCAGCTTGACAAGGAAACTGGACAACATAGAGGGCGAGCTACGCGACGCTGTGGCCAGCATAAGGGAATGGGTCGAGGCATTCAAAGTCGAAACCCTGGAGCGGTTTAACAGGCTGAGGGCGAGACCCATATTTGGAGGAGAAAATAGAAAACTCGCTTCGCCGTTCAGGACGCTATAAACCAACAAGTGGGGCGCTGACGTCGGAGAAGTCAGATCATCGATTTCAACGTTGCGTCAGGCCGCACAACAGCAGCGCGAGCAGATAGAGAAGATCGAGAGGCTCAGTCAGTGGCATTGCCACGAATATCAGGTCGACCGTAATGACGGAAATCGATCAATTAAAGGTACATGAAACCGGGAAATGTAGAGAGC
Source organism: Acheta domesticus (assembly GCA_031308135.1). Taxonomy (NCBI): domain Eukaryota; kingdom Metazoa; phylum Arthropoda; class Insecta; order Orthoptera; family Gryllidae; genus Acheta; species Acheta domesticus. The sequence goes on along the minus strand of JAHLJT010009436.1, from coordinate 247,236,795 downwards.
GAAGAGGCGTTAATGAACAAAATCGCTGAATTGGAAGGTCGCGTGCAGGCGGCGCAGCGGACGGGTGTGTCAGGTGTGGTGATGGGCCACCCAACATTACCAAATTATCTCAGGTTTCATGGGGAGAGTAAAGAGCAGCCCTACTCATTCTTAACTGCTCTTGAGAACTATTTTCTAGTGAATGGGATTCCCGAGGCGATGAAGCTACGTTTCGTAGAAGAGGCGCTTAGCTCGAAGGCGCAGTATTGGTGGCAGGCTCTTACGCCCACGCCTCGATCATATGGGGAGTGGAAGTCCAAGTTTCTAGACCGGTATTGGAACCAACACCATAGGTTCGAACTGAAATTCCGTTTAATGTCAGAAAGGTACAAGAAGGGGGGCACAGAAAGCATGTGCGACTTCGTGACTAGAAAAGTAAGCGCTTTCAAAGTGTGTAGTGAAGAATTTAATCCCGATGAAGTGATTCGAATTTTGATTAGACAAATGCCAAACCAAATAAGAAACTTATTGTGGAACAACATGCCGGAAACGATCGACGAATTGATCGAACGCGTCAGTCGCTTCGACCAGATTAATGACGGGAATGAGCAGGACGGTGGTGAGGCACCGACCGCAGAACCAAGGGGCTGGCGGTTTATAGCAAGTTTTCAACGAAACCGAAGTCGGAGAATATATGCGCGATGGGGGTGCGCACAGGTGATAGGACCGTCAAGACAGAAAAGCCGCAGGGGTGGGCAACCTCAGCAGCCGAAACCGAAGCAAAGCAATGCTGAACATTCGGTGAACGGAACGGCCTCACCATGAGGCGAAGCCATCGAGTTCGGGAGAAGAGGGTTGTGTCACTTCCTCGGTCGTTACGAACGACGTCAGGAAACTGATCACGTTTAAGTCTGAAAGAGGCGCGGAGGCTTAAGCGAAATGCACGAGAGGGAGTAGTTACGGTGATAGCGACAGCAATTCGTTATGGTATCAGGCGAAGACTTGTTGCGCGAAGAAGAAAACAACGAAGGCGCGAAACCCAGCAAGTGTTTGGTTTTGAGAGGCACCTGTTACGATAGGGGAGGTAGAGGCATTGATCGACACGGGAAGTAGTATCAGCGCGGTGTCGGAGGAAATTTGTGAGAAAGTTTCGACGAGATGGGCAGGAGTTAGTTGAGCTACCGACGAGGAAGTTGAGGGGTTGTGATGGCGAACCAGAAAGCGGCGTGTACCACCGGAAAGCAGATATGGATGGAACTCTGCGTGGGAGGAATGACCGTGGAAGTGGCAGCGATAGTCGTCCGTGGACTTGTGCGTGATGTGATCATTGGGATGGACCGCACTGAGGGCTTACCAAGCCGTTGTCGACGTAGGTACTGGGAAAGTGACGCTACGATCACAAGGTTGTATTGGGGGTGGCTCAGTGGTCGCTGAACGTGAACACTGCGACAATAGGCGGAGACGAAGTGTTGACCCACATGGAAGAGGTTCTCCAGAACGTGGACGTGGCCGTGGAAGGTGTCGTCGCCCAAGAGGACTGTCCAGAGAAGGTGCGCCAACTGCTGTTGACATACGTCGAAATATTTCAAGAATCGCTGGAGCCGGTGAAGGGCTATAGATTCGCTTTGGAGGTGAAAGATGATACCCCGTTTTCAACAAAGCAATACCCCGTACCCCAAGCGTACAAGACGCAGGTGCGAGAATTGATTAGAGAAATGGAAGAAAAGGGAGTTATCAAGAGGTCAATAACTCCACACGTGAGTCCGCTCGTTGTGGTCATAAAGAAGAATGGGAAAATACGCCTTGCCTGGATGCCAGAAAACTGAACGCCGTAACCATTCCCCGGTACGAGACGCCACCTTCCATAAATGAGATAGTAATTAAGTTAGGGGGCGCAAACGGTATTCAGCGCGCTCGATTTCTCGTCGGCCTATTGGCAAATAGAGGTAGAGCCTCGATGTCAGAAATACATCAGTTTTCAAATTCGAGGGGACTGTGTACTCGTTTGCAAGATTGCCGTTTGGACTAAAGAATTCGGGGGCAGCGCTGATTCGTTAGTCTTAACGATGTCATTCCCACGATTTGAAGGACACGCTGGTTATGTACGTGGATGACATTGTGTTTGTTCTCGCCCGACATTGTTACGCATCTCAAAGACTTGGAGAGACTGTTCCAAATTTTAACGAATATAACCTGAAGTTAAATTTGGAGAAGTGCAAATTTTGTTGTCAAAAGGTTCAATTCATGGGGCACGAGATATCCCAGGACGGTATGTGCATGCTAGAGAGCAAAAAGGAGCTGATCAGAAACCTACCACCACCTAGGGAACATACGCGGGCTACGACGGTTGTTTGGAATTTGCAATTACTACTCGCGGTTTGGTGAAAAATTACTCACAAAGGGTAGTACCGCTGTTACACCTACTCAAGAAGGGGAACAAGTGGCAGTGGACACAACAATGCCAGGAGGCATACCAAGAGCTCGTAAAAGCGTTCGAAACAACATACACGGTGAAATATCCCGACTTCCGCAGGCGGATGTATTTACAAACTGATAGTAGTGGCTCGGCGTTAGGGGCAGTGTTACTCCAGGTGGGGGAACATGGGCAACACGAAATTGTCGCGTTGGATAGCCGTTCGTTGAAAGGCGGTGAGCTGAATTACGGGGCCACAGAGGCTGAGGCGCTCGCCGTGGTATGGGCAACGCGTAAGTTTCGCGCGTTGTTAATAGGACGCCCTTTTACAGTAATCACCGACCACAAAGCATTGACTTTCTTAATGCAGAGTATACGAACAATGAACGGCTATTACGGTGGACATTATGGTTTGCGAGCAATTCCAGCTCCAAATCGAATATTGCGAGGGACGGAAGAACTTGCTCCCGGACAACTTGGTCCCCGAATTAAGGTCAAGGAGAAAGGGGACGAACAGCAGATTGGTAGCAGCAGTTCACGTTCGGGAAATTAATCCACGGTGGACCCCCAGTAACAATACGAAAAATCCAGCAAGAAGACCCGTTTACGCGAGAAGTGACCAAACTAGTGACAGGGCAGAGTTATGATGTCACGAAAATCGTAAAGGCTCGCGACCGGGACACTTCAAACTGGAAGATGCACGATGACATTCTGTTGCGGAAGGGTGGACGGACCAGCTAAGAAATTTGGAATATGGATCCCGCAAGACTGGCGACGAAACGTGATCGTGTCGACACACGAGCGTTTTGGGCATTTTGGGGCAAGAAGATCGCCAAAATTTTGTCGGAACATTGTTACTGGCCGAACATGGAATCAAATCCGATAATTAATAAGCGCTTGTGATGTGTGGTCAACGAACGAAGCAGTCGAACAGGAGTTGTGAGGGCGAATGGCAGGCTATAATTCCAAAAGGTCCCCGAGATCTGTATGCGGTTGACCTCTACGGACCCCTGCCAAAGACGAAATTCGGGAATCAATATTTATTCGTAATATTAGACGTGTTCTCGAAATGTGTACAGATTTTCCCAATTCGAAAGCCCAACACGGCAAGTTGTATTAGGCAGGCAAAACGATTCTTTGCAATGTGCGGCAAGCCGGCTAGAATTCTAAGCGACCGGGGTACGCAGTTTACGAGCGCACAGTGGAAAGAAGAGATGGAAGCGCTGGGGGTAGGGTATATTTTACCACAGTGCGCCATCCACAGAGTAACCCTAGCGAAAGAGTAATGCGGGAACTGTCGCGCTTGTTCCCGGTATACTCCGCAGAAAACCACCGGCGTGGTTTCGGAGGCAGTGCCCACATTGAACGAAGTGCTAAACATCGTGCCACACGCTAGTACCGCGGACGACGCCATGGAGGTCCACTTCGGGCAAAGAAGATGGGACCGTTTGATAAGATTAAAATTCCACCGGAGGTCAGTGGTATTTCTGAAGTGACAACGAATCACCAAATCGTCTATGAACGACTGAAGAAATCGGCAAAGCAGAGAAAGAAGGCCCAAAGAAGTTTCTGTCGGGGGGCGTACCGCGTGGGCGACCAAGTGTTGTTGAGATCGCCGCACTCGTCGTCGTCGTCCGAGTAGAAATTGTTTTTCGAAAGTTTTTTTCCCCGCTTTTTGAAGGCCCGTATGTAATTACGGAGGTATTAGACAACAACACGTTGTCATTAGCAGATGGAGACCGAAAGATCGGCACTTATAATAGGACAAATGTTCAAATTATATAAAGAAATGACGTAGGAATGAAAAGGGCAAAGATAGAATACAGAACAGTAATTCGGGAAATTGACAGGTGTAACGCAATATTGACAAGGTGTAATTGAGTACAACGCGATAGACAAAGGGGAAGCAGTAGGTGTTGTAGATAGTAATGAATTGCTTGGCTTGTTATGGTTCATTGTACATATTTAGTTATAAGTTTAGCGTTAAGATTATAAGCAAGAAAGCAAGGTTGTTTAGAATAAGTTTTGTTTTTGTGTGTGTGTTGTTGATGTTGTCACGGACGACCATACAGTGTCGCATGTATGACCAAAAGAAGTGTAGTGCGTTGGACGTGCGTAAGTGCGACGATAAGGTGAGTGTAGTGTTTACAAGAGGTATTGTGAAACAGGTGTTTCAAGCACGAACGATAATGTTTTGAAGTGCAGTGCACCGGCTCGTGTTTACCAACACAAGGCGTAGTTGCTAGTACCGAGCAACAATGACCTGACTGGGGATCGAACCGAAGGTGTTACGCCCGGCTCATCGTGACGGTGTCAGCGAGTGAGCGTCGTCTAGTCGGGGGGAGATGTAATGATTTCATTTTATTAGACATTCCCCGAAAACAATTGTGGACAAAGAGTAAATATTGATTGAGCTATAGTCAATGAAACAAACAACGTGTATTATGAATCGATCTGAGCAAGACAAAAGAACAGCGCGCCGCGGAAAGAGTATTTCGGCAATTCTGGAGGACACAATGAATTCGATAATTTTGGGATAAATCTGACCGTCCAGTTAGTTGGAGAATAATTAAATGAACATTGTGGTTTTTATTTGAACGCGATCGGGGACGACGGGTTCGCTTAAAATTGGAATCAAAAATTTTAGAGAAAAACTCAGTCGAACATGTCGAATATAGTAACTTGAATTTACCAAAATTTTATGAAGAAATGCTAATTAGGCAACGAAAGGTTTGTGAATCATCATGGTATAAATTTAACAAAATTTATAATGATCTAAAGAGTTTATAGAAACATTTGAATTTGCGAAATAAAGAAACATTACAAATTAACGATA
>JAHLJT010009436.1:247163888-247230567 GCA_031308135.1 Acheta domesticus | reverse complement strand
CTGCTGTTTTGGCATTAGTTTGATCCCCACCTACTCCGGAGACAGTTGTCGCAAGCTGACTTTGGGTTTAAGCTCCATGGTGGATGAAAGGCCAGTATCAACATTTGTTTTTTACATGGATGATCTGAAAGTGTTTGCTAAGAATGAAGCGGATTTCTTCTCCCCCCATGCTGTCTGTCGTGAATGACTTTAGCAATGACATCTGCATGAATTTTGGTCTTGACAAGTGTGGCAAAAATCAATTTAAAAAGAGGAAAATTCACAACGTCTGAGAATATTGAAATTGATACGCACACTTGATTCAGATCTTGAGCCAGTTAAAACTTACAAATATCTGGGCATTGAAGAATGTGAAACCATCTCGAATGACAGAATGAAAGAGAGAATTCGTAGGGAGTAATTATAGGAGAGTGAGACTGTTACTGCAGTCCGCTCTGAATTCCAGGAATAAAATTTCTGCAATAGGTAGTTTGGCGTGACCTGTAGCCGAATACAGTTTTGGACTAGTGGCTGGACTGAGCAAGAAATTCGCACCATGGATCGAAAACCAGAAAACTGCTAACAGGCATCATGTTTGCCCACCCTCGAGCTGATATACATAGACTTTATGTGTCACGTAAGGAAGGAGAAGAAGGCCTCAGACAAATTGAGGCCTCCTGGCACAACGCAATAGTCTGGATGGGAAAGTTATGTAGTCAGCCATCAAAGTGACCCTCTAATGATGCCAGGTCATGAAATCTGACCGAAGAATGGGAAACGAGGCATTGTTGTGGGGGAGAGCTTGCGAAGAAAACATTAGGCTAAGACAACTTATCCAGAACCCCCGACCAATTAAACACAATACACTGAACTTCTGAGCTGCTGTCTAACACTGAAAGTGTGAACACAAAAAATGTTAAAGAAATCGTGGAGAGACAAACCACTCCACGGACATACCTAAAAAAGAATGTACAAGGTGCAGATCAATAAAGATCATCATTTATGTGGCTTAAAAGGGGAAGAATGAAGCCAGAATCGGAAGCACTTGTTAGCTGCCCAAGATCAGGCCTTGAGAACACGACATTATGATAAAGCGGTTTCTCAAATCTCCCAAGATGATAAATGCCGCATTATGCCTGGAGCAGTAGAAACCAGTGATCATATTGTCTCATCTTGTCCATCATAGCAAAGACTGAATACCTGAAAAGACATGCATGGTGTGTAGCTACCTCCCACTGAGATCTGTACCGCCCTCGAAGTTCCAAACACAGGCCCAAGTGGTAGCGAACACTCACCAAACCGGTGACGTCTGTTGGATTGTGTACGATATTGTCGACCAACACATCACACTGATCGCACGATAGCGGCAAACACAACCGGATATATTTTATCCGGATTTTTCGAAAAAATCGTGTTTACTTATCGATGTGCGGTACCTTGCGATCAAAACGTCGTTACCAAGGAGGCAGAGAAACGTCTTAAATACAAGAGTTTGGAAATCGAGATCAGCCGAATGTGGGGCGTAAAAGCACAGGTCGTCCCGATAGTTATCGGAGCTCTGGGATTTGTTCCTCAAAAATTTGAGTAGAACTTGTCCTAACTCCCAGGTAATTCAAAGACTGGGAAGTGCAAGAATTGCTTTATTTGGAACAGCCCACATTTTGCCGTAAGTATTTTAGAGGCACTGATAGTCACCGGATCTGGTCCTTAGGTAGCTGGTTGCAACCTGGGTAGATTTTCTTCATATTCGCCGACTCGTAACATCTTAAGTCGTGATGGTAATGAATAAAATAATATATAATAATAATAATAATAACAATAATAATTAATAACAATAATAATAATAATAATAAGGTAATATAACTAGCAAATTATATACTATAGTAATAATAATGGTAAAATAATGATAATAATATAAAAACTGACTGATTCATTAAACATTAAATTACATTAAGAGAGAAAAGAAAAAGGGAAAAAAACACATTGCACTTCACTTCACTAAGACCTGAAAACATTTCCTACTTTATTTCTCTGCTATACACTGCACGACACCTCACTTCACAATAGAACACTTATGCATCGCTATATAACCCACTATTCTCCCTCATTTTCTTAATAATACCCTAAATTAATTTCCTAAACTGTTGAACGCTTTGAGGAAAGGGTTCAAAGGTTTTTGCAGGCAATCTATTCCATTCCGTAATCGTTCGATTTGTAAAAGAAAATTTCCCGACATTCGTTCTCTGCTGTCTTAAATTTATTTTGTGCCTGTGATCCACTCAACTCTACTGATGTACGTAGGAATACATAGCCGTATGTAGTAATAACATTCCATTTTCAAAACTTGAAAATAGTGTGAAGTGCATTTACTTGTGAACAGTGGTGAATAAAGAACATTTTCAATCAGTTATCGCTCAAATTTACTTGTGAAACAGTGGTGACAGCATTTACTCGTGAACAAAGGTGACTGCATTAACTTCTAAACTGTGGTGAATCATGATCTATTGCCCATCAATATCGTTTAAATTCAATGTATACTGAATAATGTTAACCGACCCAATCAGGGACTAATCACCCAATCAGCAGAAATATTAAATAATCCAGAAAACAGTGAAGTGTTCGTTAACAACAGCACGGACAGATCGACAACTGTAGAATTCAGTGACATAACACAAAACATTCTGCAACAGCACCAAATGTTATTGCAAGAACATCAACTATTAAAACAACATTTACAACAAATAGTGCAACAGAATGAACCATTTACAGTGCCAACTACAGCAATATCTGCATGAAAAAGAAATCCCAGCTTAAGTGCCAGAAAGCTATGACACCTAACGGCCACGCTTCTACCAACGCTGAAAACGGCCTCAACCCTGAACAGTTCATGGCAAATAGCCTCCGCGTCGACAAAAAAGACGAAATGACAATCCTAAAGGACCCTGTAATAAGATTATAAGTGAAAAATTACAGCTTATCATAAAAAAAATAGATACCACGTTAAGAAAGGGAACCAGTGGTCGACGTGTGATACATGCCGTTTGTCAATACGAATGAGATCTTTCGATGGTTAGAGGTCGTTGGGTCTAAAGATATTAGGTCTAGTGACAGAAGATCTAATTTTTAAAGTCTAATGTGAGAAGGTCTATGAAATTATATCTAATGAAAATTTGGTCTAATGTTTAAAAATGTCTCATAATATTTTGTGTAATTGTCAAAAAAATCTAATAAACTTAGTCCATCAGACACGAATGGTCGAATCTGTTATGCTGTAACAGATACGTAACAAAATGTGGTTTCACTTATCATTACGTCAGTATGTTATAGTCTGAAATGAAATCACAATAGGAATGATACACTTAATTCAAGAAGTCCGTAATGTATATAAAATGATACAGGTGTTAAAAATTTCAGTCTGAAACTCAAAGGTCGGTAAACACCACGATCTTTATATTTTGGTAATTTACTACCATTCCAAAATTTAAAAATTTAATTGACATTGTTAAAATGTACGCTTTTGGTTCTTAGGCGTTTAAAATGAAGAAATAGAAACTTTGCTGTTACACCTTTGTATATCTATTATGCTTTCGGTGGTTTATGTCTATTAGACCTAATTAACTGAACCTTCTTATTGTAGACCTCTTTTGATATTAGATCCCTCTGTCGCGTAGACCTTATGTCGCATTAGGCCTGGGTCGCATAGACATCCTGATCATTAGACCTAACGAGTATTAGACCTTTTGTCCGTGGACCTAACAACCTGAACCCCTTTCGATACTTACGGTGACGCGAATACCAGAACATTTTGTTAATTCGGAGAAGCGAAGAAACCACAGAAAGAAGTAGAATTCTAAGCATAGCTGGCATTGTAAATTTTTTTTTTGGTCGATCGTACACAGTTCGCGAGTAGGCGCCCATCAGGGACGCAGAGTAGGGACAGTCATTTAGATGTCTGTTGGATTTAGGTGATAAGAGGAAAACGCCGTCGGTTTTTCAAGAAAGAAGCCGAGGTACCAGGTCCCGGTCGGTGATTAGAAGAACGAAGACGTCGCGCGGAGGTTCATCTGGACTGGTTCCTCCGGGGCGACATCCGACATCGCCAAGAGAGCTCAGGGTACCATTTTGTTAAATATCAGAGGTCGTGACCATACAAAAAATCAGGCAAAATCAAATAATGGGTTCAAAATAACTTTCATCGAATAAATTAAGTTTTGTTATTTGAAAACAATTAAATATATGTTTATCATTGTGCAACGTGACACGTAATTTAGTGCCACAGTATCAGCAAACTTTCAGATTTCGCGCTACTCTGTATGGAGGACGGATCAAGTGGCAATTGGCAGAGTAGGTAAGCGGATTGCTACTTAAAACGAACCCAAACGACTGAGCTAGCATGGCAACGTACGATTAGTTAACGTAAAGTTATTTATACTTGGAATTGTTTCCTGGCACCCAATTCTCATGGCAGTTTGTTTGTTAAAAAACTGTTACACTATGGACATATGGAATTGAATTATGGGGAACAGCCTCACATTCAAACGTAGAAATAATCCAGACTTCAATCTAAATGTCTCAGATTATTAAGCAATGCTCCCTGGTTTGTGTCAAACACCATTGTACATAAAGACCTACATATTACCACTGTTAAAGAGGAAATCACTTGCTAAATCTGTCAAATACCAACACAGACTCGAAAACCATGTTAACCATCTGGCCATAAACATCTTAGGTAACAGCACAATTACAAGAGGACTGAAACGAGTACATCCTCCTGATCTGGACCACAGATATTAATAATAAAATTTTGTAATACGTGTTACTGTAGATTATACCATTTTCATTTTTTGCAATATTTGTACTATTGTTTGTATCTCTGTTTTGTATTATTGTGATTTTATGTGATGATTTTCTCACTCTAATTGGACAAATATTTAAAAATAATATTTAGAAAGAACTAGAATTGGCTGGTTTCTTTGCAGGTCAATAATTGTAAGTACAATTGTAATTGACAAATGATCAAATAGATCAAATTGCAAATAAAGCAGATGTAATAAAAAAAAACTTAAAAATCCAACGTTTAACCAGTCTACTTACTAGTTTATGTTCATCCACTTCAGTTGAACACTGTTTTCCTTTGCGGGTTTTATACATTCGCCACCAAGGGGTTTATTGTCTGATGATTTGTTTGAAAAAACTAGTCGTTTTAAAACGAAATTCTGTTTATTTCAGTTAGAACATTTTTGACATCGTTTTGTGTGCATGCAGGGAGACATAGCGAGAGAGCACGCACGCGTGTATGTATGCATGTGTGTGTGTGTGTGTGTGTGTTTTACGAGGGTAGGTGGAAATCTTCAAAAGACACCATGTGGCCCGTACCACACGATAGTGTGAGATTTTTACCCACTAAAACCACCTCCCTTCTCCTCTATCCTCCCCGCGGAACCGTCGTTAGGCATTACATCACAGGGAGTGGATCAGAGTGGCTCAGTCACAAGCCACTTCTCTTCCCAGATCGTAGGAAGGATCCAAGGAGGATCAGTCGACTTCCCTTCTTTTCCCTTTCTATTCTCCTGAGCTCAGCTATTGTGGTCTGCGCATATGCGCTCACCGCAGCCCAGTTGGTTTCTGAGGCGAGCATGCACCCGACCATGGCTTCGGGTGTCAGCGGGTCGATCCCGAGTATACTCATAACGTGCCGTCGCTGCAGGTGGAATCGTGGGCACTCGAAAAACACATGCTCGGCGTCTTCGACAGCAGGTTCACATAGTGGACAGAAGAGGGTATCCTCCAACTTGAACCTGTGGAGATATGCCAGAAAGCATCCATGTCCAGACAACAGCTGAGTCAGACAGAAGTTTACTTCACCGTGTTTACGGTTGATCCAGGGTGCAATGGAGGGAATCATGTGGTAAATCCATCTTCCCTTTAATGGACTTGTCCCAGCGATCCTGCCATTCAAGCAGTGTTGTCGAGCAGTTTGGGTTCTCCTCTCTTTGTGATATCGCCTCCGTCTCTCCTGCGCTAAGATATCGATCGGAGGCATCCCCGCGATGACACACACTGTATCGTTTGACACAGTGCGGAATGCACAAGCTACCCGCAATGCTGATAACCTGTATACTGACGCCATCCCTCGGACGTAGCTATTTGTTGACGTGGAGTTGGCCCATATTGGGGCTCCATAGAGCAAGACTGACCTGACAACCTAAGGCCAGAAGCTTCCGTTTGTCTTGACAGGGCCCTATGTTGGACATTAGCCTCGACAGTGCAGCATTAACTACCGCCGCTTTATTGCTGGCATACCTCAGGTGATCCGCAAATGTCAGACGGGCATCAATCATGATACCAAGATATTTGATTGACGGCTGGGATGTAACACGGTGGCCTCCAACTTTGATCGTGATGGTTTCTCTCTTTTTCCTGCTAGTGACCAGGATGACCAGTCTTGTGCTCAGCTAACTGCTCGGCACTGCTAACCCTCGGCCCATTATCTGTATGGTAGATCAGGGCTCTATTACTCAGATACTCAGCCACAATCTTCCTCAGATACGTTGGTACCTTAAATCGGTGGAGAGCTAGGTGAATATTACTCCACCTGGCCGAGTTGAATGCATTCTTAATGTCCAACGTAACGACAGCACAGTACTGTTTTGGGCCTCCCTTCCATCTACTTCCTCCAATTGCTTGTCGGGCGGTGTTAATGACAAGCTGGACGGCGTCAACTGTCGAGTGGGCTCTGCGGAAACCATTACTGGTTTTCCGAAAGACCTCCTCCTTCCTCTACAGCTTTCTCCTAGCCTGGTACTAATAATTCTCTCCAGAACCTTGCCAGCTGTGTCAAGCATACATAGTGGCCGGTATGACGATGGATCTTCAGGAGATTTATTCCCCTTAGGGAGGAGCACCAGACATTTTTTCCATATTTCTGGATACACCCCTTCTCTCAAGCAAGAATAGTAGAGATCCACAAAGATGTCGGTGTGGTCGAGTATCGCAGTCTTGAGGGCAATGTTGGGAATGTTATCCGGTCCGGGAGCCTTTGTGTTGCCGATTCTTCTGATTGCGTGCAGAACTTCCTCCTGCGTGACTGGAGGAATTATTTCTACGTCAGATAACGCTGTATTAACTGTTTCAGCGGGGTGGGTCGGGAATAGGGCTGTCACAATTTTAAGCAACATATTGGGGCAAGTTGGAGAGCGTAGGTGCCACTGTCTCAACCTACTCATGACCGTCTTGTACGGCCTACCCCATGGGTCTTTTTCGACCTCGTCACACAGACTTTTGGCGCATACGCGTTTGTTCTTGCGAATTTCAATCTTCAACTGCCTTCGAGCGAGTTTATATTGCTCTTGCAATTGCAGAAAGATGTCTCTGCCACGAGCTCTCTGGTACTGTCTCCTGGCTCGGAGGCAATGCCGGCGTAATTGGGCTATTTCCTCATTCCACCAGTAAACTGGTGAGCGTCGAATGATTGCGCCCCGTCTAGGCATTGCCGCATCACAGGCTTTGGTTACCCATTTTATAACCTGCCCTGCTTTGTCATTTGCGGTACCTGTTGGTACTATCGTCTCCAAACATAGTCGGAAAACTTCTTCGTCAAACATTTTTGCTTTCCACCCAGCTGGTTGATATTTCGGTGCAGAATTATCCTTCCGTTGATTTTTCACCTCGTACAAAAGTGCCTGGAGGTCACTATGGGTATAGTGCTCACTAACTCTCCAGGACACTCCCCTTCTCAATAGGTTATCTGACATGAACGTCAGATCCACAACAGATCCCACGCCCCCTCTGCGAAAGGTGTATGTGTCTCCTGTGTTGGCGAGCTCTACATTAAGAAGAGAAAGGGATGGCAGAACCGCTCGACCTCGCTCATTAGTGGACGAACTACCCCACTCGACCGCCCAGCCGTTGAAGTCTCCCGCTATCACCAATGGGCTTCGTCCTCTTGCGTCATACACTAAGCGGTCGAGGAACAACTCAAACTCGTCCATTGTCGCATTTGGTGAGGAATAACAGCTATAGATGTAGACACCGTTGATTTTTACCCACACAAATCCAGCTCCGGGTCTCGTCATTACTTGCTGGAATGAGTGTTTTCCACAGGCCCAGATTGCCGCCTTGTTGTGGAGGTCAGATACTCACGCTCTATCATCACGGTTTCTGTGCTGTTCGCAAATTATTGCTAAATCAGCCTCCCATTCCCTTACCGACTGTGCCAGGATATCCTGGGCAACTGCACAATGGTTGAGATTAAGTTGTAAAATTTTCATTTTCGATCAGTTATTATTTTGAGCGCTTTTTGGCACGATGGGCACCTGCTGCACCCAGTAGCATGTCTGCCTTGTTTCCCGTTTTCTTCACAAAGCAAACACTTTGCGTCATTTTTATGGCCTTAGCAAGGTGATCTTCACCACCACAATTCATGCACAAGTTGGACTGGTCATGTGCGCTTTTGCATGTTTTTCTGAGGTGTCCAAAATCCAAACATCTGTAACACCTCAGAGGGACCTTCTTCTCACGCATATTGCAGTACACCCATCCTATTTTTACTTTACGGACGGCCAACAACTTGTTAGCCACCATAACAGGAAGGCTGACTATTTTTACCTGCGTTCCGCCGTAGGCTGGTCTTAAAGATTTGACCACAGTAGCTGGGAGATCACTGGCTTCGGGAAGATTGTCCACCAGAGCCCTATGCACTTCCTCTTTAGTTGTGACCTCATCCAGGTCCTTCACCTCAATGGTCACGGTGTGAGTGAGCGCCCTGACATCGGCGTTTGAACCAAACATCTTCCTTACAGAGGACTGAAAATCTGCAGTTTGGCCTCCGGCAGACCGCTTCAGTTGCAGAAGGAGATCGCCGCCAGCTGTCTTCCGGATGCGCGTGACATTCTCGCCCAGCTCCTTAGTAGCTCAGGGTCAGCTTTCATTTTTTAAGGCATGTCCGCGTACGTCAGCGCGTCGTCCTTCTTCTTGATCATCAGGGCATCAGGTCTGGGTGGCCTTTTCCAGCGTTTTAGAACGCTTACGTTTACTCTTCTTACGAGTGACCACCTGCCACTCGGGCTCTTCACGTGCCACTGCAGGCTCTTCTCGTGGCTTTTACGGAGAGGGTGCTTTCGGCCGAATCTTTCTGCGTTTTCCGCAGTCTCCATTCTTACCTTGGGCACCTGGGTGCTCCGGTTTCGCGGAGGATCATTTCTCGTTTTGAGTACTCCCGAAGCCACCTTCTCAGGGGATGTCTGGGTGCACTCTTCTTTCGAGACAACTTTGGCGCACTGAGGATCTGGGCTGGATGATCCTTTTTGCAGTGCTACCACCTCGTTAAAGTGCGTCTGGATCGAATATGCCAATCTCTTGATCTCACCATGAACATTATGGCGAGGCTTAAAGAAGTTGAGAAGCTCGGTTATTTTATTTTCAAGGCTACACAATTCCTGTTGCTTCGCAAGATCATCACTTGTAGCAACAGATACTACAGCAGCCAAGTGGTCCACTGCTGAAGTACTGCGGTCACTGGTTGACGACGCCTGGGAGCCCGCTTGCTCACTCCGAACAGAAGCCGGTACTGGGGATCCGGGCCCCTGCACCGTAGAAGTTGGTTTTTTGACTGGGGTGTCCTTCCCCGCCTGTTGGTCCGTGAGAGGTATTTTAATTGCCTCTTGACCTCTATATCTAGAGATTCCTCCCCTGTTCGCCACCCAGGGACACGTCGCTTAGGGGTTACAGGCTCCCCCGGCTTCACCCTTTACCCTGGACCAGGGTTGTAACCAACCAGACCGTACCCCGAAATACTTTCGGGTCGCTCCAGTACGGCGGTTACATGCCATTCTGACAGAGTGACTTGCCAGAACCCTCATCGTCTGTTGGTCGACCCGTACCGCCGAAGGGATTGGTTACTACAACCTTGGCACGGGTTACTCGACTCGACAGGGTCCACCTCTTGAAGGTGAGAGCGGAGTTGGGATGGAGAGGCTAAGAGACTCTCTTCAGCGAGTCTTGTAATCGCATCACATCCCCTTGGACCCGTGTGTGTGTGCGCGTGCGTGCGCGTGTGTGCGTTTTGTGCGCGCGCGTGCGTTTTGTGCGTGCGCGTGCGTTTTGTGCGTGCGTGTGTTTATATATATATATATATATATATATATATATTGAAATGTACCAACAACGTCTCGTCATAGACTCTTACGAGATCGTTGGCATCATTCATCTAAGATGGTTGTAATCTTAGTAAATTTAATTTTCAAAGTAAGGAATTTAGTAGCCATGGAAACGCGTAGTAAGAAAACGCTAGGTGTTAGGGAGGAAACGGAATTCGAAACAATTTTTGCTCGAGACGGGGACGAGGAGGAAGGGACTTCGGAGGTAGTTGAATTGGAGGGGGAGGAAAATGTTGCGATTTCTGCAACTCCGGAAATAGTTGGACAGCCGATCGCAGTCGAAACTCCGGTAGAGGCAGGCAGCAAATCGGAGCCAAGCTTGGCGATGATTTGGGAATTTCTACAGCGGAGTAATACCAAGTTAGAACAAAACGGCGCGGCACTACAGTGCAAAATAGAACAGAACAGAGCGGCTTTGCAGAATTTAGAACAGAACGTTAATTTGCAGAACAAGTTGGAACAAAATGGCGCGGCACTACAGAGCAAGTTAGAACAAAACGGCGCGGCACTACAGAGCAAAATAGAACAGAACAGCGTAGCTTTGCAAAACAAGATGGCGGAAAGCAATGCCGAATTACGTAGCAGCTTGACAAGGAAACTGGACAACATAGAGGGCGAGCTACGCGACGCTGTGGCCAGCATAAGGGAATGGGTCGAGGCATTCAAAGTCGAAACCCTGGAGCGGTTTAACAAGGCTGAGGGCGAGACCCATATTTTGGAGGAGAAAATAGAAACTCGCTTCGCCGTTCAGGACGCTATAAACCAACAAGTGGGCGCTGACGTCGGAGAAGTCAGATCATCGATTTCAACGTTGCGTCAGGCCGCACAACAGCAGCGCGAGCAGATAGAGAAGATCGAAGGCTCAGTCAGTGGCATTGCCACGAATATCAGGTCGACCGTAATGACGGAAATCGATCAATTAAAGGTACATGAAACCGGGAAATGTAGAGAAGCGGAAGAGGCGTTAATGAACAAAATCGCTGAATTGGAAGGTCGCGTGCAGGCGGCGCAGCGGACGGGTGTGTCAGGTGTGGTGATGGGCCACCCAACATTACCAAATTATCTCAGGTTTCATGGGGAGAGTAAAGAGCAGCCCTACTCATTCTTAACTGCTCTTGAGAACTATTTTCTAGTGAATGGGATTCCCGAGGCGATGAAGCTACGTTTCGTAGAAGAGGCGCTTAGCTCGAAGGCGCAGTATTGGTGGCAGGCTCTTACGCCCACGCCTCGATCATATGGGGAGTGGAAGTCCAAGTTTCTAGACCGGTATTGGAACCAACACCATAGGTTCGAACTGAAATTCCGTTTAATGTCAGAAAGGTACAAGAAGGGGGGCACAGAAAGCATGTGCGACTTCGTGACTAGAAAAGTAAGCGCTTTCAAAGTGTGTAGTGAAGAATTTAATCCCGATGAAGTGATTCGCATTTTGATTAGACAAATGCCAAACCAAATAAGAAACTTATTGTGGAACAACATTGCCGGAAACGATCGACGAATTGATCGAACGCGTCAGTTGCTTCGACCAGATTAATGACGGGAATGAGCAGGACGGTGGTGAGCACCGACCGCAGAACCAAGGGGCTGGCGGTTATAGCAAGTTTTCAACGAAACCGAAGTCGGAGAATATATGCGCGATGGGGGTGCGCACAGGTGATAGGACCGTCAAGACAGAAAAGCCGCAGGGTGGGCAACCTCAGCAGCCGAAACCGAAGCAAAGCAATGCTGAACATTCGGGAACGGAACGGCCTCACCATGAGGCGAAGCCATCGAGTTCGGGAGAAGAGGTTGTGTCACTTCCTCGGTCGTACGAACGACGTCAGGAAAACTGATCACGTTTAAGTCTGAAAGAGGCGGCGGAGGCTTAAGCGAATGCACAGAGGGAGTAGTTACGGTGATAGCGACAGCAATTGTTATGGTATCAGGCGAAGACTTGTTGCGCGAAGAAGAAAACAACGAAGGCGCGAAACCCAGCAAGTGTTTGGTTTTGAGAGGCACCTGTTACGATAGGGAGGTAGAGGCATTGATCGACACGGGAAGTAGTATCAGCGCGGTGTCGGAGGAAATTTGTGAGAAAGTTCGACGAGATGGGCAGGAGTTAGTTGAGCTACCGACGAGGAAGTTGAGGGTTGTGATGGCGAACCAGAAAGCGGCGTGTACCACCGGAAAGCAGATATGGATGGAACTCTGCGTGGGAGGAATGACCGTGGAAGTGGCAGCGATAGTCGTCCGTGGACTTGTGCGTGATGTGATCATTGGGATGGACGCACTGAGGGCTTACCAAGCCGTTGTCGACGTAGGTACTGGGAAAGTGACGCTACGATCACAAGGTTGTATTGGGGGTGGCTCAGTGGTCGCTGAACGTGACACTGCGACAATAGGCGGAGACGAAGTGTTGACCCACATGGAAGAGGTTCTCCAGAACGTGGACGTGGCCGTGGAAGGTGTCGTCGCCCAAGAGGACTGTCCAGAGAAGGTGCGCCAACTGCTGTTGACATACGTCGAAATATTTCAAGAATCGCTGGAGCCGGTGAAGGGCTATAGATTCGCTTTGGAGGTGAAAGATGATACCCCGTTTTCAACAAAGCAATACCCCGTACCCCAAGCGTACAAGACGCAGGTGCGAGAATTGATTAGAGAAATGGAAGAAAAGGGAGTTATCAAGAGGTCAATAACTCCACACGTGAGTCCGCTCGTTGTGGTCATAAAGAAGAATGGGAAAATACGCCTTTGCCTGGATGCCAGAAAACTGAACGCCGTAACCATTCCCCGGTACGAGACGCCACCTTCCATAAATGAGATAGTAATTAAGTTAGGGGGCGCAACGGTATTCAGCGCGCTCGATTTCTCGTCGGCCTATTGGCAAATAGAGGTAGAGCCTCGATGTCAGAAATACATCAGTTTCAAATTCGAGGGGACTGTGTACTCGTTTGCAAGATTGCCGTTTGGACTAAAGAATTCGGGGGCAGCGCTGATTCGTTATCTTAACGATGTCATTCCCACGGATTTGAAGGACACGCTGGTTATGTACGTGGATGACATTGTGTTGTTCTCGCCCGACATTGTTACGCATCTCAAAGACTTGGAGAGACTGTTCAAAATTTTTAACGAATATAACCTGAAGTTAAATTTGGAGAAGTGCAAATTTTGTTGTCAAAAGGTTCAATTCATGGGGCACGAGATATCCCAGGACGGTATGTGCATGCTAGAGAGCAAAAAGGAGCTGATCAGAAACCTACCACCACCTAGGAACATACGCGGGCTACGACGGTTGTTTGGAATTTGCAATTACTACTCGCGGTTTGTGAAAAATTACTCACAAAGGGTAGTACCGCTGTTACACCTACTCAAGAAGGGGAACAAGTGGCAGTGGACACAACAATGCCAGGAGGCATACCAAGAGCTCGTAAAAGCGTTCGAAACAACATACACGGTGAAATATCCCGACTTCCGCAGGCGGATGTATTTACAAACTGATAGTAGTGGCTCGGCGTTAGGGGCAGTGTTACTCCAGGTGGGGGAACATGGGCAACACGAAATTGTCGCGTTGGATAGCCGTTCGTTGAAAGGCGGTGAGCTGAATTACGGGGCCACAGAGGCTGAGGCGCTCGCCGTGGTATGGGCAACGCGTAAGTTTCGCGCGTTGTTAATAGGACGCCCTTTTACAGTAATCACCGACCACAAAGCATTGACTTTCTTAATGCAGAGTAATACGAACAATGAACGGCTATTACGGTGGACATTATGGTTGCAGCAATTCCAGCTCCAAATCGAATATTGCGAGGGACGGAAGAACTTGCTCCCGGACAACTTGTCCCGAATTAAGGTCAAGGAGAAAGGGGACGAACAGCAGATGGTAGCAGCAGTTCACGTTCGGGAAATTAATCCACGGTGGACCCCAGTAACAATACGAAAAATCCAGCAAGAAGACCCGTTTACGCGAGAAGTGACCAAACTAGTGACAGGGCAGAGTTATGATGTCACGAAAATCGTAAAGGCTCGCGACCGGGACACTTCAAACTGGAAGATGCACGATGACATTCTGTTGCGGAAGGTGGACGGACCAGCTAAGAAATTTGGAATATGGATCCCGCAAGACTGGCGACGAAACGTGATCGTGTCGACACACGAGCGTTTTGGGCATTTTGGGGGCAAGAAGATCGCCAAAATTTGGTCGGAACATTGTTACTGGCCGAACATGGGGAATCAAATCCGATAATTAATAAGCGCTTGTGATGTGTGTCAACGAACGAAGCAGTCGAACAGGAGTTGTGAGGGCGAATGGCAGGCTATAATTCCAAAAGGTCCCCGAGATCTGTATGCGGTTGACCTCTACGGACCCCTGCCAAAGACGAAATTCGGGAATCAATATTTATTCGTAATATTAGACGTGTTCTCGAAATGTGTACAGATTTTCCCAATTCGAAAGCCCAACACGGCAAGTTGTATTAGGCAGGCAAAACGATTCTTTGCAATGTGCGGCAAGCCGGCTAGAATTCTAAGCGACCGGGGTACGCAGTTTACGAGCGACAGGTGGAAAGAAGAGATGGAAGCGCTGGGGGTAGGGGTATATTTTACCACAGTGCGCCATCCACAGAGTAACCCTAGCGAAAGAGTAATGCGGGAACTGTCGCGCTTGTTCCGGGTATACTCCGCAGAAAACCACCGGGCGTGGTTTCAGGCAGTGCCCACATTGAACGAAGTGCTAAACATCGTGCCACACGCTAGTACCGGACGGACGCCATGGGAGGTCCACTTCGGGCAGAAGAAGATGGGACCGTTTGATAAGATTAAAATTCCACCGGAGGTCAGTGGTATTTCTGAAGTGACAACGAATCACCAAATCGTCTATGAACGACTGAAGAAATCGGCAAAGCAGAGAAAGAAGGCCCAAAGAAGTTTCTGTCGGGGGGCGTACCGCGTGGGCGACCAAGTGTTGTTGAGATCGCCGCACTCGTCGTCGTCGTCCGAGTAGAAATTGTTTCGAAAGTTTTTTCCGCTTTTTGAAGGCCCGTATGTAATTACGGAGGTATTAGACAACAACACGTTGTCATTAGCAGATGGAGACCGAAAGATCGGCACTTATAATAGGACAAATGTCAAATTATATAAAGAAATGACGTAGGAATGAAAAGGGCAAAGATAGAATACAGAACAGTAATTCGGGAAATTGACAGGTGTAACGCAATATTGACAGGTGTAAATTGAGTACACGCGATAGACAAAGGGGAAGCAGTAGGTGTTGTAGATAGGTAATGAATTGCTTGGCTTGTTATGGTTCATTGTACATATTTAGTTATAAGTTTAGCGTTAAGATTATAAGCAAGAAAGCAAGGTTGTTTAGAATAAGTTTTGTTTTGTGTGTGTTGTTGATGTTGTCACGGACGACCATACAGTGTCGCATGTATGACCAAAAGAAGTGTAGTGCGTTGGACGTGCGTAAGTGCGACGATAAGGTGAGTGTAGTGTTTACAAGAGGTATTGTGAAACAGGTGTTCAAGCACGAACGATAATGTTTTGAAGTGCAGTGCACCGGCTCGTGTTTACCAACACAAGGCGTAGTTGCTAGTACCGAGCAACAATGACCTGACTGGGGATCGAACCGAAGGTGTTACGCCGGCTCATCGTGACGGTGTCAGCGAGTGAGCGTCGTCTAGTCGGGGGGAGATGTAATGATTTCATTTTATTAGACATTCCCCAAAAACAATTGTGGACAAAGAGTAAATATTGATTGAGCTATAGTCAATGAAACAACGTGTATTATGAATCGATCTGAGCAAGACAAAAGAACAGCGCGCCGCGGAAAAGTATTTCGGCAATTCTGGAGGACACAATGAATTCGATAATTTTGGGAAAAATCTGACCGTCCAGTTAGTTGGAGAATAATTAAATGAAAGTCGGAAATGAATGGTTTTTATTTGAACGCGATCGGACGACGGGTTCGCTTAAAATTGGAATCAAAAATTTTAGAGAAAAAACTCAGTCGAACATGTCGAATATAGTAACTTGAATTACCAAAATTTTATGAAGAAATGCTAATTAGGCAACGAAAGGCGTTGTGAATCATCATGGTATAAATTTAACAAAATTTATAAATGATCTAAAGAGTTTATAGAACATTGAATTTGCGAAATAAAGAAACATTACAAATTAACGATACCAAAAACAAGCGACTAATGAATGTGTAATGTCGACAGAGAAATTAGCAATTTTCGGCGTAAAATAAATCGAAAACATCTGTTTGGACAAGAAAATCTTAACATTGGGAAGAAGCCGTAATGAATAAACGCGGAAACATGTTAAAATAAGTAATATTGGACATTTTCGTAAAATTATGGAAACAACAATGAAAAGGTGAAAATGGATTTCGCCGGCATTTTTTATATTCCGAGGTAACATGTTAAATCGACATGGTTTTTAGAGCAGTTCTGTCTAGTCAGCAGTGAGAGGGACATCGTGTCCACGTTTGACGAACTCATAATTTGCAAATATTTCGGACTTAGACATTTTTGGCGGCGAATCGAAAGTGCGTAATGGACATGTAAACAGCGCGAACGTTTATTGATGCAGTGAACCAATTAGAAGAAAGAAGAAGTATTATTTATTTTGTGAATTTGTGGTTCGAGGTGATCAAACAATTTATGGAATTCCTGGGGAGAATTATCTTGAAGGAAACCGGCCCGTGCAAGATTGGAGCGCGCGAGTATGTCGGCGCGTGCAATTGAGCGCGCATAGAACGACCGAACTGGCAACGGCGCTGTTTTCAACGACGCAGCAGCAGGGAAGTGTCGCGTTCGCAGCGTAATTATTTAAAATCAGATCTGTGCTCGCGTACATTCAAACAAATTAAATAAACATTGGCAAGAATAATGGAATTTTCGAAATTTTAAAACAGAACGAACGTAATTGTTCGTCAGCCGGCAATAAAAAATTTAGTATTGTTTCTTTACATTTTCATTATTGTATTTGGCAACTACGTACGTATAAGAAAAGGTTGTTAATGATATTGTTTTTTTTTCTTGAGTAAAGGAATTCCTGAACATAAAATAATTGCAAATCAGCTGATTAATGGTAATTTCTTGTAACTGGATTGATGGTAATCTCACGTAATTTGATTAATTGAAATTTCATGTAATGTAATTAATGGTAATTTCGTGTCCAAATAATGTTGCCAAGCTTGAGGGAATATTCACGTATTGTTGCATTGTTGCCGTGAGCAACCCAAGAAAAGAATTGAAGTTCTTTCTTTCCTGTTTTGAAAACATGTTATCATTCCAGTATTTAGTAGTCTTGTGCATGTTGCCATATTAAACGTTGTTTACAGGTATTTCCCATACGGGGCCGTCCACGACCTACGACCCAAACAAATTTATGCAACGCCATTAGATAATAATAGTATTGATAAACTGAGTAGTGGTAGGAGGAACAGTTGCGTTGGCACCAGAACGTGAGGGCAAGTAGGAGTAGGGGGAATAAATATAGAAATACCGTTGCAATAAATATATATATATATATATATATATATATATATTGTAATATACAAAATATTACAGAACAAACGCCGCGCGTTAATCTGGACGGACGGAGCTGTAATATACAAAAATATTACAAAACAAACGCCGCGCTTCAATCTGGACGGTCGCTGTTACTAGGTAACGAAGGTTGTTGACGGGCGAGAAGGGGGCTCTGGACTTGAGAGAGTTGGTGGTTGACTGGCATCCTGGTGGTAGCGGCGCGTATGTAAGCTGAATTATTTAAGTTGGACATCGACGCGAATAGGGAGGACAAAGTGTGGAACAATAGTGCAAGAAGTGAGCAGCAAGAAAGAAGCAGACGACTTCGGCGACGACCGGCGCGAAGACGGATTTTCGGCGCGGAAGTCAAGGGGCTACGAACTGCGGGGCCATCGTTTCACAACGCCAGACAATTCGGTACCGTGAACCTAATGCATGAAATCAAGCAAGAGAATTTTTATATTGTTAATCTCAAATTCCATTCTTAATAAACAAAATTATTGTTGTGCCACGTTGTATGTAATTCCTTCGGAATATAAATAATTTCAGACTTCCAGGCTTCTCTGTATAGAGAGCATGAGAACCAAAGAACTGAGTTAGTAAATTAAATTAGATAAAGTAAAATTATTCATTATTTTATCACTATATATATATATATATATTGTGATATACCAGAATATGATAGATTTTATTTAATGATGTTAGATATAAATGGGTATACAATATGGCGGTATATGCGGCCTTAGCAACGTCAGCGCAGAGGTTGGCAAGGTCAACAAACTATTCACGGGCTTTGATGACGTCAGGACGCCGGCTAGATGGCTGAAGAACATAAGATGTAATTGGTGCAAAAACGAATGACTGTCTGAGGTCGCGGCTACTCGGATTTGTAAGAGACGCACGGGTTGGCTATTAAAGATCAGATAGTCTAATGTTGCCGCCGTGTTTTGAAATAATAGAAGGATGGACGCCTACCGAGCCATAAAGGGTTTAAAAATGCATTAAACAGAACATTCCGTCTCTGGGTGTCGTGGAGTGTAGATCGAACATTCTCTCTCTGGGTGCCAGTAGCGTAAAGATCGTTGTAGACAATATAGTGGGAAAGTGAGACTTGTATAGTTTTCTTGTGCGAGAAGTGATAGTTTGTTTCCGGACTTTGAAAATAATTTACCAGAAGTGATTTCGCGGCGGACTTGTTCCGATTTTCGGACATTGCAGTTGGACTTCAATAGTTTACATAACCAGTGGGAGAGACTAGGAACCGGGGAGCGTCGGATAAGAACTAACAAATAGTTTAGGCAGTGTGGACTGGACGTGTCAGCAGCGGCGCAAGAACGAAGAAAGAAGCGGAAATTGGAATTAACAACGGCCAAGTGAGAAGCGACCACGGAGCGTTGGCATGCACAAACGATAAAAAAATACTGCAGTATAAAAGAGACAATTTATTTCAAAAAAGGGTCATGACCATCAGATTAATTGTTTAATTTAAAGTTAAATAAATTGTTGAATTTTGTTCTTTGGAAAAGAAAAGAGTTTTTCATTTGTCAATCATAATTGTTAATTAGTTGGAAGCATAATTATTACATTTCAGATTCCACGCCATACTGTATAGTTGGCAGATTAGGTAATCGGCTATCGAGGCGATAGCGAGTATTTGTATCCGGATCCATCGTCCCAAGCTAGCTGGATGTTTAGATAATTTTGTTAAATCAGATAGAAAAACTTTGGCAGTAATTCATGTAACCTGTTTCTGGCGCCCAAATCTTAATAAATTTGGAACAGGACATGATTACAGCCACGCTTTTGATGAGACGTGAGAATGGTATATTTCAATATATACATATATATATATATATATATATATATATATATATATATATATATATATATATATATATAATTGTTCAGGAATTTATGAACATCAATTGGTAATTTATTGTAACTGATAATTATAATATACTGCTGCAATAAAAAAGTTATAACACAAAATTATGGTATATACTTATTTATAAAGTATTTTGGCGGAGTATTTAAATACAGTAGGGTGGTTGTGGAAGTCTCATCAATACGGAGGCAGCCTGCGACAATGAAGACAATGTGGGCCAGTGTGTTGTGGCGAAGCTTCCTCGAAGCACTGATGTCGCAGGCAAGTGACCATATTGTTGAGGCTCTGGAGCCCTATTTGTTCACTACTTGGTTTCACCAATGTTTAATTTCTAATTATTTTTATTTCTGCAGTTGAAAAAAATTGAATAATTATAAGATGCAAGTGCCCAAAATATTTAAATGAATTAATGTAAATAGCAATTATTTGATAACATTCTCATTTGAAATGACCACTGAAAAGAAAACTATTGCTGGGGCATAATTTTTGTATATACAAAGAAAAAATTGGAATCATACAAGGAGGTAACACTTCACATCACCATTTTCTTTTCACTGCTCTATTTCACCAAACAAAGGGTGAGTTTCCTATAATTTTAAACATGCTATTCAACATAATTTCAAATTTATCAAAAGTAGATGTTAACAAAATTAATAATTTATGAAGACATTTCAAAAATTATTCAACAAAATTGCTACAATTATTAATTGATTTCAATCAATCATTTGCATCACTATCCAAAATATTTACCAGTTACCACACTCCTGGTGTCGTATGTGCAACAGTCTCTTTCACTGGAAGCCAGCCAGCAGCCAGCCAGCAGCCAGCCAGCAACCAACCAAGCACAGTTCTGCCATGGCTTCAAAACAAATAACAAGGAACTCAGGTATTGTGTTAGGTTTTTCCATTTGTAATTTCGTATTTGTCTCTTACTTGTCAAGAATGTGTATTAAGATACTACGTCAACAAAGTGTTAACATGTAAAATTCAATAACAAAATCCTTTGGTGATGGTGTCCTTCCTTAATCTTGCTTGCATTTTACTTTCTCGCGTTTAAGTAGGAAATCTTTAAGAAGATAAAGTTACGTAATGCGCGAAAAAACGGCGAATTTTCGGCAGAAAAACTCCTATTACAGGGCCCTGGTAACAAAAATGTGGATAAATCCATTTGCTAAATTTACGAAAAAAAATCTTCTAACTCGTGGGGAACTCAAAATCCCCGTTTTATGGGTCCTTGATACTGAAAAATCGATTGACGGCAAAACGTCTGTACGGCTGTCAGAACACTAGCGGCTAAACCGTTCAGCCAATTTGCTCCAAAATTAATATTCCCCGATCGATCTGGCCGATTCAAAATTCAAAATTTTCACAAAAATGGCACCATTGATTTTGATTAAACTTTGTTATTGAACAGTGTAAAGGACGTTTAAGACAACAGTGCAGGTCTCATGTCCATTGCAAACTGATATTTCAAAAATCGCAAATATTCAAATTTTGTTCAGCATGTTCCTACAATTAAAATATTAAAGATGGAGATTTTTTCTCAGAATAAAATCGGTTTCTTAAAGATAGATTTTGAAGTAAGGTCCTGTGCAATTTTTCGAAAATCTGAGTATTTTTCTCATAATTTTGAGTAAAATAACAACTCCATTGTTTTTCATGTTATTTTGTTGCTGGTTAGTCTGAAGGGCGTTTAAGAAAATGGTGCAGGTCTCATGTTGGTTGAAAACTTTCATTTATAGAAAATTGAAAAAATTCCAAATTTGTTCGGAGTTTCCTACCATTACAATTATAAAGAAAAAATTATTTTTTTCTTAATGAAATGTGTTCATCAAAATCAATATTCAAATAACGTCATGTTCAATTTTTCAAAAACATGAGTATTTTTTGCGAAATTTTGTGTCAAATATAGGCATGTTCATGCAACTACAATTATGAAGATACAATTTTTTTTCTAATGAAATGTGTTCATAAAAAACAGATCTGCAAACAAGGTCAGGTTAATTTTTTTGAAAATATGAGTATTTTTTTGTGTAACTTCATGATGAACATAATAGCCCGCTCCCAAGTGACTTTGCTTCATCAACGTAATAGAGGTAATTCCAGCAGGATGTTTCAAAAGTTAGAATTTGTATATTACAGATTTCTTTGTTTGTTTCTGACATTCAAGCTTTTGTTATACTTTACAAATTAATATTTTACAATTTATTTAAAACCTATTTTAAATTGCAGTCTTTAATTGAATTAAATGTGAAAATGAATAGATGATTTCACTTTGTGTAGTAAGATGTAGGAATGAAGAGTAATGTGAATAAAAATAGAGTAGTTTTGATGAGTACAACAATTTTATATTTAATTATTATATTTTTTGTATCCATTTTCATTTCCTTGCCAGGGGGTGTCAACAATGACAATTTGCGAAATGTTGTATCCCATACGATTTAGTGGTCATTGTTGCATGTTGCAACACATTGTTGTAACACCTCACTGATAACAGAAGGTGATAATGACTGCCACAGGTTGATCACGATAATATAAACTAATAATTTTATTTATGGCTAAAATAAACATCACGCATCATCAGTAAATTTAAGCAGAATGTGGACACACTGAATTCAATGGCATAAAGCTGTTTTCGCTTAAACATTTGAATTTAAAAAATGTGTGTATTTTTCACGCTTCATTTGCTTAAGAATGTTTCAAATGGTAATTGAAATATTTGAGAGAAATTGTCAAATTATAATATTACATAGCTATTTGCAATATCAAGAGAAAATACATGCTGTGGTAGCACCACTAGTTTTCACTATTGTGGTACCTGTGATAAATCATGTTCTCCATTCCCTCACTGCTATTTCAAAGAATGAAAGAATGAAGTGTTGAAGCATTTGGTTTTTTGATAACAACAAATAGTATTCACTATGTTCGGTGCACAAAAATAAAGAAACAACAAAGTATACAATGATTGTTAAATTTTATTCTCCCTAAAGCTATTATAACAAATCGATAGCTATAAATATGTTTATGAAAACATTATTACCATAAAGACTAGAATTGTATTAAATTATCCTTCGTGATGCATGTTATACAAATAATAAGCACTTCTTGGTAAACATATTTGGCTACGAAATATAATTTCATTATAAAATTGTTGCTTTACCTAGTGCAATAAACAAAGGCACGGATTCTGGAAGACTTATTTCAGAACTGTATACGATACTTACCAGTACTTGCAACAGACTTATTACTAGTACTGCTACTATCAGTAGAAGGAGACTTAGCATCTTTTCCAATTGATGCACCTCTTTTGGCCTTGGTGCTTTGGAACAATCGTAACTTGGAATGCGATGGCAATGTTGAACCGGGCTCTTCACCATTCCGAGCAGGAAGTTCCACAGAAATTATATGGTTGTTGGGGGCTCCTTTCTTCAAAGTGCGACTCTCTTCACCCAAGCGACCATACTTGCCAAGTTTCTTTGGAGAGGGGATGTTCGAAGAGCGTGCAGGAGATTCTCGTCCCTTGCTACTATCCACAGAGTCAGCAGCTGGTGTTTTCCGTCCTTCTCCATCGCTGAGTCGACCATATTCTGGAGGACGCCGCACGCGCCGTGGTCTTGGAAGGGATGTTGGAGGCGGGAGGCTGCCTGATCTTCTTTGCTGCTGGCTACTCCTACCCTGTTTTTCAAGCAGTAACATCTCCTCAGGTCGACCCTGCTCACCGCATCGACTCGTCACTAAACCTTGCAGGAAACCAGGTTCAAACAAGTGATGGTGAGGGGATGTTCCCCTTACACTCGCCAATAGTGGCTTGGGTATTTTTCCTTTTCGCGGCGCAGTGCCTGTATTAGAGAATCCTGGAAAACAGCAAAGACCACGCTGAAAAGAAAGAAAAAGAAAGAGAAACAAGAGTTGGGAGAATCCAGGAACTGAAATGGTTAGGGTTAGTGGCACACAACACACAATGCTAACGTTCATGCTTCGTAAATGTGAGCAAAGAATTTTTCTAAACCACACTAAATATTTTACAAAATAGTCAGGATATTAAAGTCTTTCCCCTTATTATTATTCAAGGTACATCACAAAACATGCTCACAAAACACGAAATCAGCACATATTCTGCACAACCAAAGCAGGCACAGCTTTTCTACTTGCTACATCAAGTAGTAGCTTTGAATCATCAAACAAAATGAACTAGTTAGTCCTGCATTGCCCACTCACAATACTGAAAAGTTTGCAATGTTTTCGAAACATGTATGAACATTGTAATTTCTTTCTTAATAATTACGAACATCTTTTATTAATACAGAATAATGAAGGAAAAAATCAATCTCACAAAAAGTTTATTGTCCCAATTGAAAATTTCACATTAAACTAGAATACAAACAAGAATGAAATATGAACAGGTTGATCTTAAATTGGTTTATAGAATAGATTAAAACTGTCCAAAACTGCTTTTATAGTTTTTACGCATCTCAAATTCTATTACCATTTATATCCAGATGGACAATTTTCACTAAATTATTTATCGGACTTGAAAGACAGAAATAATTACCTGAGCAAGTGAGTTTTTCACACCTCAGAGTTTCTTCTCAATTACAGCATCAAGTTAACTGAATTATACAACCAAATCAGTGTGTGTCCACAATGGGCAATATAAATGGGTAAAAGGTTAGGATAAGAAGTTACAGGAGGAACTAATGGAAAAAAATAAACAAGTCAATAACTAGTATCTAATGCAGAATGCCAATTATTAAAATATATTAATATTCAGAGCATTAGTTCTTACTAGGGACAGTAGTGATTCCCAACAAACACATATATACATACATAGTCCTTAATATTCGGAAAGAAAAATTGAGATAAAATATATATTGAAAAAATTCAAAAGAAAACTATATTTTTCTCTGATATCTCAAGTGAACACTAGAGAACTCACATATCTCAGGTATGAGTTTTGCAACAATGCACTTCTGTGAACAATCAATACTCCCCTTCAAAGAAAAAATTTAATTATTCTAGAAATCTAGTCCATTTGTTCCGTCTTGTTAACACTAAACCATTCACAGTCTGTCTGTTGTCAACTCAAAATCTTCCCAATCAATCTGGTTGAAGGTGTGATTAAATACTGTGTTTCATTGAAATATTGACTAACATTCTACTATAGTGTTTTATCAATACTGCTAACTTGCATGATGAATGCCATCTACCAAATAGCCACCAAATGTCATTACCAATTTTCTCATGAATTTTTAGGCAATGCATTCTCTATTGCCTAGAATTAGATTAAATATTAAAATAGGTTGCCAGTATTTACTGTTCTAATTTACAACAGTTTAAAACCATTGAGAACTTGTTAGAGCTTGATGCGTTCTGCTGTATGAAAATGTGAATATAATAATTGAAATACTTTCCAAGCCAAATTTCATTTTTTAAGGTGTATTTATTAAAAAGTTTGCATGTAACAGTTCATATTCTTGTATTAAGATAAATCGTTTGAAGATTGTATAATTTATTGTGTATTTAGTGTATTTATTACATATATTTTCAGAACACACCATTTATATGAAATTAAACTCTATTTTCCTGTAAAAATATATTCTGGAGTCTCTAGAGCTTTTTCGAATTCCCATATTCAAGACCGCTTGATTTAGAAAGTAAAAAAATAGTTTTGGGCACAAATGGGTAAAGGAAATATAGCTGTTTCAGTAGATTTTGATTTTCTAAATCCATTTTGGCAGCCTGAAAATAGTTTACTTTCCTGAGAAACACTTCCAATCATATTTAAGTTCAAACCCTCTGGAAGTGTTGGAATTTTGAAGAGCCTTCAAAGCATTGTAGTCTACCCAGTGATGTTTCTGGACATTAAAGAACCCTAATGAAAGTTTCAGTAAAAATATATCTTCTGCCAATTCCCATTCAAGCAGTTCAGGCAGAAAAGGGGCAAGTAATGGACAAATTAACCAAGATTGTTGCGCCAGCACAACAATGACAAATATGGGAGTGAAAATTGTTGGTAGTACAGGTGGGGGTGTCTCATATGGTACCAAATTGGAAAAATACCCAATAAAGCCATGTCAGAGAATTGCCTATGGAGAAGTTTCCCAATGCCAAGCATTAAACAGAAATGGATATGCACATTATTAACATTTTTTTCTCAAAACAAAGGAAGTAATTTCATTGTTTCCCCCCCAACCTCAAAGGACAAAAATTCAGAGTATACAAAGTGCATACATTTACTGAAGAGAAGTTTACAATTCACTTTCTCTAGAATAATATGAAATTCTGAAGTAATTTAAAACTGAATTATTTTCAATTTTTATTAATGACCAAGATTTGACCTCGAAGAAAAAACTTACATCTTTTCTAATCATTACCATCAAGTAACTTACCTATTCTATTCATATCAGCCAGAAAAGAACACTACAATGTTTTATTGCAAGCAAAGAAAATTTTCAAACTTAACCATAGAATTATTATTTTCGTTAGAGAACTTGAAATATTTTAAATTACATGTGTGAATACATACATTTGTTACAAGGTGATTGTTGTGACTGTCAGACTGATATTATCAATTCATAAGTAATGATTAATGAATTAATTTTTTTAGAGAATTGTAACCCATCCCCCATGAATATTAATTCCTTCTATCATATTTACGGGCACAAGTATTAATCACATAACTTTTCTTGAACAATGACCTTGCTTCCCCCTCTCTGGCACAATAAACAGTTAAAGGCAAATGCTTGCAGTGAGCACTGATGACAACATTCCAAACACATCTTCACTGGTGCGAAATAGAAACTATTTTCTGTAGAAGACGACAACTTCATTCCACGATTTTCTCCAAAAAATCTAATGAAATGACAGACGCAGGTGAAGATCCGTTATAGGAGATATCTCGAACTCCTGAGAAAGTTAGAATGCAAATTATTGAGAAACTTGCGAAGGCATGACTGATTCTCCAGAGATTGGCATTGCTTCATAAAATCTAGTGGCCGATTTCATAACTAATACCCCTACTCTACCCACATTTCTTCAATCCATCATTCAAAAAAAGTTGTGCTAGCATTAATAGAAGTAGTTTCATACCTACAATATCAACAATTTAATGTTGAAAGTTGGGAACCACTAATTAAGAGATTACTTTTAACACACTATAATCATGCTCTATGCACTAAACTGTTCACCAGCCCATCTATCTCCACAATACTGACAAACTCCTTATAACTACCTCTTTTTCTGGAATTTTACTGCAAGTGGTTTTTGAGTGAAAGGCAGGCGCCATTCCATGAGAGTTGTCTGCAATGCGGAGATTAGGCTGGGCCTAGTCTTACCTTGCTGAGCAGTTGAGAATCAAGTTGTGAATCCAGTTCTTTAAGTTGATCATCCAAGGTTTTCTTTGTGTCATCAAAACTCTTGTTTGCCACACTGCCATACTTTGACCTCGTTACAAATGATGAAGGATGATACGAGCTGAGTTTACTGGTTGTTGAATCACTAGCAAAAGAGCTGATTCCTGTGCTTCCACTACTTGTCAATACACTGCTGGCAGTGGAGAAAACACTTGCAGTGGACACAGGATCTGAAATATTAACATTATACAGCAAAATTAGATTCAACTCCAAGAATGAATCAATTATAATAAGCCTCTAATTCACATGCTTCATCTGCAACTCTAATTCAGGTATTCTCAATCTTTTTCTATCATCAGCCCCCTTATGTTTTTCTCTGTAATATACAGCAAACTACACACTCTTGGCTCAAATAATGACACATAAATAACCAAGTAATTTACATAAAGAACATGAACAAAAGTCTTGGAAAACAATTATTAGAATTGTATTTTCTCCTCTACTATACTTTTCAAATTTACAAATATAAACAAGTTCTTAAAAGCAAAATCACATATTCTAACTGCAATAAGTGTGATTTTCATTCATGTGAATGTTATTAAAAGTGAAGAAAATTTGTACTTTATTATTTGATGAAAAAATAAGAGAAACAAATATTAATTATCAGAAAACAAATAATTGTCTACTTCATTAATATTTTCTGTAATCAATGTTATCTTGATTATATTGCTCAGTTCCAGGTACACATTCAACTCTAAACCCCTAAGGGGGATTAACAACCCCACTAGGAACCCCCTGTCCAGCAAGGAGATAATTCCACTGTTTTAGCAATAGCACTTCTGAATGAAAGAAAGAGTACCACAATTAGCTCCACTATGGTAGTGCACTACAACCCCATTTTTACATTCCCAGAATTTACATTTCCACGCAGTTTACAGCTATTTTCCCTGGTCCCTTCAATTTTCCTATGTTCATAATTAGGGCTAGGGGAAAAAAAAATCGTGATAAAAAAGCTGATTATTTTTATTTAAATTGTATTAGATGTTTTTACTTTAAACCAAAATCGTTAGTGATTTATTTATCCTTAATTACTTTAAAAGCAGGAAACAGTTGCATTAAAACCTCCATTTTTAATTACCATTAAATTTTTATAATTTTATTTAAAAAAATAAAGTTGCTAAATGTTCAAGGGGTCCAGTGTATTACTGCCCTAACCCACAAAATCTTTAAATTTGATTTACTTATAGTTTCATGCTCTTGAAACACTTATCTTGCATTCATAATACGAATATATTAATATAATACAAATCCATTACAGAATAAGTTTGT
This sequence comes from Acheta domesticus, assembly GCA_031308135.1. Taxonomy (NCBI): domain Eukaryota; kingdom Metazoa; phylum Arthropoda; class Insecta; order Orthoptera; family Gryllidae; genus Acheta; species Acheta domesticus. The sequence continues at coordinate 247,202,354 of JAHLJT010009436.1, read as the reverse complement.
GGCACCATCTGCTGGCATGATTTAGAAAGAAGGCATTCTTCGTTAACAGAAATTTTACCATTTTTTTGTGCAATACTGCCCTAATCAAAAAGCGCTTATAGTTGAAAACAACTGAATTAATCGAAAAACATAAAAATGTTAGACAGTTTTCAAGTATTAAATTTTACTTAATAGTTGTCCTGTTATAAAAAAATATGGGATATACTGGTTGTTATTTGTGCACTTTCCCATTAACCCTCTAACAGCCAAGTGGGAATTATGCTTCCCACCTGAAATGGAATTTTATTAATGAACACATTAAGAAAAAAGATAATATTACTAATACTAATGAGATTAACTACTGTTTTCATTAGTTTAAACAATATTAATTTTGTTCTTTAAATAAGTATTAATAAAATTCCTATTTCATTAATACTCATAATTAGACATTGGATGTTTAAGCACTCAAAAATCGCCTTTTAGGCACCTAGAAAGGCACTGAAAATGTCAAGAATAAGGAGGAAAAAGGCACTGTCATAAATTACATTCAGAATAAAATTAAAAATTATTTGTAAAACTCCATACATATTTACAACTCTTCTACGTTTTAGTTTCAATAGTTTCCATTGCAATATATTACCAGTAACTTTTCAAGGATCGCAATTTCAAATCTGCAATGATTGGGAGACAAAATCAGCTTGAATACAGAGACTGATTTCTGAACATCTACCGATGTCTGGCATATATTTTAGAAGTCCAAAATTAGCAACACTGAAACCTTCTGGGAATTTACATTTATTTCCACTCAAAAGGTGCCCTCGGTGTATTGTCAATCGACCACTCTCAGAACGTGGCTAGTATTTATGATATACGGAAATGAAGAAAGATATGTTGGTATACTTTCAGGAATTCTCTCGTATTTCAAAATACAAATACGTGAATTGAAGGTTTCGTAATGAATGGTCAGGTTGGACCATGGCCAATTTTCTGATATCTTAGCATTGTATATAAAATAATACATAAAAGGCAAAAACGTACAATAATTGAAGGGGAGGAAGAAAAAAAAGGGGGGGGGAAAGAAGGGAGGGGAAAAAAGGAGCATTTATGCAAAAAAGGCATTTACGCTACAATAAGCGAAAATTAACGTTATAAAACTTTGTCATAAGAGTTCGGTAGAAAAAAAATAAACATTTCCCTAATCATGCGATGTCTACTCATAATCTTTAAGATGTACTTTAAGTGGGTTTTGGAAACATTCTAATACAACTGTGTCTGTGTGTGTGCGTGTGTGCATGTGTTAATGGAGTATTGCTGCTAAATTAATTCTTAACTATAGACAATTAAATGCAAGATAGAAACTAATCAATCATCTACGTTTATTAGTACATAACTCTACTAGAAATTGTTTATTGTTCGTTTCATAAATCTGTTCATTTTATTGTATCTTATATTTTATTTTCTCAAATAAGTTCACTTATGTGAAAAAGTTTAAAAGAAATATAATATATACATCAACTTTGGAACTGATATAAGTCTTCTTATCTGAGTAATTTTTATTTTACAAATATTTAAAATACAAATACATTTTCAAATAATACAAATAATAAATATTCATTTAAATCATGGTTTATATCAATGATTTAAATCATAACAGCCTTATTCATAATGTTAAATTATCCCCGCTTTCAAAATTAAATTTTTCCCACTGTTTATACTTTTTGAAGGAATCTTGGATCTGTGAACACCATTTTTCATTATATAATTGCTTTCTCTCGCAAATGTTCTCTCTCTTGCAACAAGACTTATCCCATCAGCTACGAATTCTGATTCTAGTTTGGAGTTCATTCGCTCTAGTAAAGTTCTAGAGTAGCATGTTCCATGCTATAACAACTTTGGGAGTATCAAAGCCAAGTATAGTAACATGTTGAGTATTGCTGTTTTGTGCTTTTTTAAGAAAGTTTCAATTTGAATAAAGTGTTCATTTTGCTCTGAAATGGATCTAAAAAGAAAGGCAATGAGTCTTTCTATTAAAAAAAAGATCCAAAATTCTAGAGGAAGTTGAAGTCCATAAAGGATAATGTGCTACATTAGCTAAAAAGTTGGGGATATCAGGGGGGTGACCGCCATTAACCCCAAATTTATTTTCCCTGTACTTTCCCTAAGGTATTATCATTTTTCCTTGTGTTACACATACCATTGCATTACTTATATAACTGTACTAATTATTTTATTATAATTTCACATAAATACAGAGTTCATGTTATATTTCATGGATTATAAGGATTAATTTATATAATATAATTTATATGGTGTAATTTTTCATACATACAATGAATTATAATGTTCTTTGATCACATTTGAAAATAATCATAAAATCACGCGTCTTTATTAAATGTCTTTTGGATAATTTTGCCATCAATTTTTTAATTTCTAATTTCGAGGTGAGCTTGATTAATGTGCAATTTTATCTATACTTTCTCGAGTCAGTGATGTTAGGCTGCGCCAAAAAACAGTGAATTTTCAGCAGAAAAACTCCTATTGCTGAGCCCTAATAATGAAAAAGTGAATAAATCCCACTACTAAAATTAGAAAAAGAATCCTCAAACATGTGAAGCCAAAACCCATGTTTTGTGGGTCTTTGATATCAAAAAAATCCTATTGACAGCAAAATGTATGTTGGTGTATGTAAACATTTGCACCTAAACTATGTGTACTATTTTTGCCAAACTGAATAAAACACTGTTGATTTGGTTTGAGTTAAAGCTCTGTGATTTTGAAAAAAATTTTCATTAATTTTTGGGGCTACTTTACAAGAAACCCTTGGGGCATATACAAAATTTCCTCAAAATTTTTTCTTTAAATTTCTTGTAAGAATAGAGTAAAATACTTTTTTAAAGATGGCATAGGTCCAATTTTCACTATTAACTCTAAATTTTTGGTATTTTCAAATTTTTCATTTTTTTTCAATGTCTTCCTACAACTACAAAAGTGAAGGTAGAGATTTTTCCTCCACATGAAATTTGTTCTCCATTATTAGTTCTTTCATTAAGGTCAATTACATTTTTTTGAAAATTCGAGATGTTTTCATGCAATATTGCATGCAATATGTGCAATGTTAAAAAATAACAAAAACAAGATTTTCTCAAAAACAGCTCCAAATTTGTTCTTTAAACTTTTTGTAGGGATAGTGTCTAATGTACTCAATGAGATAACATAAACGTCATGTTGCTCTATTCTTGTTTTTTCAAAAATTACAAAAATGTAAATTGTTTGACTAGCCTCTCACATAATTAATATTTACTTTGGCAGCAATTTCTTCACATTATTGCATTGATGAGTACTTGTGCTTTCTTCATACTTTTTGTACAGAGAGTGCAAATTATATATAAAGGTCCCGAGCAGTTCCCTGATTTTCCCTGACTTTTGACAACTTGTTAGCGAATTCCCTAAAAATTCCCAACTCTTTCTGAAGATAATCAAAATCCCTGATTTTCCCTTACTTTCTGTGATTTTGCAGTATAGACATCCTGTATAAAAGATATTAATTTATTGGTTGACATGATCATACCAATTCAAATGCATTTGAAAACTAGAAACATACCATTAAAGTATAATAAATAATAAAAACTTCGGAAATTACAAGTAATAGAATTGGTACTTGCCTAGCTCCTCTCTTGATACTGAAGTTCCTAATACACCTAAGTCAGAATTGCCATGCAAGCTGGGATGTGGAGTATGATGTGGTGATCGTCCTAACACACTTGGGTATGTAACATCCTTATCATAAGTATGCTTCTGCAAAACTCTGATCATTGCATCACGTTCCGCTAATTTTGATTCCAAATCTTTCAGTCTGGAAAATAAAATATAAAAGAATATAAATGCAATGTTCCATTTCTCTGATAAAATCCCAACTGGTATATTATTTGTACCTTGATTCCAAGTCTGCAACTTTTTTCTGGGCTGCATGGACTTCATCCATATGGCGGATCTTTTCAGAACGAGCTTCAGCAATCAACTTCTCAGTTTCTTGACTTGTCTTCTCCAAAGCAGCAATTTTTGCGTCCCTACAAATTTTACATTCATCAATGATTGAAACAACCTGCACATCAAATATAACGAAGCCAATCAATTGACAGAGTTATAATTTTGTATCTCTGAAATAACCATCCATTTATACAATTTTCAAGCTTGTTTTACTTGACCCACACAACAAACTCTATGTGGATTGGATGGAACAAGGTCTGTTTTGGACAATCTGTAATATCGGGTGTGTAGTTAACTATTTCAAATTGTTGTATAAATTTAAATGTATCTTAATTTGCATTTTAATATAATAATATATACGGAAATTCCTTACTTTGGAATACTTGCTGCATCAATTGCTGCTTGGCGGAGAGCACTCTCCTCAAGGTAACGTTGTTCCCATTTGGCAACTTCTCCTTCTAGCCTCATGATTTGCTCTTCTCGTTCCCGCAGCCGTCGCTTCAGTTCAGGCCCTGATTCATTACCCGATAGGAAACCATCAGAAGCACCACTGCAACCTCCCGCACTCCCAGCTCCCGAGTCACTAGCACCATCATCATTGGCACCACCTGCTCTTGCACGTTCATCGTGCAGTTCTCGTTCTAGTTGCAGTCGCAATTTGCGCTCTGTCTGTTCCCGCCTATCACTGGCCATCTGCAGTGATGAAAGGGCCCTTTGCAACTGTGCCACTCGTTCCACATAGACTTGCTTTTTGCGGCACTGCAAATAAGAAATTAACCATTTCAAAACATAATAAATATTTAAACAAAAATAAGGTGAAAACAACAAAGTTAAAATATTATTGACCAAAATTTTCTAATTTTACATTTCAAAAAGCTTCAAAATTGTTCTAGTCATAATAGGAACTAAACACTTGTTTCCAAAATATACCAATCACTGCATTAATAGATATCTATCAGAGGTGTTGCATGCATGGAGGTGTTGGAAGCGCCACTTCCTGCTCAATTTAAAAGCACAATATTTGTTTTATTATTACAGACAGTAAAGAACAAATTAACTACATTATAAAAATAATAGTAATGAATTACACGAGGAATTAATCTGGTGGGCACAACCTCGTAACAAACAAAATGATACATACATAAATACATAATAAACTAATAGAATGATAAATCCATAAAAACTGTTTTTCTTTATAATTAAAACAGGTTTTTACAGCCAGGTTGTTGTATTTGTAACGATATTCTATTTTTGTAGCTCTTGCATCTCAAATTGATCTGTCTCTTAACCCAAATCAAATTCTGAACCAAATAAGCCAATACCCAGAGCTTAAGCCAAGGTAGACTAGGAAAATCTTCCCATATACTCTGAGCCCTGCTCAAAATGTGTAATTTGAGTTGTGTGGAATGCTATCTCCTTTTGCTCCATAGTTTGTTTTAATCTTGTGTTTACCACCCAAGCAATTCATTTTGTTCTCTACAGTGTAATTTATGAATAGAATATATTATTATTTTTAGGTTTTTATTTCTTGATGCATGGGGCCTGTCTTCACGGAGTATCTCAGGGCATTTCGCATCTTTCTAGGTCTTGCCACTAAATGTCGCATGATCACCGATACTGCTCAATATGGCCGCGACCATGCGACATCTAACGGCACAACCAAGAAACACATGAAATGCCACGAAATATTCCATCATGAAGATAGGCCCTCACACACCAAGAAATAAAAACCCAAGTATAAGTGTAGAGTCAGAAAATAGAAGTGAGGTTTTGCAATTGAAAATATTTCAGGCAAAATTAATCTGCTTGTCTGGATGTGAGTTAAAAATTCACATTGAATAAGATGACAAGACAGGCAGGCATGAGTGACGAAAATATGACTCGTGGATCAGATTGCAGAGAGACATCCCATAATATGTACAGCAATTATAGTCAAAATAAAGGTCTCTCAGAAAAGAGGGCTCTCAAGGGAAGACTCCACAGAGTGATTCCTTCTCATATTTCATTGCTTTTAAGTGCAGTCTTGATGAAACTCAATTTCCTTATTACTATCTACAAAAAAGGATGATGCTTCCTGAATAACTACCGACTCATGGATCAACACTAGATACTGAAGGTTTCAGAAAATGTGTTTTTTATACTAATGAACATATTCAAATCAAAGGCTTATAGTAAAGTGAGCATGAACTATGGAAAATGACCATATTGTTGCCTATTTTGACATTCAAGCCTCTTAAAGTGTTTAATATTTATATTTTTAAGTCTTTTTCTTAAAATTCATTTACAGTTAAACAAACTTTTAAGTCATTTTCAGGCATACTAATCTCAATAGTTGCCTGCTGGCACTGAATCTCAATATTGTTGTGGTGACTAAAAACGTAATTTCGGTTTGTATGTTACATTCTCTGTCATTGGAGTCTACAAAATGGCTGAAGAATGCTGGGCCCAGTTTCTAGGCAGCCAAAACACACTTGTCTTAAGAGGGCTACTCAATAACCCTGGATTCCAACACAATATCTTACCACACCAAACAGTCTTCCAGGAAGGTTAGGTAATGAAGGCTCTCTTAAACCAAAGTGATAAATATTAGGTCACTATCACATGTAGGCACTTCAACAAAGAAAACTAAACCTATCTTTTTAAAATGAAAAATACATATTTTAGCTGGAAATTAGAGTATATATCTGTATAGCACTATGCAAGGCGGATAGTGCTTCTTCGTTCTGCCTAGAGTGACCTTACATGCACCAAATGAACTACCTTACAGTGCCTTTAGGAACGGTTCAACTATATGAAAATTACAAAATTTAAACCCATGAACACTACTTTGTACTCACAATGGATAGTGAAAATCTCATGCTTTACAACAGATGGAGTTGTAGTGCCATATCTGCAACAACACTGAGTAAAATACATACACAAAATTTTAAAAAATTCTTCAACATAGTGTTGGCAGATGGAAAAATAGTTTTTCTCTTATTAAGTTTTACTGTGTTTTTCTGAATATAAAGAGTTTCCCCCCTCCCTCCAAATATTTTATTTTAAAAAAAATGGTGTCATCTTATATTTGCATATGGATCCTAGTTGGTTAGGATTTTTGATTTCCCAATGCAGTTCCATGTTATGAAATTTGAAAATGTTTTTGCAACAATAAGCTAAGAGGACCATAAAAATATCATGTGTACCTACGGCTACTTGTAACTTTCAAAATAACTTACTTCATGTCTCCAATAATAAAAATCTATTACTACCCAATTTACGTACATTAAAAAAAGGGAAACACTAACAGAGACCAAGTAAAAGAAAGACATCACATTTTGGATAAAACACCTACAGAAAATTTGACTCAACCAATTAAAAACAATACTTAACAAATAAGGAATTAGAGGTGGTGTTTTGACCAACATTCTTATTTAATAAAACAACAGCTTAGCCATTATTAAAAAAATAATGTTGGCCAAATCAACACCTCTAATTCTTTTACTTGCAATGCTGCCAAATGATAAAATCACCAATACAATACTTCACATTTCACTTAAGAGATACAACAATTACCTCTTCCTCGAGCCGCACAACATTTCCTTGAGCATTTGTGAGAGCAGTGTCCAAAATGTCAATATGAGTACGCTGCTCTTGCAAGGTAGCTCTCTGAGCTGCCAATTCTATTTCTTGACGTTCTTTAGCTGCTACTAATTCTTTATCTACAAAGAAAGAGAAGCTCAATAAATATTCTGAACAAAAATGTAAATTACAATTTGCTAGCATACATCCTTTTGTATAGAAATTAAAAATATTCAATAAACCAAACACACAAGTTTTATTGCACCTGCAATATAAACTGAAAACTAAAGAATTATAATAAAAGTGTTGCTATGGTAGGTAGGTCATTCAATAATTAAAGAGACAAATTGTATGGAGAAAAAACAGAGGGTAGGACAAGTTTGGTAATTTTAAGACGTTAACTTGGCATCACTGGGATGAGCCCTGATCATCTGGAGCAATAGCACTGTTGTGAAAGTTGTAAGAACCGCAAGAATTTTTATAAGTGGGTAGAACAGTTCAAAAGTGGTCGAGGCTCAGAGACTGATAAACACCATTCTGGTCGCATCAGTAGAAAAAATCATATTGACTGTGTTTGCGGGCACTGTAGGTGCGCAAATATGTCAAAGAACAGCACATAATAAACAGTCAATGCTGCTCAGATATGCTTTTGAACTAGATGAAGCCAATCAAGAGAGAGAAAGGTCATGGATCTCAGAGAAGTGTAATTCTCCAGCAAAACAATGCTTGTCCTCACATTGCTCAACAAGCCGTGAAATCACAGAAAAAATGAGTAAGGTGGTACTGCCTCATCCCCTTTATAGCCCTGTTTTAGCACCATCTGATTTCCGTTTGGTTGGTCCATTGAAGGATGTATTACGAGGGAAGAAGTTCCAAGATAACGAGGTTGTCAAAAAATTTGTGGGAAATTGGTTCAAACACCAAGGCAAAGAGTTATTTGCAGCTTTTATAAAAAGGCTGGTAACCCTTTGGGACAAGTGCATAAATGGTGGTGCTTATATTAAAAAGGAGGAAAAGTCTTGTTTTGTAAAAATAAGCATTTCTCCAGACCAATTTGTCTCTTGAATTATTGAATGCCCCATGTATTTTTCAAAGTGCTGAAGGGACTATCAAATCTTTTGACTTTCACCTATCCTAGCCATTACTTATTCTTGTGTGACAATGTAAAGGGAACATTGCATGATTGTCTTATCCAAAATTTCTTTGAAAATAAAAGTTAGTTTTGTTTTTTATTACTGGCTTGCAGCAACTATCAATCAAATGAACAACAAGAAATTTGATCAAAATGGAGCAAAACAACAACAAAAAAGATTTGATTTTATTTTAAAATTTTGTAATAAAAATGCAAATATTATCTTGCTTCCCTTTCAGAGTATGTAACAAAATTTACTAAGGTCTAGACAAATGAGAATCTTATATGACTGATTTTTGTAATGTAATCCGAGTTTGTGTGATTTTTTTCCCAACAATGTGGTTTTGTTACAGACAATACAATACAGACCCAACAAATTATAATGTACATATGTGTATATATTATGTATTGTCTTAATGTAGCCCTTCAAGAAATTCGAATTTGTTGAAGAACTGTACATCAATCATGTTTTGCTTCATGGAGAAAACGGTAGGATATATGATGTGTGTGATAAAAGTCAAATTACCAACAATTTAATTCTTCAAAAAAGGTAATTTGAATAATCATTTTCACCTGTTGTGAACTTCCAAAAATAAACTGAAAAGTAATTTTAATAAAAATAAAATTGAAAACATATCAGCGGTTCCCAACCATTTTTTCTGTGCCACACTCCTTTTCATTGAAAAATACCCACTGAGTCTCACTGCCCTACAGCTCCCATACACATACCTCCACGAAACAAATGATTTGACATTTTTAGTGACGTTAACTTTGACTGATTGGGATATCCATAATGGATTGATGTGGATATTTCTAACAATTAGAGGTAGGTGGGAGACTAGATCAGTATTGCATGGAACAATGAAAATATTTATTTCTGCCATTAACAATATTTTTTCAGATACCCCCATCAGGCTTCTTGCGTAACCCTATGGGTATGCCTACTTCAGGTTGAGAACCTATGACATGTATCTTTTACAGTATTTTGTCATGATTTGTAGGAAATTATATATATTGAAATCTTCATAATGGTTTAAAGTTATAAGCAATTTCAACATGTAAGCATGATGTGATAAAGATTTAATATTCCTTTTCTCAAAGCCCATAAAATGGTTAATATTAAATATTCTTACTTTGGGTAATAAGCTGAGCTATAAGCACTTCTCGTTTACTCAATTCCTTCCTCAAACTATCTGCTGCTGCATCACCCATATCAGAAGGAGCTCGAGCAGCAAGAAGTTGGGAGGACACCATGTCTAGTTGTTCATGTAGACCACGATTGTATTCTTGTAATCGGCGAACATCAGCTTGTAGACGTGCACGAGCAGTACGTTCCAGTCGTTCCCTTCGCTCAGATGATGCAACTAGTTCCTCTTGAGCACGGTGGATTTTACTAATTTCTTGTTCCAACTATGAATGACAATGAAAGAAATCACACATTTTAATTAATCCTTTAAAATTCAAAAAAATATATAAAAAAAACTTATAGCCTCATATCAACTAAATTACACATGCTACACCAGAATATATTTCTTCAGATTATTTGTAATGTTTATGTAATATTACAATATCACAACTTTTATCCACGAATAATACAGCCCTCTCTTGGCAAACAACATATACTTACTCACATTTTTGTAACTTATGCATTTTTTGTTTTTTAATTCAGGAAATTCAGAAAACGGGACCTGTGGCTTTGTGTAACATTTGCTACATTTGAGAAAAATATTGAAAAAAAAAAAAATTGTAGTCTTTTTTGAAAAAATATTTTATTAAAACTTATATTTCCCATCAAATTACCCAAAAATGATTCGTATTTCCAAAAAATTGTATGTGATGTTTAAAGATCTGTCTCTGAAAAATAAAAATCATTGGGGAAAAAATGTCTATCTTTAATATGTAGTTGTAGAAAGTTCGCTGAAAAAATTGTTATCTTTTGCAATTTTTGAAAATTAAGAAATTTTATTGACAATGAGACCTATGCCATTTTGTGTGTGTCCTTTGCGCTATTTAAGGGCAAAAACCAGTTTTGTAAGGTTTGAAAGGTGAAAAGATTTGCTGAGTCTTTATGTATAGTACCCCCCAAATCAAAATAGTATCTATTTCAAATTTGCAGTGCCTTGAGTTTAGCCACAATGATTGGAGAAATTAAGTTTTGGAGAATATCGCCGAAACAGTGAAAGTGCTAGTGTTGCTGGTGGGTGGGTGGAATGACGTTTGCTGTAAATCAATTTTTCTGTATCAAGGACCCACAAAATGGATTCTGACTACAAAACGTATTAGAGGAACTAATTTACTATATATATATATATATAGTTAGTATCAAAAGTTTTTATTGGATGGGACTATCACAAACATGGTGGTAATCTCTAACTTCTGTTCTACAGCCTCTAGATGTGTGCATCACTCACCCATTCAAGGTAGCAGTTAAATAAAAAACAATATTACATGAGGTGGATGACAGACCACACAACAACCATACCCCAAGCAGAAAGAACAAACAACCAGAAGTTTCTCAATTCTAGAGATGGGTAAAAAGTGTGTGGGACTCAACTGACATTTCTCTAGTGGAGAAGAGCTTTAAGAAGTGCAGAATTCCAAACTCAATGGGCATGACCAAGGATGATATGCTGCAGCAAGATGGGGACCAACACCTCTTTTGCCAGCGATTGAGTGTGCTGATGAATGAAGCAAGCTAGGAAGCAATTCTATCAAAATTTTGCTTTTCTTATTTGTACAAAACCACTAATTTCAAGTTCTTTTTCTTTCATTGCAGGTGCGGTATTGTGTTTCAACATTAATGTAATGAAGAAAGGGAACTATTTTTTGCAATAAGGGAAAGAAAGAATTGAAAGGAAAAAAAGAGGGGGAGGGGGGGTTCCAAATTAATTTCCATAAAATTAGGGTGTGGGTTACCTGAGGGTGGGGATTATTTGAGTATGCACAGTACTTAAAACATTGAAATGTGTAACTACACTTATTATCCCTTAATATTACATTGTACTTCCTATAATATTCTTGAACATCAGAAGTAGTGCTGGAGTCGTCCTTGCAATATATATCGTGTTGTAATATCCAGATCTACATCTAAACCTGCTTTACCACTTTAAATTGCACTAAAAGTTACAAAAAACCTTCCAAGAATAATTTTGAAAGAGTTTAAATACAAAACCAATTGCAAGTAAAATGTTGAAATTAGAAAAGCTCTGCATGATTTTCTTAAATACGTGAAAATACGTACTACATCTGGAAATATGTCCAAATTTGGATAATCAAACAATTTCAAATCACTTCCAAAAACCTGAATGATAAACAGCATAAATATATGACAAGTTTGATTGTAACTAATGAACATACAAATATGTTATTACATACAAATGCTTGCCCCACTTATCTCCTTCTCATTCTGGTCAATGTGTCAAACTGATTACTATACCTTATGAGATTTTGCCACCTTTTGATAACAAGATTCTAGCTCAAGTTTGAGAGAGCTATTTTCTTGAATTAGAATCTCTACCATCTCAGCTGGAGGCCATATTTCACGTCCTTGAGATTCCATATCTTCTCGTCCATTAGTTTTAGGTCTGAAAAGCGAAAGTTTATTGGCACATTTCAAATTGAAAATCTTCACCAAAAAATTAACAATACATCAACATTGATAAAACTTTCAACATTATATATTACTGCAGTAATATGACTGGCTAAGTTTCTTTTCATATTTATTCAATTTTATACTTTAATTTATTCATTTCATAAGTTATTTCAAATGAACAGGTTGAAATGTAAAATGTTTACTTTTTTCCACATGTTTATGTAAATAATAAATTTGAGTAAAATTAAATTTCAGAGTAATTTGTAGATGCATTTTACAAATCATTTACTCAGATAATTTCAATTTTTTTTCTCCTAGAATTAGAAATTCTTAAATCAGAAATTGTTGAAATACATAACGTACCTCGGACTGATCACAACTCTGCCATCAGCATTCACTTTGTTGTTTCCGATTCGAGACAAATCTGGATGAGAACGAGATAGACTGAGCTTATCAGAAAGGCTATTTGCTTGAGAAGACATTTTAATTTTCTGCACAGATGATGGAGATTCTATCCACTTCGGGTATTCAGGAGGAGGAGGTAAATTTGATAGATCGTAATCTAGAGGTAGCAAAGGCTCATGCTCTCGAGCACCTAAACGAGCAGCATCTTTGGCAGCACCAAGCCCAATTCTGGGCAATGACAACCTCTTCAGTTGCTCAGCCAGAAGAGGGTCATCACGAACATCACTACTTGTCTCATCGAGCCTAGGTACAGATGATTCTCTACTACTACTAACTCCAGAGTTCAAAGGTACAACTTTAACTTCTTTCGCCAAGTGTTTCAACACCTGTAAGAGATTTCACATACATTGTATCAAATGTCCATAATTTTTATAAGTATTAGTAGGGGAATGCACAAGTCACAACTAAACAAACTATTTCCCTCTTCTCACAGGACAAATTGGTATCTGAAATGCACACAAGTGAATTAAAAATTTTTCCAATAATACTTTCATTCAAGAGGTTTCCAAATTGGAGCTCCAGTTTCTTAAATGCTAGAACATCTCCAACAATCTTTTGCTCAATTATACTATATCTCAAATGCAGATCAAGAATTCGATCTGCCAATGGAGAGCACTTACGCAATACTTTAAAGTGCCAAGAATAGATTAAAAATAATATAAAATTAGATAATTAAGACTACAGCTTGGATGTTTTAAGTCCAGTAATGTTTTTCTTTTATTTATTTACTGCAAACTAAAAAGCTTTTAGTGTTTTCTAATTAAAACATGATTTTTATGAGGCCATAAAATGGTAACTTCGGGCTTTTTAAAAACTTCAGTGTAAATTACAATACCATATTAAATGAGATTTTCACTTTTAAATATCTAATTACATTACAGAGAGTATGTTTAGAGCCTATTTTGAAATATAAATTAATGTTTAAACTTAAAAAAAAAATACTTGTCTGAAGTTAAGCTTAAAATTGGGTAAAATTGGCTAACGTTGGCCCAGAAAATAAGAATTTTAGACATAATAGTGCAATGAATCATATATCATATTATTTTTTAACAGTAGTAAAAAATTATAGATCCACCATAAGTGGTGACAAGTCTGTCTTTAGTTTGTATTATTTTTGGGGTAAGAAGAACAGATATTATGTCATCCATTGATATTTCAAAAACATCTATCATTTTTCACCAACACGTCTGAGACCTGAGATGTTACTAGACTAATATGTATTAATATAATGTTATAATAATATAACCTTTCGGGTGAACCTTCCTTCTTTAATAATAATAATAATAATAATAATATAATGTCATAATAACTTCCACAATTTAATATAGGATTTATTTCATTGATACCTGTTTAAGTAAAATAGAATTTTCTATAATAAAAGAAATGTCATTTTATTTTATACTAGTTCAGTGGGATAAACCAATTACAGGACCGTTTCTGAACTACATTTAATTATGATATGGCATGTAGAAATCAAAAGGTCGATAATTAAAGTATATTATTCAGAGACATATTACTATTAACAGTTAACGTTGAAAGAAATAGTCAATAATAACAATATCAGACTCGTAACTAACTAAACAAACTATTAGTTAATTCTATCATTTTATATAATCCCACATTGTACAGTAATCAATTGTTAGTCGTTTGATTTTAAAACAATCTGTGGAAATGACTATCATATACAGGAATCAAGAATGATACTTGTGACAATAATTGAAGAGGTTGGATAAGGCCTCGAATTAATTTTATAAAGAAAATGATCTGATTTAGAGATCTCTTACCCTCAACACTTTTGAAGATTAAAGTAAGAATACAGGTAAGCATTGTCAACTATATGGGGAGGATAGTTTCTAACATTCTTCTACTGTTCAAGAATCTGAACCGCCTTTGGCAAGCTTATAACAAAGATGATGCTAATTCTAGTTTAGATACAAGGAAAATATTTTAAAATTATTATATTTTATCCTTTTTGTTGCAAATTTTACTTCAAATAAAATTAGATGTAATAGTTAAAATTATTTTTCTCACGTTACTGGCAATAATGAATAAATGTTAGAAAAATTCATATTACGTTTCTGTTTATTGTGTTTTACAAGCAACCCCGAATCAAGTCAAAGTAAATTTAATTTTCAAATACAAAAAGGGCCTGAATTATATTTTCATTCCAATTAGAAAACTTTGTTTTTTGCAGCTGATACAACGAAAGTACAAATAATAACTGCATAAGAGAGACTGCATTTTACAGATGACAGATAAAGAAATAATTAATGTGCAAGAGTTTACCTGTGACTGACTAAGATAATCATCTGGTATATCAGTAATCTCCCGAACACTTGGGTCAAATAATCGATTGGGTGAACTTGATGATGGTTCTTTGCCACTTCCAGCAGATGGTAATGGAGAATGGGAACCCATTTTTGTTCCTTGTCCTGCTTTATTACTGTCTGCAAGGTTGTTCGCAGAAATTGTATTGGTGGAAGTTGGAGAACTGCTATATGGTTGGGAAGTCAAGTAGCTGTTTGCATTTGTATCTTGTACATCACGAATGCCAGACAACCTACAATGACAAATTATTTCAGAAAAATATTCAAGAGTATTTAGAGGAAAAACAATTACAATATTTCAAAAGTAATAATACCTTCCCGTCCACGTGTCATCACCAGCACCATGAATAATAAGAGTGTTATAGGATGAAGAAGAAACATCAAGGCTACTTCTATTTGAGCTTAAATTTTCTTGTCCCTGAGGCTCTTGTCGAGCTGTGTGTTTTATTACATATCGTTCTTCGTGGCTGAGATTCTCGTTTGATGTTGACACATCAGTTTCACTGCCGCTCAAGCTCTGTGGAAACCCACCTGCAGGAAAATGACCATTATGATTAACACTCGCATTTGATATGTGGGACCTCTCACACTTCTAACAATTTTTTCAGAAGACCATTTAAGAAAATACACTTACTTTGAGCTGGCAACAGCTGAGTTCGTTGGGCACTATTTGTAAACGGGATAAATCGACTTGTTTGCTGCAAGGAGCTCATTGTCAAGCAAAATGACAAATATTCCAGAATTCAGCAGACAGTCAAGGCATTATTTTCCCTCATTGCAATTTCAAATTAAGAAATAAAATTTGTAATTGTTCGTTTAACTTTGAACTGCAATCTGAAATAAAAACTGTGAAACAGAAAAAACAAAAACAGTGGTTGAAATAGAATTTACAAGTGTCAAAGTGAGGGCTTATACATAATATTTATCACTGAATATTATTATGTCACTCGTAACTATAAAACACACATTTTCACTGTAATATTTTCCGTAAGTCGGCATTCTAAAGATTTATACCATAAATGGTAGTCAAACACGACGCTTCAAGGCAAATACCATACCAAAATACTCAACAATATTACTTACAAAAACACGCAAAATTCCCGATTTTCATATACAAAGCACGATTTTCGTTAGAAAGTTTCTTCGTCGTCACAAAACAAACCACAAGAGATTTAAAACTGCTAATAAACCTCAGGGAAAGAATAAAAAGTTCGGAAAACGAAAATTTCTATCGTCGCACTGAGCCAAAACCATCACCACCCCACACCTCCCACATTCCATTCCATCCACTGTGATGCATTGCGATTCTCGGGCTCGTGAGAGCGGTCGTGTTTCCTGAGAACAGACAAGTATTTCGTGGCGGGTTTTTTAAATATTTCCAAATAAAATTCAATTCCAGAACTCTCAGAATGACTACAAAAACTATTCCAAAGTAGTTATGAGAATGGTTATTAAATAATAATACACTTCAGAAGTCAACGTCAACACAAGAAAGATCCTGTGTGATTTAAAACCGTAAAACAAGAAACCCAAATTTACGAACGTTTATACATACTCTGAGGCAAGAAATCGACGCGTTTGCCATATCAACTGAAGAGAAATGTAATATTATTCACAATGACATGAACGTTACAAATTAAGCAATGGTGCTACACTTCTTAAATTTCGCGTGCTCACAAATGTAAAAGAAGAAAAGTGATTTGAAAAGGTATGAGATTTTTCTGAGCAAATCGCTTGGGGAAGAGGACCGGGATATTGTGTAGAAGAATATACAGTAGGAAACGTGGGCAAAATCATAGACAAGGTTGACAAGTGAACTGTAGTAAACAAGTGAAAGTGATTAGTGCGTTATCTGAAAAAATTATTTCGTAGTACTTGGTAGGTATGCGAAAGTTGTTACTAAATAATTCGTAAATATTCAGTGAGTGGCAACTTGTTAAATAAGTTATAAATGGAAGTGATTTACTTCGTTTATTTTGGTTATATATTTTTTTGAACGTATGCCTGATCATCACCCTGTGACTTGATGCAATTATAAGAAAGTGAAATCATGCTATGTCTGGCAATGTATAGTGAAGTTAACAGTAAATTGTAATGAAAAAAACGAACCAAGAGGGGTGCGTTATGACATCTTCATAAAAATATCACCTCGGAGGAAAAATTAAAATATTTCAGTGAGTAGAATACTGCTATGATTGTCTTCATAAAAATTGTTTCAAAGTAAAAACAGAAATCATGTAGTTTCGTATTTAAATTATAGGAGAAAACTTACTCTATGATCCATTACCCGTTTAAATGTTGTTAAGCACTATTAACTGTAAATTCATGATTGTGTTTGATATTTTAAATATGGCTTTTAAAAATGAATGAAGATGAAACGATCATCAAGATGTCCTTCTTAGAGGATTATCAGAAGGGTTTTTCCACTAAACGAAAGAAATATCACTATGTATTATAATATTACTAATACATACAAAATATTTGATTGTCACATTCTGTATCACAACTAGTGTGTTTCAATGTACCGTGTCGATTCTTGACTTTATTTTGAATAAGATATATGAATATATTGCAAACTATTTAGCATTACATATTTACTTCTTGTAGCAGTTATCCTACTTCTGTTTCAGATGCTTTGCTCACAAAAACTAACCTACCAGCGGGGTTTGAATCGTCTTTTCAGGTTTTCTGTAGCACTTTATTCAAAACGCAGTGATTCTGAACTTGCTGACCCTTACAAAGTTGTTAAGGCAAAAAAATCTGTGAACAGTATGTGCAAATAAATACTTTTCTATGCTAATACATACTAAGTTAATAATCTGGTTGTTTTGACTTTTGTTGTTGTTATTCATTTGTTTATTTTCTTTTTAGATGGAGAAGATAATCTTCTCAGCATACCACCAAACTGGGAGTTACTTACACCATATGGGTATCGGTTCTTCCTCCCAGGAAGTGTTGGCCCAGCATGGTATGATGCTACTTCAATTGCTCAATTAGGAACCATTTCTTTTCCTTTATGGGAAGATTCTGACGAAAAGGTAAAATACTTTTTTCATGCAAAATAATCTCTCTCTATGTGGATAAATATGTTAGGGATTGATTATCAGTTGTAATTCTCTGACTTCATTATTGCATTTAGTCTCCTTTTAATATAAAATTAGTTTGAGGCAGAAAGAAGCAATGGGAATGGGCCATTTTCTTTTAAACTTTGTAATTAAATAATAAAGATCTACATTTTGTTTAACTCAGGCACTGTTTGGTTAGTTGATTTTCAAATTATGAATGAGGTATTAGGACAGATTGCAATATTTTAGGATTACATGATCATTGTTGATATGAGGAAGTACGTGCTGTTTAGCACCACTAAATTTTCAAATCATTCATTTAATAATTTTCATTTTCTGTATAACTTGGGCAAGGATAATGATTTCATTGTGGTTATATCTTACACATTGTAATTTGAAACTTTTTGTAAAATTCATGTTTGCTGACATGTGTAATTTCTCTTATATCAAAACTTCTAAGAAATATAAAGTAATTATTGAGGAGAAGTACTAAATTAAAAATTTAAATATGATAATACACCATCACTGACCAATTACCACTTACTGCAGGGTTTTCATGCAGTAGACTCTGAAAAATGAGCTTGTAATGGAACAATCAGCACATATAATACACAAAACATGCTCAATGTGGAATCTTAAGGGACTGATATTTTTTCCCTCTTAGACAAGGTTCTGTATTATACAATGTAATACAGTAGAACTTATGTTTGGCAGGACCACAATTAATGTTCACATTGAACAAATTTTCTGCATTAAGTATGTTCCACATTCAGCAAGTTTCACTGTATTTGTTAAAGAAACACATCGGTGTGCCAGTGTATATACTGACTGGCATTAGAGCAAATCATGGTGATTGAGTCCACAAACAAATGTATGTCCTCCCCGAATTTCAGCGCAAAATCATTCACATATTTTGTCATATATGTCAGTGTGGGCTCGGTAAAAATCTACCTTTAGATGCACTATTTTAAAAAGAATAGGTATGTTGTACCAACAATGATAATTAAGAGTGTATGTATGGGCAGTTAATTATATTTAACAAGATCTTCATGAACAAGACTATCTAATCAAGTATTACATTTGCCAAAATATAAATATTAAATTTTTCATATAATCACACAATATCAGCACCTTTTAGTGGATAAGCTACAAGTATTTCCGTACTTTAGATGCCACCATTGACACTTTTCTAAATAATTTCCTTTTCTATCTGAGAATCAAATCACAGAGGCATTTTCCTTTTTGAATGGACAAGAAATACTCACAAAACCTTTATTAACCTAATTTTTATTTTCTCAAACCATGAAGCCTGCACTTCTGCCTGACCACCAAATTTTGCTAAGCTCCTTCCACCAAGTAGTAGAGAAAGAAGGTAATACTTGGGCAATGAAACAAGCAGGGTGAATTTAGCTCAGAGGCTTCATTTAAGATTGAGGTTCGTTTAAATGCAGTAAATCTACTAACATGGGACAGCCGGCTTACTTCCCCTCCGAAGGAAGGCTTATGAAGGATTTTTTTGCCCTTGAAAGTCCACAACTTTGATTTGGTTTGAACCCACGAACTTGAGTGTAACAGTCTGATACGCTAACCATTACACCATCAATGCCAATATATGTAGCATAGAGAAAGTTGTGTAATGTGGAAAATTGATTTTGAGATTTCAGCAGAAACACACGTAGTGGGCAGGATTGTTTCCAAACTGAATAAACCCCAATCAATCTGGCCCCACTTGAAGCTCTTCAACATTTCTAAATTTTCTCGAAAATGGCTCCAAATTTTTTCTTTACATTTCTTGTAAGAATAAAGTGAAATACACTTATAAAGGTGGCACAGGTCTGATTTCCAATTCCAGTGTTAACTTCGAATTTTTTTTGGCATCTTCCTACAACTACAAAATTGAAGATAGAGATTTTTCCATCAAGTGAAATTTGTTCTCAGTTATTCTTCTATTAAGGTCATGTACATGTTTTTGAATAATTTTGTTTTCACAAAACTTTCAACTTTTGGTAGAGATAGTGCTAAAAGTACTGTATAAAATGATATAAATGCCATTTTGCTCTGTTGTTTTTTAAAAAAATCACACAATTGTTATTTTTTTGACATCTTTCTTGCTTATTGAATTTATTAAAAAAGTGCTTCAAGTGATATCTTACTATGTTTCATAGACCTCAAAAGTTTTCTGTGAAAAAGTTAAATATTTCGCATTTTCAGAAACGCTCAAACACCATTTTCTCAAAAACTGTTACAAACTTTTGCTTCAAACCTATTACACTGCTTGTGCTAAAGGCACTGTATATGACATAAAAGTCATTTTGCTGTTTTGCGTTTTCAAAAATTATAGAAATGTAATTTTTTTAAATATGTCATGCTGTTATGATGCACATTTCCAGCATTTTGTATACATTATTGCATTTGTGAATGGAAGTGCTTCAAATGACTTCCATTGAAGTTTCCTTCCTCTGAAGTTTCTTGAAAACTGCAGAGAAATCAAACAACTATCAATAAATCAACGTTCCGTTTTACTCTCACTACAGCGCAGGTATTTCGAATCACGAAACACATGCAAAATCACTAGTAGTATTATTATATTTTATTTCGAATTATAACAATTTTTTTCTCTATAAGGGTTCTAAAACTTTTTCTTGAAATCTTGTCCTCGTTTGAATAAAAGATCACTATAAAAACTGATGCCAGTCCTCTTCTTGAATTGAATACACAGATTTTTGTCTTAAATGAAATCTGTTTGAAAAAATCAGATCTTAAAAAAATATGTATAATTTTAAAAGAAGTGTTTTTTGCTTCATTTCTGCTTGAAATTAATGCATGTTATAAAAAATCTCAAAAACCGCTTCAATTTTTTTTCACGAATAGAACAAGAATTGCTTAAAAGAATGGCACAGGTCTCATTTTCGTTGACGTCTCTAAAGTTTTGAAAATTGCTAATTTTGAAATATTTTTAGAAATAATGCAAGAAAGTATGTACCTTTGTAGCACCACTAATTACATATGTGTTATGCATAGCGATATATAAAATCAAACAATGTTTTCAGTTATGTTTAAATTAAAAGTGAGAAAAATGATATATGTAGCATCAGCATACATTTAATGAGAAGCTAAAAGGTAGTTTTTGCGATTCACCCTTTTTTGTCCAAATTTCCCTGAGAAGAAAGGATTTGACAGTATAATGATGAAAGCAAACATTTCATGAAGATAAGGTATTACGTTTTCTTCAGAAACTTTATACACAAGAACATAAATGAGGATAAGAAAAAAAATTTGTGCTTATTTAAATGTCTGTTTTACATTTTTAAATGCCTATTTCTGCAGTTTTTCATGCCTATAAATCTGCAGCTGACTAATAACATATACCAGCATTCTTTTCACACTATTTATTAGATCTTGAATATGAAGTTTAAATGTTACATTTGATTGTGTGTAACTTAATTTTAAGACTTTAATAAATGGAACAGAATCCAGGAAAACATAATTAACTCAGTAAGCGAAGCTGATCCACTTGAATCTATAAAATAACGTAACTTTAAACTTGATTTGAATCTGAGTGAGTGAATACTTAGAGAAGTTTACATGTAATTTATCCAAATTATTGTGGAGCTACACACACGATTTTATTGGTAAATACAGTTTCATACAGGCTTCATACTTTAATATTGATCGCAAATAGCAAAAAATCCAAATTGAACTGTGAGGGACTCCTGATGATGGAAGAGATGCTGACCGATATCCCACAAAATGCACAATATTAGAGCTGAATTTCAAATACGAAGCCAAAAGGCATAAGTAGTTGGGCAGGATACATAGCAATCAATGCTGTGGCCCAGTTTATTGAATGCTTTTGAGAGGTCTGTATGTATAACATCAATCAAACCGTATTTAGCAAGAAGAGAATTATTGCATACAAGTAAGTAGGTTACTAACAGTCTATCTCCCATTGATAAATGCATCATGTTGAGACGAGACACGTGGTTCAAATGATAAATATAAAAACAATGTAAATGATTTTCTAAAATTTTTGAAAAGTTTGATAAGAGAGAACCCTTCAGAACTGGACAAATTTGTGCATTTTTCAAGTAAACTGGAAATAATTAATACCAAGTATAATTTTAGCAAAAATTAAAAACAACAGTACAGATAACGACTTAGCACAATTTTTCATAAACAAAGTAGGAATTTCATCTATACCTGACATCTGTTTGTTTGGCATTTGTTTAAACACATATTGATGTTAAAAGTACATGTAGTAATACTTTGCAGCTAAATGATTTCACCTGACCATTTTCACTTTCTCTTATATAGTAGTGGTACATTTTTTGTAATAAAAAAAATTGATATTGAGATTTTAACCAAATTAATGTTGGGGGAATTACTTTTTAACTTCTCTCGGTAATTAATACTGGCACCGAAACTATTCACAAGATTTTTCTCAAAGTATTTAAAAATTCAGTCTTCAATCGTCTTCCATGTTGCATTTGTAATCTACACACTGGAGTTAAAATCTCAACTGGGGCAATAATTTTGTGGATTAGGAAAATTTGGGTTGATTAAGCATTCAAGCGAGGTAGCCTGTCGTGAGTTCAAATGTGTGATATTTTGCTCTAGTTCAACTAATAGTATAATGCTTAGCCATTGCAAATCATGTAAAAATATGCTGTTGAAGGACAACTATTTAGAAATTAGCATTGCTTTGGCTTCAATACTTAAAGCATCAAAATATGATACATTGCTCTGAATATAAAATTGTGAATGATCATTGAAGCTAAAAAGATAATTTTCAAGACAATAAATAAACATAAAGTGTCAGACTGTCTACAAATTATAGGTATGGTCATTGAAACACAAATGTGTAAATGAGGAGCAAACATTCAAAAGTGACATGTCCATTTGGCGAAAATTGACTTTTTCTGTTGTTTTTATCTAGAATGTTATTTCCAGAAAAAAAAACATGAGATGTCCTACAATACATTAAGTAGTATTCAATTCATTGAGTTAAAGACAGTGTTGAAAAGCGTAAAATTTGTTCTATATTTTTTTTATATTTATTGGAAAAGAGTGAAGTGGACATGTCACCTTTTGAATGTTTGCTCATCAAATTAAGTGTGCTCAAATGTCTATTTTATTATGTAGTAATTCTTTCCCATGTCTCCATATAAGCAAAATTAAAAACTTAAGTTTAATATGATATCTCATCCTCTCAAAAATATTTAATAAATAAGGGCTTAAAGTTGCAGTGATTTACATACCTGCCAGATGGGTAGATATGATTATTCAAAATTTTGAGAAACTTACCATTGTTTCCCCTGTTCAAACAAATGAAATCTTACCTTCCCGCCACAAAGTGGTATTAGATCAAATTTCTTCATTTCTTATTCACCACTTTATCAGTGCTTTGTGGGGAAAAAAATAAATAACATGAACATTAAATTCAAAATAGACTGGTGTCTTTAGGTGTAATAACATACATCTGCAAAATTTTGGTTATTGAAAATTGTTTGTGAAATTTTGTTTGTAGTTTATAGAATTTGGTTTGCTGATTTCAAACAGCTCCATTCCTTTTGATTACATAATTTTTACATAATAATTAATTTATCACATAAATTTTTTTCGCAAAGTGTACTGGAATATATGGAAAAAGAATAAATAAATTCAGTAATTAAAGAAACATTTTTGCAAATGAAAATTAAAAGGGTCAAATGCAGAAAATCGCTTCAAGGATTTACTAACTTTCTATATCCTTGTGGTAATTTTTATGTCTCATCAAAGCCCCATTTACCACTTCTCCTGTTATATGATGGATGCACAAACACATTTAGAGCATATGGGGCACAGATACCTTACAGGCATGCTGATAGCAATCAAAGGGGTTAGAGTTCTCATGACAATTAAGTTCAGAAGTGAACAACAGTGGAAATCTGCTGTAAGTCAGAATTCCCAGAAGTCAGCAACTAAGAGCTAGAATACCAATAGCATGAGGGGAAAAAATGCTTTTTTGTTCTGGGGACCTTACAATTAAAATACTGTACTGATTTGTGCAAAAAATGGAGGGTGATGGAATTTTTTTTATTCGAGCACCCAGAAATCTGAGTATATCACCTATTAATTTGCAGACAATGTTTCCATCACTGTCGCATGGGATGAGAGAAGAGTATTTTTTCTATAGACCACGTAATTAAAATATTGATTATGCAATTTTTTTCATTATTTTCTCTGAATTTAGAGCCCCAATATCTGTGTAATTCGTCTATTTGTTTGCCGGCTGATTACACAGGCCTGCATCAGAAAAACTATCTGTATTCTTAAGTCAGGAAGATTGTGTTACAAATTTCACATCTTCAATGATACATTTCCAAATTCTGAAAGATTTTTGTAAAAATAAAAGTATAGAAATACAATAAGTTTTGCTGTCTTTGTTTCAGGTCTCTAAAGAGATAAATGGCCATTTTAAATTTTCAACTCAAGATTGTCCAGTTCTTTTGCGAAAAGGTATATTAATTCTTTCTTTTATTATTATTATTATTATTATTATTATTATTATTATTATTATTATTATTACAAAGTTACCTTAGAAATTGAACAAACTCATTTTCAAATTATTTAAATCATGAAATTAATTTTTTAGGTGTTACAGAATTATTTAATGGGTTGGACTTTACTGATTCTGCCCTGACAATAATATCTCTATCCTGCAAGGCATGTCCTGACACTCGTGAAGATCCTGGAAATGAGGGGATGGTTAAAACAGTTAAGTTCAAATATTATCATATCTCTTTGCAAATAGTTGGAGTACGGTACTGTTCAATTAATGTAAATGTTGCAATGAGTTGTACCAATTGCAATCCTTTCCTCTTTTTGATTTATTGCTGACAGTTGTGAAACAGTTTGTTCTAGCTGCACAAGAAATTTGTGCCAGATTAAGGATGGCAGGTTACTGGGCTGACTTCATCAATCCCTTTTCTGGCAGGCCTTGTATTAGTCCAGCACCAACTATGCCACTATATGAAACGGATCCTCGTTTCCGTTGTCTGGATTTTCAAGTAATACAACAAGCAGGATGTAAAATAATTGGATTAGGAAAGAAACACAAATTCATAGGTAAGTCCCATGTGTTGCCACAAATAGGAATGAAAATTAAGGAGTTGTATAGAATAGTAAAAATCTAAGTTTACTTCTCCAATCCTCAGGAAGCTTGTTCACCACTGCTCCAACAGATGCTGCCATCCTCAACAAAGTCTTCTCTAAATATGAATGAAAGTATCTGCTTTCAGAAATGTTAATATTTTAGAATGTAAATAGAATTATTTATAAAAATGTTCAAAAAATTGAAGGTTATAAAATTCACTCTTACAGAAGTATTGAACGCACGTGTTTATTTAAACAGATCGACATAAGAGATAATACAAAGCTTGGTTCTGTGAAGGTTGTTTCAACCCATTGCAAGAATACAAACTATACATGGATTTAAATTTAAAACGCAAAATATCCTAATATTCATCGTCTGAAACCTGTCCCACATCAGCATTTCGAGCGAGCATGTAATTGTCCATGTCAATTGAACGGCAGTTATTAATGGCATAACGCAGTCTTTCTGCCAACACTTCCTGGCTACTGTAAGGAGGCAGTCTTAGTTGAAAAAAGCAGGTCTGTGCTGTGGGGAGTCCATCTGGTGCACGATCTACTTTCATGACCTGAAATCAGAAGTATGAGTTACAGCTCGAAGAGGCAGGGGAAGGACTTTGTCTGCAATTAGGAATCTACACAGATTAAAATACGACAAGCTCAACATTAAATGATTTTGGGTTGGGATAAGTATTTATGATTAAGTGTATTTACAAAAATGGCACAGGTCTGATTATTAATTAAAATCTTTCATTTTGAAAATTGTGAAATTTCTCCTTGCTTTTTCTGCTTAAATAATTTTTCATATTGAGCATTTTTTTGTGCAATTTGGAGAGAATTATCTGTGTTTATGGTCCCTTCCTCTCCTCTCCTCTCCCTCTTCTTCTATTCATAATCCCCTCTTTCCGACTGCCTTAACATGAACAATCTCAATCTAATTAAGAATGCGTCTAGGGTAATTGAAGGTCATCATCAACCTTACAAAATATATTGTAAAGTAAGTTAATCCTTGCACTTGGTACTCACATTGTGACTTAATAATTTTAAAATATTATTGTTATGAATACGCTACATACTAACACAAAAATGTAGCGTATTCATAATTGATTACATTACATGTATTGACTGCAATGTAAATAATACAAATGTAATTTATATATTTTCACAGTTTACATCTCATGACGTGGACAAAAGTGCCCTCAAAACAAAGTGATTTGTGTAAAAATTGCTGAAAAATTATGGAATTTCCATGGCCTTCTATTAAATCCAAGGAAAATTCAATTTGAAGTCTTTACAGTCACTACAAGTAAGAGACGATGACAGATAATTTGAAAAATGTAAATAGTCATTAACAACTCTAATAATCCCATGTGAAATCACTTGATCAAAGTTATGAGATTTGAAAAAAACAATTTTCTCAAACAGTTTAAACTTTTCCTTTAAATGATTTACCTTAGTAGCACAAAATTCTCTTAAAAATATGACATTTATCCAATTTTCACTAAAATCTGGAATTTAGGAAATTGCAATATTGCAATTTTTTTCATACTTGTCTTACACCACCTTCATTCAGTTGAGGTATTGATTTACAAAACATATGAGGGTGATTTGGAAGGTAAACTCGATTGCTGCGTGGTTTGCGACATAGAGGAAGTGGAGGGTTGTGCTATTGTTACACAAGTGCATGGAGGGTATGTTTTCAGCTGTGCCAAATGAGATGTACTTCCAGTCGTTCACCCTGAAATTTCAAAAAACAATCCCTCCATGCATTGTGACTGTTGTATGAGATAGTCACTGAAAATCAAGCCCTGGCGTAGTAAGCCGAATTGCGTAACTGCACTCCACGAGTCACGGAAGTTGACGGGTGACTGTCTGGGAACCTCGGTTGAAGGGATAAAAGGCACTGACTGCGACGTGACGAGACAACATAAGTTAACAGAATTACTTCATAAAGGGGAAGGTCAGGTGCTATCGACCACCTTTATCTTTAAATACGATTTCTTAATTAAGATTAGTTAAAATTTTCGTGAAATACAGAATATGAAACTTCAGTCTCTTGATCACACTCCATCAAAGCTGTTTGATTTGAAAGTTAAATAATATGTTAATTTGGGGACGGTAAAAATTGTTGACAATTTACATGCCTGAAAAGTAGAGGGTGGTATCGGACAACTAAAGAAATAATGTCAAAATAATTTTTATGGTGTTTTTATCACAGCTCTTCACCAAAGATACACTCCCTATTGAGACAAACATTATATTACATAATACAAAGAAAAAATGAGTATTTGGTTACACGGGGAAAGAACAGTTCTTGAATTAAAAATCAAAAGCGAACACTCCATGAGGCTTGTAAGAAATATTGAACTTTTATGTTCAATTCATAACTTCACAACTATCATTTTTGAAGATTTTATCTTTTGAAATGACCTTCACAATAGCTATCTTCAAATTACTTCCTCCCATTTCCTATAAATTTTATCCATAGTTTCCAGAAACATGGACAAAATCCACATTAGAATTTGAATATTACCTCCTAACAACCTATACACAAATACGGAAAAGTGAAGAGAAGATGAAGAAGTAAATATCCGATACCACCTGAACGACCCTCAACCTTTTGAACAATACAATACTGATATAGATTGTACAAATAACCTTGTACTGCTATAATGTAACAAATACACCTTAGTAAACATACTAGTCACAGTAGAATACATTTAAACTTATACTAAGAGAAGTTTTAAAACTCTAAAGTTATCTTGGTACACTGGACAACACAAAAAAATGTATTGTGACGCAATAACTAAACTGATTGATGTACCCACACACCAATATGGCATTTGCAAAGCTAATTTGTTTCCAGGAACTCACTGACAGTGTGGTGCGTGTTACCACTAGTGCCTTAAACTATTTTTGTCCGATATGACCCGACTTTCCCCTATGCCCAATATCCAAGAAGGGCCAAAAGGCTTGTTGCCAAAAGACTCAACAATTTTTTTTTTAAATATAAATTATTACTAGAAGGCTTGTACTTCTTGGATACCAAAACTACTATCTGAGATTAACAATACCAAAAGAATGGGCTTGCCTCATACTTCCATTTTGGGTTATGACTACGAAGGAGAAAAAGTTTTGAACAGAATTATGAGAGGCGATGAGTATTGGGTGTCATATGCTAACACAAAGCAGCAGTCAATGGTGCCACGCCATTTCTGGAAGAAAGCCAAAAATGGCCCACACGCTTTTTTAGCAAGGTAAGTTATGGCCACAGTTTTAACTTTCTCGTATACAGAGTACAAAGTTATAAAATGATGCATAAACATCTATTTCCATGAATTCATGGAAATACATGTTTATGCGAGTTCTCTGATACCGAAAAAGTGTTGTTTTTGTTTGTTTTCCAAAACGTCCACCGTCATCTGCAAGCAAAAGCACCCAAACTGTGTTGAATACTCCCCTCTCGATCTAGCTTTCCTCAAAGCTCTGCGATTTTGGAAAAAAAAAAATCATTAATTTAGGAAGGTACTTTGCATGCAGCCTCTGTGACATTGTCAAGAAAATTACTCCAAATTTTTTCTTTAAATTTCTTGTAAGAATAGAGTGAAATAAACACACTATAAAGTTGGCATGGGTACGTTTTTTACTGTTCACTCTGTACTTTCGAAAATTGCTTAAGTTTTTCAGAGTCTTCCTACAACTACAAAATTGAAGATGAAATGAAATTTGTTCTCCATAGTTAATTCTTTCATTAAGATAATGTAGTATATTTTTTTAAATATGTGCAACAATAAAAAATATCAAAAACAAGAATTTCTCAAAGACTCTAAACTTTTTCTTTAAACTTTTGGTAGGGATAGTATTAAATGTAATAGTTTAAGATGACAAACTTCATTTTGCTGTCAACTTTACTTTTTTTAAAAATTACACATTTTTTTTTTCAATCTCTCATGTCGTCTATATTTACATTAGCGGTGATTTGGTTTTTATTGCATTTATATGTACATGTTCTTCAAGTGATAATTTGTAAAAGTTTCTTGAAAACAAGCTCTAAAATCCGCATTTTCAGACATGTTCAAACTTCATTTTCTCGAAACGGTTATACAAATTAGGAACAGATAGTGCCAAATGGACTGAATTACAAGACATATCCTATTTCGATATTTTTTTTTTTGTATTTGAAAAAATACAGAATTTTTTTTTAAAATAAATTTCTTTCACAGTGTTAATATTTATATTACCAGCAATTTGTACAGATTATTGCATTTGTGAGTGACAATTGCTGCAAATAATTTCTTATAAAGTTCCTCTAAAACTCAAAAGTTTTGTGTGAAAATGAGATTCAAATTGTGTGTTTTCAGAAAGCTCAAGCGAAATTTTCTCTAAAATAGCTTCAAACATTTCAACAAAAATTGCCATATAGGACGAGGTTTTACTCTTAAGTCATGCATCAGTTATGAGAGCAAAAAATTGAGAAAATGAGAAAAAATGTACTTGGGCAGCGAAAATGTACTTACGGGAAAATCATTGCCATTCTGCAGCACTACAAGTACTAGTTGAATTTATGAAACGTTATAGGACTATCACTTCTGAAGTCGTGAGATTAAAAAAAGCTTAGATGAGCCACCCAAAACAAACATGGTTTGCTGTCATCAGCTGCTGCGTTTTTGCATGTCAACACTCGACCTAACAGTTCTTGGCGAACACAAGACCTTTTGAGCAAATTTCGATGGAACATTTTTTTTACCATTCCCCATGTAGCCCAGATTTGGCTTCCAGTAGTTTCCACCTGTTCAATCATGTGTGAAGAGGCTTGGATGCCGACACTTCACTGACGATTTTGAAAATGCTGAGACACTTTGGCTTCATTCGCAGGTGGTAAAGTTTTGTGAGGGAGGAGTCTCAAAATTAGTGAAGTGTTTAAGTTTAAATAGTGACCATTCAGAAAAATGAAGTGAACGTGCATTTTTAAGATTCACATAATCTATGTATATAAAACAGGATGTTGGTATGTATACAAGAGCAAAACTCCAACACCATTGAACCGATCTTCATGAAAGTTGGCACTTCTACGTGTTTTTTCACCAAGAAGGTTTATGTCTTGTTAATTCTGTTGCAACTCCATTACATGTTCACGTCAAATGCAACCTGCAACACACTCTGCAGCATTTTGAATTTATATCGTTAAATAACTCCTAAACGAGGCGTTCTAGGGCCATAAAAACTAAAATATTGAGGCCTCACATAAACATTTCTCACACCGTAATCTACAGAATGAACTCTTCCTGAACATTCAATTACATTTTTGCTGGTACGGCGCTTCCCGATTCATATTACCTCACCTGCTCAGAGACGTGCAGAATTTGCAAGTAAATGTGAATGAGAGTGACAGAGGCAGACAGGGACAGGGCGAGGGAGAGAAAGACAGTGAGAAACGGAGATGGGAGGGGAAAGAGGGAGATGAAGGGCAGAACAACGTCTGCCGGGATTTCCTATAAAGTATATGGATCAATGCTCGTGTTATTCCTATAACCAAATGGAGATTACGTTTCGAACTCCCTTTGTAAACGAGACAAAGTTCAAAATTGTTCGAATTTTTCGTACACATTTCTTATTGTACGCCTTCAAGCACTGACAGTATATTAGCTGCATAGTTTCATTGGTGGGGCAGATTGTTTGAAATATTGGAAGAATTAGTGTCAGTAGCTGTTAAGACCGTTCCAGAATAGTCTGCAAACGGGAATGATAAATACATTTGCTTCACAATAAACGCCAATGGGAAGAGGAATAGAGCAATTCCACGTCAAATCGCACAAAAAAGACCAAAATTTGACCTTCATATTTTTAATTATTTTCTAATTTTTTCTATTTGTTATATGGATCAAATGAGTTAACACATGTATTTTTATTTTACTTTCCCATATACTATATGTACGTATAATATATGGAGAGCTATGTAATGCTGCGTGAAAAAACGGGGGATTTTCGGCAGAAAAACTATTTTATTACGGGGCCCTGGTAAGGAAAAAAAGGATAAATCCAGTTTCTAAATTAAGAAAAAAATCTCCTAACACGTGGTGCACCCAGAATTTTTTTAAACCATTTTTTTCTTAAAAACCCATGTTTTTGCATTAAATTGGGACCTGATATAGCATAAAGGAAGCTTAAGAGAATGGTACAGGTTTCGTGTTCATTGAAATGCCTGATTTTGCAAAAATATTAAGAATAATAATAATAAAAAGGGCATCTTTCTACAACTACAATTGTGAAGATACGATTGGTTTTCTTAATGAAATATGCTCATCCAAAACAATCTTCAAATAAGGTCATGTTGAATTTTTTGAAAATATGCGTAGTTTTTCTATAATTTCCTGACAAACGTAATAGCCCGCTCAGAATTAACTGCGCTTCATTTTCGTCGTTTTCTTACAACTACAATTTTAAAAATACCATTTTTTCTCAATTAAATGTATTTATCAAAACTACATCCCAGGTCAGGCTTCATTTTTTCAAAATAAGAGTAGTTTTTGCTATAATTTTGTGACAAATATAATAGCCCGCTTGTAAATTTACTGCGCTTTGGACAGATGGATGCATCATAAATTAGAATTTGCAATTTTGAATATTATTTCTTTGTTCGTTTCTTACATTCGACCTTTTGTTATACATTTACACATTAACATTTTATAAATTTTTTATTTTGAAATATTTGAAATAAAATGTTTAAAAAAATTAATAGCTCTCGGAATAGCGACAATGCAGGGTCTGCAACAATGGAATTCAGTTTGTGCACGTGAATACCTGTGAATTACGTGTCATTTTTGTGACCTGTATGAAAAGGAGTTATATTTGTCAAATGTATGTTGATATTTGCATGAAAATGTTTAGTTTTCGCACCAAACGCTGCACCATTTGTAGTGAGTAGAGTATTTGTTGCACAGTTTTAGAATACCCTTCTCTAATCATGGCCCTATGGAATAGCATTTCTATATTGTCCAGGGTATCAGACTTCATTTTCCAATATAGCTTTACAAAACTTTTGTATTCTATTTTTGTGCAGTTGTAGAATTCACATAGTTCTGACATCACTGCAATGGAAACAGCGAGTTGTTTGCTTCTTGGTTGAATTGGAAGTTTTCAAATAATAGCTAAGATGTTTGTAGCACATAAAGTGCAATATTTCAGTACTACGTAGCTGTTTCTAATAATACAGGAAAGTATGTGCTGTTGTAGCATCACTAGTTTTTGGTTTTTTTTTTAACTTGATTATTTTCGGAAATATTGCATGATGAAATTTGCTACAAATGACGTGCATCACTAACTTACAAATATCCTATATTTGCAGACACTAATTATAGAAATGCTGTTCAAATAGCATTCGAAACTTAAAAACATGTTTAATTTTTAAGATTTTGCAAAATATTTAATTTCATGAATTTTCAATTTTTTTAAAAAATTAAAATTTTGAGAATTGAATATTTCTGTAAACTCGATGAGCTAAAAATAAAAAAAAATATTATAAATGCACTAGAGTATTAATAATGACTCCAGAAAAAATCAAAGTGGGATCTCAGTAACTTTAAAAGATATTAATATTTTACAAAACAGTGTGCAGTAGACTGCTGCAATAGATGTGTTTCTCATGTTACTGGCAGTTGGTTTCTTTGGATGAAGCAGTAATTTAAGTACTTGAGGTGGTGAATAATGTTTTTGGTGTCACTGAAGAGCCCAAAATTACCCCAAACTTATGGCGCAAGAATTTTTGAAATTTGAGAATTAAGGGCGGTTTTGATTTTTTTGTGTATTTAGGGGCGAGTTTCGACATTTTGAAAAGTGGCCTCCAGGAACCTAAAATTCACTTGTTTTGACACAAAAACACAAAATTTTGAATTTTAAGTACGTGTGTAAGTGGGGGTGCTAACTTTACCGGACAAAATTTGAAATCGTAATTTCGGGGTGTTGGGAGGTAGCCCAAAATTTTTAGGGCTGAAATTATGGCGCAAGAATTTTTGAATTTTGAGAACGTGGGGGTGCTAGCTTTACTGATGTCACGTATCTCGCGTTCTCGTTGCATTCCCGTTCGTGGGTTATTGTGAAGCGGCCTTTAGATTACACCAACAGCCTTGAGATTGATCACTGCCCTATGGAACCCTGATTCACATGCATCAACCTCCCTCTCAACTTCACTCAGGCCCATAGACCTATTGCGGGTGTGTTCGCACCCAGCCGCTGCGGGCTCGTAGTGACACTTGGGTTTAGTGTTTGGGAAGGAAAGGAGATGGACAGATTGCGTGAATGTCATCGTCCGCAGATCCATTTACAGTGCTTTACTCCCCTGGAAGGAAAGATTATTTTTTTACGTATTACATGATGGTTGGAACCCCCCCCCCCGACCATGCTATTGCATAGAAAGCTTACATTCATGCCCAAAGCATAATTTAAATTCACAGACCCACGGCTATCTACACTTGGGTTTTTATTTCTTCGCGCGCGAGGGCCTATCTTCATGATGGAATATCTCGCGGCATTTCGCGACTTTCTTGGTCGTGCCGCTAGATGTCGCATGATTGTGATTGAGCAGTACTGGGGATTATGCGACATCTAGAGGCACAACCGAGAAGGTCGCGAAACGCTATGAGGTATTCCGTCATGAAAACAGGCCCTCATGCGCCAAGAAATAAAAACCCAAGTATACATAGCCTTTACTCCATGGGGATAGGCAGTTTCTTTCACGGGGAAGTGCTGGATGTCTCGAGTTTGAATCCTGACCATTTTCTAGACTTTTTTGTTAGTTTCTTGAACATTTTTGTAAGTAAAGAGCACTGTACTGGAATAGAAGTGCCATTTTCATCAAAACTTCTGATTATGACATGACATGAAATGATAGTGGGATAGAAGTAGTAAAACTATACAATTATGTATTGTTACAATTGATATGAGAAATTATGTGCAGCTGTAGCACCACTAGTTAAGCTGTTTACCTGGAATCGTTGAGAGAGGTCAGCAAGATTGGCTGGCAGGCGAGATCTTCCAGAAACAAAGCGCATAAATAATACTCTTTCAGCATTAGTAAAGCCTTCCAGGACATCCCACAACCATTGAACCAATTGGCTGCTCTCGTCAAGTTCACGGTACCTGAAATGAGAATTATCCCCTTCAATAAAAGTATACGACATTCATATTTTGGAAAATGCTTAACAAAGAAAATAGAATTGTAGTGGTGTGAGGAGTAAGAACAAAATGGATAATCAAAATGTGAATCTGATTGCTGAGAATAGTATTTAATAGCTTTTGAAATCAAAAAAAACTAATAATCTGCTGTGAGAAGCAAATACTCACCTAACTACTTTTCGTAGGAGCTGAATAGAAATGTGTGGTAACCCACAAACCAATTGTTCCAAATGTTGAGCAGTAACTAAAGACAGAAGAGGAACTGGCATTATCCAAGCCATGCCTTCTCGCATTGCTGCTACCTATGGAAGAACGCCAGTTTTTAATTACATTGTAGTGGAAATACATATTTTATATCAAAACATTACAGGAAATTTGTACAAGAATGTTGGGCAATAGTTTTAACAATTTCATTTTATTCACAATAATATGTAATAACAATAAATAAGATTTTGAGAATGGAAGGATTGATACTCTTCTTAAAGTCTGAGAAACATGACCATCAGTTACAAAATGAATACCCTACAAAGACATGTATTTTTCTTTTCTACTTGCCACTTTCCCACTACGAGAAGGTTTTTTTTATTATGCCTTTAAATACGCTTATGGACCTGCAGGAATATCAGTATCAGACCAGCTGCTAATTTCGCCGACTAGTCAGCTAACTCATTGGCAGTAATTTTCACTGACCCGGAATCCAACAAGAACCACTAGATCCTAGCTGTGAGACGAACGATTGTCGTCGAGAAGTAATCTGAAGGAGAAAGGGAGATGGCTTGAAGAGAGCTCAGAGAATCAGAGCAGAGAACTATTCGCCGCGATGACGCTGAGGCTTCATCGGCTTCGAGAACTGCGTACATCTCAGCAGCGAATACACTGCACAGAGAGTGAATTCAAAATGATTTGGTGACCCTAAGACAATGAAAATAATCGTCAGGATATGCTGCCCTCATATGGTAAAACTGGAACTGGTTTACAAGGGGACAAGTAGTCCATTTGGGAAGGTCTGAAGTCACTTTAGGGGTAGTGAGGATGCTTGGAGGACAATGGGACACATCTGGTTTGCAGACTACAGTGTAGGCACGCCACGAAAGGATTTTTTGAAAAGTCGATCCGAGGAATTTGCAGGTTCAGCGAATGAGAGATGATGGCCTCCAAGATAGAGATCTGGATTGCTATGCAAGTGGTGTTTCTCGCATAGGTGCACGACAGTAGTTCTCGTAGTGGAAAAGTTGAAGCCAGTAGAGATGCTCCATTTGCGTAGTTTGTTAAGGACCAGTTGGAATTGCCTTTGGATGAAACTAATGCTGCTGGATCTACTGTTGATGACAATGGCAAATAGTGACAAACAGATTCGAACCCTGCGGGATGGCGTTTTCAAGAGGGTGACTACTAGACAGCTTGTCACCAACGAGAACACGGAGGATCTATTCGAAACAAAGGTTTCAAGGAATCGAGGGAGCTTCCCCCTCAATCCCCAAGAGTGTAAGTTTGGCAGAATGCCCACCTCCAAGTTGTGTAGGCCTTTTCTATATCAAATAGTAGTGCCACAAGGTGTTGCCTCAAGATGAAAGAGATAGAAGTTTCTTTTGCCCAAGCAACGAATTGGACCAGAGTTAACTGATGTTTTCTGAAGCCGCAATGGATTTGGGTGAGTAGTTTTTGTGCACGCCAAGATCAAGGCCACACACTGCTTTACCAAGTGTTCCAGCACTGCAAATTCCAGATGGAAAGATATATAGAATGGTAGCTCGATGGTAACGATCGATCTTTTCTTTCTTTTAGAGTTTAGACTACCACATCTTCTCGCCATAAAGCAGGGATGGTGCGCTCTTCCCAGACGCGATTACAGAAGCGGTGGAGAAAATGCAATGCCATTTCAAGAAGATGTAGCATTTGGTTGTGAATTCCATCAAGTCCTGGGGCAGTTCTCGTCGCTAACACGAGAGCAAAGTGCATTTCCGAGGTGGAGAATGGTGTGTTGTCATCGCCAGACGCTCTTCTTGAAAAAGCCAATGTACTGTTCTGCATTCCTCTTTAACAAAAAGAAAGTCTAGAGCGTATTTCGCCGAACTCATTTTTTGTAGTTAGCAGAGAGTTCATCTATACTTCGGTTTTTATAATGTGGCGCGTCAAGGCCTGTCTTCAATATGGAATATGTCTGGACTTTTTGCGTCTTTCTCAGTCTTGCCGCTAGATGTCGATGATCGCTCTGAGCGAGTCTCAGGAGTCGGAGTAGGTGGCCGGGATAGGTAGCCGACTAACCCAACCTTCATGCGGAACTGAGTGAAAGTGGATGGTTGGTTGGAGGTCGAAGGTTGAGAAACTTTCTTGGCATGTTTCTTATATTTCGTGGGACTTATTTTCCCGTCGTGCAGCGGCGATGTCTCCTCAGGAAAGTCCACAGGAGACACCTGGCAACAGCAGAGCGTTACTGGAGGAGGAGCAGTAGGTGTGGTTTGGGAACTCATTATTTTTTAACCGTCTTGGTCATGGCACTGGGGAAGGACGGAAGAGGATCGACAGAAGTCTTTGCCGTGTACCGATGTTTGGCCTGAGAAAAGGACTATTATTCCGTGACTCGGATATTCTAAATCTTCCTTTCCTTTAGAAAAATGGGGCACTTGGTACAGTTGGCAGCATGGTCTCCTTCACAGTTCGTGCATAGCAGTTGGTAGCCTTACCGTACTTTGCGCATACCAGACTTTCTCCCATGCATCTACGCTGCATATGGCCGAAGCTTTGGCATTTCAAACAGCGCAAAGGTTTAGGCACGTACTGTCACATGCGAATATAGTAAAACCCACAACTAATCCTTTCTGGGAACGATAGATTGAACGTCAGGATCAGAGTAGGAGTGTGGATATCTCTCATGATCTTTTCTCTTGATCCTCAATACCTCAGTATCCCTTGGCTTTCAAAGAAAGAGAGACGTTACTCCTCAGCATCAAATGCGAAGTCATGGTTGACCACTCTCTTACAATCGTTCCGTTCCGTTCTGTTCAGTTTTGTTCAGTTCAGTTCAGTTTAGTAGGGTGAATGGTAACTTCCACCGGTAGACAGGCAACCTATTTGGTTCTTAAGATTTTTCCCCATCTACTCATCGGTGCATGCATAGAGAATGGTACCATCCTCTTTTCGCACGACCGCTTGGAGCTTCCCAAAAGCATGACATGGACTGTATTCACACTTTCAAATGTTTCACCTTCCTCGACGCTTGCTGTAAGAAGAAAGCATGTTTTATTTTCGGTCTATCCTCTTCTCTGAGGAAAAAAAACTATTCAAATCCATGCTCCTCTCAAAACATCGCCTCTTCCTTTCGGAAAAGGGCATGTGGGTGGGTTGAGGTTTCATACAATAAAAGTTCTTTCGTCTCCTTACTCCCCACCAATCATGGAGTCCAACAACGGGATACCTCACTGCAGTGCCAGGGTTGACATGGAGATATTCTAAGGGAAGACAAAGCCACCCAGCCATGGCTCCCCCGCTCTTCTTGGAGTTTTGCAAACCTTGTTCGAGCCGATTGATCAGGAATGGGGCAGTTTTCGACTGTCTCGAAGAGGCAAAGGCCATAGTCTATTGAAGCATGCAGTTACCAGGAATCGTCGGGGTTCACACGACGAACAGGGACGAAGTCTACCCCCAAGGTTCCAACGTCAAGGTCGCGTACGAGAAAGTATGCCCAGTCCCCTCAAACCCCATGTAACCCTTCCATACGGGTCGCCATGCACGGCAAACACCTGCGTGAGCGTTCAACAAACAGAGAAGGCCAGCGAAGAAGGAAAATGGCTATAGCAAAATGATGGTGATATGGAATGTGCAAGAGAATACGTCCCCCACCGGGACGTAGTCTGACCCAACCCGATAGGTTATTTTCGACAAAAAAATTATCATCATTCCAAAACTACAATACTGATGATAGATTTTCATGGTCAATGAAATCTGTTCTTCAAAATTCAATTTGTAAATAAGGTTATATACATTTTTTAAAATTTAAGTAGTTTCCACTAATTTTTTACTGGAAAAATTACTGAAATTGTAAAATCGAATATTCCA
>JAHLJT010009436.1:247124816-247162888 GCA_031308135.1 Acheta domesticus | reverse complement strand
TCGCTTTAGCTTTTCCCCAATGTTAAAAGATTTCTTGTCGAAACAGCAGTTTTATATTTATTTCCCGTCGAAAATGCTAATTTTCTGTCGACATTCCCCAGCAGTAAATCGTCGCTTGTTTGGTAGTATTGTTAGCTTGCAATATTTATTTATTTAGAATGTTCATGTTTTTATAACTCTCTAAACCATGTATAAATTTTGTTTAATTCCTATTACGACGATTCCCGCCGGCATCTCATTGTTTAATCAGCATTTCTTCGCAAAATCTCGATAATTCAAGTTATGCCATTTGACCTGTTCGACTGGGATTTCATTCTAAATTTTCAAATTACAATTTTAAGGGAATTCGTCGTCCGATCTCGTTCAAGACAAAAAAATACAGCGTTCGTTTAATTCTTCTTCAACTAAATGGTTATTCAAAATTTCTTTCCGCAGTTGTTGACCCCATAAAAGTCTCCAGAACGATCGAAATATACCTTCCGCGGCGCGCTGTTCTTTTGTCTGTGTCATTGATTCTAATACACGTTGTGTACATCATAGACTATAGATCTTAAATAGTTATTCTTTTGTCCACTATTGTTTTGAAGTATTCCTAGGAATAATGAAATCATTACATCTCCCCCCGACCAGACGTCGCTCACTTGCTGACATCGTCACGATGAGCCGGCCGTAACACCATCAGTTCGATTCCCAGTCAGGTCATTGTTGCCCGGTACTGGCAACTACGCCTTGTGTTGGTAAACACGAGCCGTGCACCGCACTTCAACATTATCGTTCCCGCTTGAACACCTGCTTCACCATACTCCTTGTAATCACTACACTTGCTTTATCGTCGCACTTACGCGCGTCCGACGCACTAACACTTCTTTTGATATACATTCGACAACTGTAACGGTTCGTCCGCAACAACAACACACACATAAAAACAAAACTTATTCTAAACAACTTGCTTTCTTGCTTATAATCTTAACACTAAACTTATAACTAATATTTACCATGAACCATAACAAGCCAAGCAACCCATTCCCTGTCAACCATACCTATTGCTTCCCCTTTGTCCATTGCGTGTACTCAAACTACACCTGTCAATATTGCATTACACCTGTCCTTTCCTGAATTACTGTTCTATATTCTATCTTTGCCCCTTTCATTCCTACGGCCATTTCTTTATATAATTTTACATTTGTCCTATTATAGTGCCTATCTCTCTGTCATCATCTGCTAATGACAACGTGTTGTTGTCAAACACCTCCGTAATTACATACGGGCCTTCATAAAGTGGGAAAAACTTTCGGAACAATTTCTGCTCGGACGACGACGAGTGCGGCGATCTCAACAACACTAGGTCGCC
Source organism: Acheta domesticus (assembly GCA_031308135.1). Taxonomy (NCBI): domain Eukaryota; kingdom Metazoa; phylum Arthropoda; class Insecta; order Orthoptera; family Gryllidae; genus Acheta; species Acheta domesticus. Next base: position 247,161,537 of record JAHLJT010009436.1, on the reverse strand, counting down.
CACGTGATACGCCCCCCGACAGAAATTCCCTTGGGTCTTCTTTTGATTCGACGCCTTTCCAGCTGCTTGTATACAATTTGGTAAGAGGTGGCGCTTCGTACTGGGGAATGTTTACGGCTTTCTGTTTCGAGTATCCAGGCAAATGCTTACGTTTCCCATTCTTCTTTATAACCACGACGAGCGGACTCACGTATGGGGGTTATTGACCTCTTAACCACTCCTTTCTCTTCCATTTCTCTGATCGCTTCTCGCACCTGTGTCTTGTACGCTTGAGGTACGGGGTATTGCTTTGTTGAAAACGGGGCATCATCCTTCATCTCTAACGCGAATCGATAGCCCTTCACCGGCTCCAGTGATTCTTGAAATATCTTGGCATAGGCCAACAGCAGTTGTCGCACCTTCTGCGGACAGTCCTCTTGGGCGACGACACCCTCCACGGCCGAGTCCACTTTCTGGAGAACCTCTTCCATACACGACAGCACCTCGTCTCCGCTATTGTCGCAGGTGTCACATTCAGCGACCACCGAGCCACCCCCAATAGAACCTTGTGATCGTAGCGTCACTATCCCAGTACCTACGTCTACAACGGCTTGGTAGGCCCTCAATGCGTCCATCCCGATGATCAGCTCACGCACAAGTCCACGGACGACTATCGCTGCCACTTCGATGGTCATTTCTCCCACGCAGAATTCCACCCATATCTGCTTTCCGGTGGTACACGCCGCTTTCTGGTTCGCCATTACGACCCTCAACTTCCTCGTCGGTAGCTCAACTAACTCTTGCCCGTCTCTTCTCACTTTCTCACAAAACTCCTCTGACACCGCGCTGATGCTACTGTCCCGTATCTATCAAAGCTTCTAACTCCCTACCGTAGCTGGTGCCTCTCAAAACCAAGCATTTACTAGGTTTTGCGCCCTCGTTGTTCTCTTCTTCTCTAACAACTCTTCGCTCGATACCATTACGATCGCTGTTGCTATTACCGTAACTAGCCCCTCTGGTTCCACGTTTAAGCCTCCGCCGCCTCTTCCAGACTTAAACGCAGTCAGTTTTCCTGACGTCGCTCATGTGACCGAGGAAAAGCTCCATTCTCTCCTCCTGAACACGATATCTTCGCCTCCTGATGAGCCGTTCCGTCACCGGATGTTGAACATTGCCTTGTGGTGGTTTCTGTTGTTGAGGTTGCCCGCCCTGCGGCCTCTCTACATTGACGGTTTTGTCACCTGCGCGCACCCCCATTGCGCATATATTCTCCGACTTCGGTTTCGTCGGGAATTTATTATAGCCGCTAGCCCCTTGGTTTTGCGGTCGATGCTCACCACCGTCCTGCTCATTTCCATCATTAATCTGGTCGAAGCGACTGACGCGTTCGATCAAGTCATCGATCGTTTCCGGCATGTTATTCCACAGTAAATTTCTGATTTGGTTCGGCATTTGTCTGATTAAAATGCGAATCACTTCGTCGGGGTTGAATTCTTCACCGCATACCTTGAAAGCGCTTACTTTTCTAGTGACGAAGTCGCACATGCTTTCGGTGCCTCCCTTCCGGTATCGTTCTGACATTAGACGGAATTTCAGCTCGAACCTATGGTGTTGATTCCAATATCTGTCCAGAAACTTAGCCTTCCACTCCCCATAGGATCGAGGTGTGGGCGTAAGGGCCTGCCACCAATATTGCGCTTTTGAACTGAGCGCTTCTTCTACGAACCGTAGCTTCATCGTCTCGGGGATTCCGTTCACCAAAAAGTAATTCTCGAGAGCAGTTAAGAAAGAGTAGGGCTGCTCTTTACTCTCCCCATGAAACCTCAGGTAATTTGGCAACGTTGGGTGGCCCATCACTACACCTGACACCCCCGTTCGCTGCGCTGCCTGCACGCGACCTTCTAATTCCGCGATTTTACTCATTAATGTCTCTTCTACTTCTCTATATTTCCCGGTTTCAGGTGCCCTCAACTGGTCGATTTCCGTCATGACCGTCGATTTAATATTCGCAGCGATGCCGCTGACGGAGCCTTCAATCTTTTCAATGCGCGCATCTTGCCGTAACGATGCCTCCCTCACGCCTTGAAGGTCGTGATTAACGCTACCTAGCTGCTCGCGCTGCTGTTCTGCGGCCTGACGCAATGTCAAAATCGACGATTTAACCTCTCCGACGTCAGTGCCCATTTGTTGATTGAAAACGTCCTGAACGGCGAAGCGAGTTTCCATCTTTTCTTCTAACATACGGGTCTCGCCCTCCGCCTTCTCAAACCGTTTCAGGGTTTCGGCTTTAAACGCCTCGACTCCTTCCCTTATACTGGCCACCGCGTCGCGTAACTCGCCCTCGATCTTATCCAGCCTCCCGTTTAAGCTGTTACGTATTTCAGCATTGCTTTCCGCCATTTTGTTTTGCAAAGCTACGCTGTTCTGTTCTAAATTCTGCAACTTGCTTTGTACATTCGCGTTGTTCTGTTCTAGCATGGTATTACTCCACTGTAGAAATTCCCAAATCATCGCGAGGCTTGGCTCCGATTTGCTGCCTGCCTCTACCGGAGTTTCGACTGCGATCGGCTGTCCAACTATTTCCGGAGTTGCAGAAATCGCAACATTTTCCTCCCCTTCCACTTCAAATTCGTCCGAATTCCTCTGCTCCTCGTCCCCGTCTCGAGCAAAAATTGTTCCGAATTCCGTTTCCTCCCTAACACCTAGCGTCTTCTTACTACGCGTTTCCATGGCTACTAATTCCTTTATTAAAATTTAATTATTTCCGCCCTGAATGCTGCAATATTAAACGCAGTTTAATTCCACGCTCCACGCTTTGGGCGCCAATGCAACGGTATTCCCTCCCTCACGTTCAATTTGCCCCACGCTGGGCTGCCAATGCAACGGTATTCTCTACCTTTCTTACCGCTATTCAATCTGTCAATGTTACTATCTGAGGGTTTTGCATAAAATTTTATTTGGGTCGTAGGTCGTGGACGGCCCCGTACGGGAATTACCTGTAAACAACGCTTAACAGCACAGCATGCACATGGCTACTAAATACTGAAATAAAAACATATATATTTCAAACAAGAAAACAAGAATTTTAATTCCCCTTTTTCATTTTTTCTAATTCTTCCGTCAACACTACACGGCACATGAGCATTTACATCCGCTTGGCAATGTGGCTATGGGTTTCTTTAACATTAACCTTACCCCATTACATGAATTTACAATTCATTACAATTCCAATGGCCATTAGTTAGTCGTTTGATCGTTTATGAATCTTTAGGAATTCCTTTTACCAAAAAAAAAAAAAAAAAACTCAATATTATTGCCAATCAATACTAGGTACGTACGTACTTCAATGCAACAATGAGAAAAAAAAATGAAACCTAACAATTACTAAATACCAGCTTACAAATTAGGGTATTATACTAATTCCGCTTGAAATTCCGTAAATTTCAAAAGTCTCATGAATGTTTGTTACGTTTGATGTGCACAAGTTCAGAGCTGATTTTTTTTTCTTTAATTATTTCGCGAGTGCGTCACTTCCCTTTCTCTGCCTCGTCGAAAACAGCGTTGTTGTCGGTCCGATGATCCTATGCGCGTCCACTCGCACGCATCGGATGTCCACGCACGCTCCACTCGTGCACGGGCCGGTTCTCTTCAGTATTTCTCCAAAAAAATTGTCCAAACACTTGCATCACAAATTCACTACCAAAAATACTTCTTCTCTCTTCAAGTATTAATGCATTGCCAACGTCCGCCCAGTTATAAGTTCATCAATTACTTTAGCTCCACCGCTCAAAAAATATCTAAGTCCGAAAAGTTAAACAAATCACGAATACTACGGACGTGGGGATCACGTTCTCTCGACCGCTGACTAGACCGAAGTGTGCTCAAAATCATTTCGATTTAACATGTTGACTCGCTTATGAAAAATGCCGGCGAAATCCCTTTCGCTTTTTTTTCATTGTTGTTTCCACAAAATTTTCTAAAATGGTCATTATTTCCCGTTTTAACTTGTGTTCGTGTTCGTTCGCTTTAGCTTTTCCCCAATGTTAAAGATTTCTTGTCGAAACAGCAGTTTTATATTTATTTCCCGTCGAAAATGCTAATTTTCTGTCGACATTCCCCAGCAGTAAATCGTCGCTTGTTTGGTAGTATTGTTAGCTTGCAATATTTATTTATTTAGAATGTTCAATGTTTTTATAACTCTCTAAACCATGTATAAATTTTGTTTAATTCCTATTACGACGATTCCCGCCGCATCTCATTGTTTAATCAGCATTTCTTCGCAAAATCTCGATAATTCAAGTTATGCCATTTGACCTGTTCGACTGGGATTTCATTCTAAATTTTCAAATTACAATTTTAAGGGAATTCGTCGTCCGATCTCGTTCAAACAAAAAAATACAGCGTTCGTTTAATTCTTCTTCAACTAAATGGTTATTCAAAATTTCTTTCCGCATTTGTTGACCCCATAAAAGTCTCCAGAACGATCGAAATATACCTTCCGCGGCGCGCTGTTCTTTTGTCTTGTTCATTGATTCTAATACACGTTGTGTACATCATAGACTATAGATCTTAAATAGTTATTCTTTTGTCCACTATTGTTTTGAAGTATTCCTAGGAATAATGAAATCATTACAGTATAGAATTACACATACACATGCAGCAGGTAAGACGAGTAACGTTGCATATCAGAACCCATGATTGAATTTGAAAGTAAAATCAGCAGTGTAATAATATAACAACATCAAGAGAATCAATGAGCATAGCAGGGCAGCGATGGAAATAATAATATTCCTAATATCAGTAGAAAACAGTGTCATAGATAATCATTCATCTTAAAGAAATGTAATAAAAGAATTTATAATACATATAATTATTACTGACAAAGTAAGATTGATTACATTCGCTTGCCCAACCTGGGGCAGAATAAAATAATTCAAGATAATTGGAATAAGGAATTCGTTAAAAAACTTTTGAACTGAAAATTAGTTTAAAACAATGAAAGTTAAAAAAAAAATACTTTACTTAAGGTCACAAAATATATTAATTTCTTATACCACTGTCAATTGTATGCAGCCCTTTTAAACAACTTCGCCTCACCTCATGGAATGTTGTTTCCGTTACACCAGACAAATGAATGTCTCGAATACCCCTTAGGCTTTGGGCATACAAGCTATCAGTCTCTTCTAAGTCATCCATTGTAGCAGGTTCACCAACCAGAAGTTTCCAAACCAGAGGCGCTAGTGGAACTGCTAATGGTTTTTTGGTTCGTACAGCAACACCAAACAGAATACCTAAACAAATTAGAATAAATAATTAAATAGGTAAATCATGAAAAGAAAATGACTTAAGTAAAGTTCATTGTTAATATTTTTTGCCATTTCCAGCCAATTATGGAAACTTAGAAATGTTTATGGTGAACTGGCATATCCTTACCAAGGAATTTAAACCATGAAATGTGCTGTGCAGAACATAATTGAGGATTCAAAAGATACCGGTCTCTATTGTACCCAGTGTCATTCAATGCATTTGGAGTAGGGACCAGTAATGGCACAGAACCACTGATAAGTTCTTGGCACATCTCTGTTATGGTGTCATCAAAAACACCCCCAGCATCATCAGCACCTTCTCCAACTAATTTCACCTGAAGAAATGTATTCAATTTATGAAATAAATTAACATCAAATAGAAACAGTAGTGGTTATTTCTTTTAGCAATCTTAAAAGCAAATGATTGAAAATTATGACAAATGGAGTTTTGATTATGCAGTGCATCTGTTTAACAACTGTGCTGACTGCCCTGTGTGACATCCTGTGTCTGTCTTTTTTAAGGACAGAGTATATAAAAACAATCCACACATAATACGAGAACACCTGGCAATAACATTGAGAGAAATTTACAACAAAGACAAGATAATTTGATTTTAATGCGTTGATTCAGAACATATGTCCTTGATGCCTGAAGTGCATACAAGTTGGCAATCATTTTCAATACCTCCTCTGAAGTAATTTACAAGTGTGCAGTGCCTGACCAAAGCAGCCCCTGTTGAGTGGCTAGTTCTCAAGGAAGTAAACGATCATTGAAAGAAGAAAAATGTTAAAAGGCACACATAAAAAAAATGGCAAGTCTTATTTTAGGTTTTTATAAATAAAATCAGCACAAGTAGACATTAATTTTGAAATAGGCTCTTTGCGGCACTATAAAATTGACAGATTTTAGTTCAAATAATTCTAAAATCACATAAAATTTCATTTGGAACAAGGAACCCAGGAAAAAATATTGGTTTTAACCTTAATATTCGTGAACTATATATAACTATGTAATTTCAATAATGCTGCCTAAGTGTTGCAGTTTGCATTTGACATGAATATTTAGTTGCCTCTTTTATTTTGTTGTTGTTTTTAGTTTTGAACAAATCCTTCATATTTTTAAACTTAACGTGTAATTTGTCTAGTCTCTGTGAAATTCTCTTTAAAGATCTTATTTATAAACACTGGTTGCATATGACTGACACAAAACGCATCTACACTACTGAAATAATATAAAAGAGGATTGCATTTGTTTATTTCAAAAATTTAAAAAACAATAAAAATTTGTTAATCAAGGCTTATATCATGGCAGAAAATTAAATTACAGAAACAATCCAATTACATTCATTATTTCAGTAGCAAAATTGTTTACAGGGTAAAAATTTGGTTATTTTATGGAAACAAAGCCTATGATTCATAGAAAACAAAGTGCTGCATTTTGAATAATCATAGTTTACCATAAAAGTCATCACCAGAGCTTAGATTGCCAAGCAAATGCACAATTTGTGATGCTAGTTGTTGCTCAGAAAATTATCAAATTTCTTTACATTTATGCCCATTTAGAGCTTTCCTGGAAAACTGTATCTTGCATTTTTAAAGATTTTCTAGTATTAGAAGAATTTTTTGAAAAAAATTGTAATTTTTAACAATTTTTTCATTTGTTCCATTTTCTGTGTTCATCATGGGTAGAATTAATTAAAATATGCCTGGGAGCAGCCTCCCATCATTCAACCTGATAGACATTTTTAGTACATATAATTCCAGGCTCTAGTCATCAATAGCAATGTTTTATTATAGAAAGAAGAGATATTTGGCTTTCATAAATACCTTCCAAGCTCGTGAAGGCAGGCGAAGCTCAGCTGGTTTCATTTTGACTACCTGCCGAGCAACTTGCACAAAAATAGGCTTGCATCGTCGGCCCCGAGTTGCCAAGCGACGAACTGTGACCTGGGGACCGTAGTTACGGCCTTGCACCATGGTACGGCCTACACTTCGCACTAATGGGAGAGTGTAGACACGTGGTGCAAGAAGTGGTCGCAACTGTGCTGAAGTAAATACCTTGAGGGCTGGGGTAAGCCATTCACATTGCTGTTAAAAGAACATTATATAAGAATAATAATCTTATACAATTGGAGTCCTCCATTGTATTAAACAAGTCATTTTTTTATATAATACAATCTTAAAAAATTGAAATTGTTAAAAAAAATCAAAATTCAAATTTATTCTGGTGATTTTATAATAGTTGGAAAATGTGTAGAACATTGCAATAGTACATTATCCTACACAAAGAAAATTAGTTGATATTGGATACTGTTACTGCACTTATTTGGAATGTTTGCTTCTCATCTTTATTTCTAGCCATAATTTTGATTAATAATAATAATAATAATAATAATAATAATAATAACATACAACAACAACAATAATTATTACCTGAGGACAAAGAGGTAACAGACGCCAACAATGCATAAAGTGTATCAGAAAAGCGGTGCAACAATTTGAGACGAGCTTGAATGGCAGTGATAGGCAGTCCTTGTAAGTGGCCATATTGAGGAGGAATACGAGTGGGCAATCCAAATCGCAAAGGAATGGACACTCCTGGACACCTTCGAGGTAACGGTGGAGAAGTCCAAGCAGCACTGTGTGTTCGTCCAGTAGATATCTGTGTAAAAGTAAGACTACTGTGAAAAATCAATTGGAATACTTATAACACACAATGTAGTTTCTCAAATAATGCATCAGAAACTAAATACTGTTGTTTTTAGCATTACAACTAAAACAAATGAACATATCTATACTTTAAAAATTTCAAAATAAATGTCGGTAAAACTTATTTGGATAAAAATTTAAGTTTTATACTTGAAATTAAAGATTTTTTATCCAGAAATAACAAAAGATGATACAGTGGAAATTCAATTTTTGTGCACAAAACCGTTTCTCAACAATAAGTAATATTAATCAACTAATAAAATTGTTTAAATTAATCAATTTTTAGCCCAGCAGATCTTAGGCGATATAAAAAATGTTAAAGTCAATTTCTAGAAGCTCACTCTTGTATTATGAATTAAGTATTATAATAATAATAATAGTAATACTATTAGTAATAATAATAACAGTAATAATAATAGTAATGATAATAATACAAATTAAGCATTTGAGATTAGATAATTGTAAGTCATCTTACAAACAGGCAACTGAAAGCTCAAAGAATTCCGTAAATCATGTGATAAAATTTGTCACATGACAATTCGCCGTTTTATCGGGGCAGCATTACATAACTTTCTCTCTACTGCGTAAGCAAGAAAGTAAAAAGCTCATTCACTGTTTTAGAAAATACTACTTCCAATACAATTATAGTATTGGATTCCACTACTTCATCAGTGGCTTGCCAACCTTAGAAATGAAAAATATATATATACATATCTCAATTTTGCTCCTTGAATGGCTTATAATTTTCTAATTCCAAGTGCCTCAAATCTCTAACAAGTTTGAGTCTCAACAAAACTTCACCTACTCAGTTATTTAGAGTATATTATAACTGTAGAATAACAATAGATATGAATTTGATTAATTCTACATAGATATTTCACATAGTACAAGTCTTTTCCATGTTGCAAATATTGTACAACACATGCTAAAACTATTGCACAATGCATGCTACAAATATTACACAACACATGCTACAAATACTACACAACATATAAATGAACATTTGGGACACAACATTAATTTTTTGCATGACATGAAACTTATTGTAAATTGTCTTCACGATAGGGAATGAACTGGCTATATTTATAGCATGTTGGGCTTCTCCTGTTTTGGGAAATTTAACCTCAGTTACTTTACAATATGAATGTTAAAGAAGTCAGCTCTAACCTACTGGTGAATCTGGATTTCAAGCAAGAAGAATATTTCAACTCGAGTCCAACTCGTGAACAATTTGAGTAATAAAAGTCAAAAATCGAAAAAGTGTAAATAATTCTAACAACATTTCCAAATATCTTGAATGGTTTACCTTTCCATATCTTTCATCAACATTATATCAATTGCAATTGCACTAGTGAATATTTCTATATTTGATTACCCCAATTTATTTACCTGTTTGATGCCTTTGCCTGAAAGAGCAGTGACCAACTGAGGTTCACGGATAACAGCTGTGTGACCAAGCCCCAGCTGTCCATCACAGTTATTTCCCCATCCCCAAACATCACCAGAAGATGTTAGCGCCAAGGCGTGTTCAGCCCCCACAGCCACTTCCTCTACAAAGCATGAGCTCAGGGCTGGAACCTGCAATAAGAATGAACAAAGGAAGTTCTTTCAAAATACATATTCATAATCATATTGCACAATAAATCAACACATAATTAAATTGTTATTAATACAAATAGTAATAGTTAATAGTAATATAAAATAATTAAGTTTCTGGAATTAAAAATTGGTATTTCTCTCCAATATTCACCTACTTTGTTGAATACCATTTTAATTTTGTATTATGTATATATGTATTTTATAATACATGTATTAATACAAGTGCTAACGTAGTTCAGAATTTTAAAATGACTAAGTTAATTATAAACTGTTTGATGATAATATTTCTTCATGTATTTTCTACCCTTTTGATTCTCTGTCATGTTCAAAATAGAGTTGTAGCTTTCCTTTAGAATTGTCTTTGTGTCTGTAGCTGTGTGACGGAAGAAAAGCTCACGCAAGCAGAGTTTGCTAGTTACGGTGAAGGGAATATGTCATGTTCACCACATATTTCTCTTACCCCCTCAAAGCATGGCAATTAAACTAGGCCCAGGCATGGGGGACACTTAGCTAGCTGGCAAAGTCAGACAATCAACTCAAAATGCCAGAATTGCACACTTTCTACACCATTATTATTGCATTTGTTTGGTGTAGATCTTTGATGCATGTCTTCCTTACAGCATTCCCTTTCAGCATAAGATTGCCACTTATCACTGTCCATTTGCTCACTTTCTTAGTTAATTTCTCAATTTTTGTTTTACATATTTTTGCTATTTGCCCAAACTCCAACTCAGAGAATTTTCTTTAAAGCAGTAATTCCAAATCTCTCTCTTAGTACTTACCAATAAAACACCAATAAGTTTCAGTTTCTTATGTCACCACATAAAAGATAGTATTATTATTCTTTACAATACCCCAGAATATGATAAGCTCTGGATTTTGTAATCTTACACTGTTTAAATGTAAATCTCACCTGTTGGGGTTTGGTGTGGCCACGGGCTCGAGACTCTGGTTGTCCTATGAGTCTATCCATACCACATGTAAACAACCGTCCATTATGAGTAAGAAATACAGTGAACTGGGTTCCACAGCATACCCTTTTTATACCTAATCCACACAGAAGTTCCACTTTCTGAAAAAAAATAAAGTACAACATTCGTTTTTTAAAGAGATCTTTTGGATTCTTCCAACACAATTTGTTGATGCCATTTGGATTGTTTTCACACGTACTGCATTGCCATTTGGCTACAATGGGCACATAAAGCACACAAAATACAAATGGTGGTTCATTCATATCTATCGCAACTGTGTTTACTTAGGGATATAAACCTAATTTATTTATTTATTTACAAAATACATGAACAGGCCTGATAAATCCTGATAAGGTTCATGATAAAATGATACATATGAAAAAGAAAAATAGATGGAAGTCAAGATATACTTTTATTATAATAGAGGCTTGAAAATATGTTTAAATGACAAACAAATTCAATAATTTTGGTTTCTTCTTAGAGAAAGCAACAAGTCTGACATCACTGATCCGTGTTCCAATACAGAAGATATGGCTGTCATTACTAGGGAAAAGCTGTTGAATTCTGTACAAGTACAAAATGAAAATAACGCAGCTCTGGAAATGCACAATAACAAACTACTTAATCAAAGAAATCATTATGTGAAAAACAAATTAGGCAAGGTATGTAATATTTAAGATCACAGCTAATACAAATTCAAATCTTAATCATTTGTTTACCTCTATTTTCGACCAGCACATGAGAACATAAAATATAAAAGGGAATTATGTGTGGATGAAATAAATGCTGTTTTTACTATGAAAATAACACCATATTTCCAAGCCCAAAAGAAGCAGTTCAAACAACTCCATCATTGTATCGATTAGCAAAATGTCATAGTAAGAATTGTCCAGGTGGCTTTGCAAGGAATACATTTTTAAAATGTGTGGAGGTAAATATTACAAACCCAAAGAACTGCTTTCATAATTGACTGCTAGAGTTAGCATATTTAATTCTCATATAATATAATGTATTAAATTCTCTATATGCCCATTGTAGACATAAGGCAACATTTCATAAAACTTAACTTCAGGCTTTCTTACTAACACTAATATAAACAAAATTTTAAAAAAATAAAATCTTCTACCTCACCTTTTGCAAGGTAAACTGTCTTATGGCTCCCGGTCAATTGCACTACTACCCAATTTGAAATGTTAGATATATATTCAATTTACTTTCTCAAATGAAGTGGATAGGTAGGGCTACCATTCTATTAAACTGACATATCTTCGGATAAAAGCATACCTGAGGAGTTCGCTGTGTAGTTGTATTTCCTAGGCCCAGTTTACCATAATCACCATCCCCAAAAGACCATACAGTGCTTCCATCACTAGAAACACATACTGTATGATTGAGTCCACATGCCACCTGCCCTACACTGTAACCTTCCAATGCAGCCACTCGTTCAGGCAACTTTTTGTTAGCCATACATCCAAGTCCAAGGCGTCCATAATCACCATTTCCAAATGTAAAGAGCTTCCCATCTGCAGTAACAACAGCACTATGTTTGAAGCCACAAGCCACTTGCACTACTTCTTCATTTTGAAGAGCTTCTATTTGACGAGGCCGTCGCTGCCGGTCACTATTTCCATGGCCTAGTTTTCCATAATCACCATCACCCCATGAAAAAACTTCTCCACTTTCAGCTAAAGCTAAGCTGTGTCCATCAGACCCACAAGATGTAGCAAGGGCAACTATCACAAAGCCTGAAACAAAACATATTTCTATTTTCCTCTGCCAAAGTAAGACACATCTTTTTTAATACAAATAATTAACAAAAGAAAAATTTCCCTTGTCTAAAATGGATGGGATAATGCATCAAAGAGCCATGCAAAATTCTTGACTTTGCAAGAAAAACACATTTGAAGTTAAGGAATCTTATGTATTCTTATGGAAAGCAGCTCAAAATTTCATAGAAATCTAATGCTAATTTAAAAGAAAAAGGGCTGATATTTTACATGGGTGAGTTCATCACCAAACACACCAGTAATAATTCTAAATTTGGCACTTAGCCTGTTAATGCACAATGCAGTCCAAAAAAACTTCATTAAAATATACTACTGTTTCAATTTAATAAACAACTCGTCAATTAGTATTTATGTTTCATTTCAATTAAGTATCATATATACCTTGTAATGAAGAAATAATGTTAAGTGAATGAAGATCATCGGAATTTCCTTGTCCTAGGCGTCCATAACTACCTTCACCACATGCCAAAACAGTACCATTCGCCTGAATGACAAAGGTGCAATTCTGACCACAGACAATTTGTTGAGCTCCAGAGAAAGAGTCAGTTACAGCTGGGACAAGTGAACTTCTTCCTGCAAAATGTTAATTATCTGAGTAACATTTATATTTTAAAGCAGAAAACTTCAATTTTATTTTTAAAATGTTCTTATGTAGTGAAGCAATAATGCCTCGTAGTGAAACCTGAAACTTCTCTCAAGGAAGAACTCCCTGAATTGTCAAAAATTGCAAAATGAGAAATATTGCAAGAAAGTACATGCTGGTGAAGCAGCATCACTACTTTCAACAGCCACTTGATCACATTTAAATATTTTATTTTGAAGAACAGGTTTCATGAAAAAAAGTCTCCATCTTCAAAATATAGTCATATGAAGGTAAAAGAATTTCATTACTTTTGTAATTTTCAAAAATTCTGACATGTATTAACAAAAATCAGACCTATGTCATTTTCACATCATACATTCCTCTATTCAAGCAAAAAAAATTCAAGAAACAATTAGAAGAATTTCTTGAGAAAATTTCAAAAATGTCATAGGAGCCTGATTTAAAGTACCTCTGAAAATTATAGTATATGTTTTTGCAGCATTACGAAACTTTCTCTAAACTATGCATGAAAGAAAATAAAATTGAACTGCAATAAAGGATTACTCACCAGCCTCCCCCAATTGCCCATGACGTCCACTTCCCCACAAGAAAGCCTGGCACTTTCCTCCCATCTGCCAGTCGTGTGGCTGTTGTGTGGACCATGCCATTATTTGCTCATCTGCTTTAAGACTCCATGCTGTATTATTGGTAACGGCAGGTTCCTCCTCTTCTTCTATAGAGAGAAATAACTTAGACATGGTGAGTTAAGACAATTTAACTACAGCCAACTTTGCAAAAATTTGTTTTCAGTTTCAGAATAAGCTTCGATAAATTCAATACCCAATTGAGATACAATTTTTCTATTAAAAAAATGTGTAAATACACAATTATGAAGCAGTTTTATCCTTACCGAGAGCCACATCATGAGTTGTAATGGAAAATGAAGTAAGACCAAAAATTTGGAACGCAGATATTAATGGAGGAATACAAATAATTCTCTATAACAGAGTACTCTTATTGTTAAATTCTAAGAAGCAATTTCTTTCACAAAAAAAGAATATATTTATTTTTCAAATAGTACAAGGAAATTATCTAGGAATTTTTGTACTTAATTTTGAAACTATGTAACATATAAAGAATATATTTGGCAAATTCATGAATAAGCCAGTTAACGTTCACATTACTGACGATAAGCATTATGTTGGTCTTCAGCCATAAAATAATATAACAGAACTAACAATGAATAGTGTTGGCGTATGATATGCATTTTACTTCATAACATTATTTAGTATATATATTTATTATAATTACACAAACACTATTAATAATACATGAGATCATTTTCAAGACTTTAAGCCCAAAGAAAATCATGAGCAAAATGTAACTAACCATCTACATAAAAAAAATAAGCAAATAATAAACTGAAGTTAATTACATGCATAAGCATTCTGACAAGAAGACAATACCTGTCAGACTGCAGGCATAAGAACAAAACTCTTCGGGTAATGGTGTCCGATTTACTAAAGCTTCTGCAGTTCGCACTCCAACACCAAACACATGCAACCATTGCCATTCTGGAGCTGAAACAATTAATATAATACATTAAAGTAATTTCTTTGTCATCTTTTCCTGGTCTTCATCCTGCTTCAAGGAACACTTTACTTTAATCTAAGTTTGGAAATTCAACTGTAGCATATGCACAATATAAACAGAATATTTTGAGATTTAATAATTCCAGTAGATCCTCACCTATTGAATTTTATTTGAAGAAAAAGTTGAAGGAAAAGAAAAAGGAAAAAGAGAAAAAGAAGGAAAAGGATCAGAAAAAGAAAATGAAAAAGAAAAGAAAAAGAAGGAAAAGAAAAGAAAAAGAAGGAAAAGAAAAGATCAAATTCATAGGATGAGAATTATCAATGAAAATAAGGCCCAACCAATATTTAATTCCTTCTCTCAATTTGAAGAGCTGTACTGCTATTATATCTAATTAATGCACTGAATAACACGCTAAAAACTTCTGTGAATTTCTACACATTATAAATTATTTTTAATTTTTCATATACAAAGTAAAATACTTGAGCATTAATTTCTTTGACTTACCAACAGTACCATATTGGGTGCAATTAGGTGGTGATGACTGCAGACACAGCACATGATCTAATTGAAGGGCCAGAGCCAATGCTGCAAGGCATTTGAGATGGTCACTGTGGAGGAGCTGTTCTCCACTCACCACCAAAGGCTTTTCATACTGGTACTGTTCACGTAGCAATGCCGGAAAAGATAAAAGCAAGGCACGCAAACATGGGGCAGCCTGCAGTCCAGAAACTCCTTGTCGAAGCAATGCTCCACGGCTCGCAGCAAGAACCCTCTCTAAGGCAAGTTTCTGCACTGTGTAATGCACAATTCTCACATCCTAAAGGAGGAAAAACAAGTAATTAAAAGTTCTTGTTAGAGTAATGTAAATTTAGAAGATTCATCCAAAAAATCTCTCAATTTAGTCATGAAAGTCAGGGAGATAAAAAGTTTTTATTGAGGTAAGATGAACAGTTTCCAAAATAAACCTTTTTAAATAATTTTCTTCTACAATTTTAAAGAATTATCTAAATAATCATACAATTCTGCAATATAATAGTATGTTCTTATCTTTTCTAATATTCCAGTCACTGAATTATTTATTTTGCTGGAACCATTAATTTCAATCACAATCTACCATTAAATATTCCATTAAAAATAAGCCACAAATTTTTAGTATTTGTTTCGTTCACATAATTTCAAAAGTGCTAACTTTGATAACATTGTTACTGATCTGAAAAATGTGGTCTGAAACAAAGTGGTGCGAGTTGAAAAAAAATGTGGACTTGAAAAACCAAAGAACACATCAAAGTGTCATGTTATGTCATGTTATTTAGCCCATTTAGAAAGAAATACGGCAAGTGAGCATTCCTGCTTATTTAAAATTACTCAAAAACTACTAAATGTTTTTAAAGATTTGCACAACATTAATGAAAGAACTAATTAAGGAGAACAAATTTAATTAGAAGAAAAAAATCCCCATCTTCAATATTGTAGTTGTAGGAAAGATGAAAAGAATTCAAACATTTGTAATTTCTAAAATTTCATAGAAAGTGAAAATCAGATGTATGCCATTTTTATAAGTGCATTTCACTCTATTCTCATGAGAAATTTAAAGAAAAAATTTGGAGCCATTTTTGAGAAAATTTTGATAATGTCCCAGGGGCTTCATTTAAAGTACCCCCAAAAATTTCAAGTATGTTTTTCAAAATGACAGAGCACTAAGTCCAACCAGATCGATCATGGAATATTTTTTGGAAAAGAGTCTATGAATAATTTAGGCACTAGTGTTGTTCACAGACAGACAGATGGACAGTTTATTACTCTACCCCAAAATTATTAGAATAGCATAGATTTGAGCTTGGAAAGACTATGGAAACAAACTAATAAAATGTTATTCAATTCATTCTTAAATTTTTTAGAAAATGTACACCACATTGATGTCATATCCACTGACTTCCCTGAGGATTTCAATAAAATAACCATTCCCTTGACAATTCATGAACTTCAAAAAACTTGTATACTTCCTCTATTAATCAACTTGATTCATATTCAACAAAAGACAATAATTCATAAAAAACAAACATTTTATATCAAAAACCATTTTAGTAATATCCAGAATCCCTCAAGACTCCCATTTTAGACTGCACTTGTTTATAATTTTCCTTAATGACATCAATAAATATTAAGTCTTTCCTGGATGATAAAATTAATGAGGTTTTTTCTAGTGGTTCCTTTCTGCTATTTGTGGATGGATGCACATTTTCATGCAACCAAAACTAGTAATGACTATAAATAATACAAGAGTATTTGAACTTACTGTCAAACTTTGCACAACAAATAAAATGTATCTAAATAAAAACAAATGTAAAATCATATGCTTTTATAGCACAAGAGAATATATAGATTATAAGTAAATATGTGGAGTATAATTTTTAGTTATGTAGCTTTTTTAAATCAATTTAGTTAACCCTACCCAAATGCATAACTACAGGGATACTGTAACATTTTCTGGGACTTTCTCAGACTTTGGCATTGTATAAAATCTTTATATTTGTAATCTAATATATTTGTATGTCTACAACACAAGTCTAAATTTGCATTCAACTCATCAGAATATTCTCTATGATCAGTTTATCAATTTACAATCTCAAATCAGAGAAGTACTTATGGTTTTTACCCATCATTACAACACCAGCAAGACTGGGAAATATTAACTAATGTTCACCATTGACCACTCTATCGACCAAATATCTTCAAACAATGATTAAAATCTGTAATTTTAAGTCAATTTTACTAATGGAATGTTTACTAATTATATAATTATGTTTTATTTGGGCTTATTGGCTTTTTGGTACATAAACAAAAAATTTAAAATGAGTAATAGTGCAAAACCAAATTACAAAAATTCACTTACCTTGCAACGACTGAAGCAAACAGCAAGGCCCACATTTCTCATCCACGATAAACTGTGAACTCCTCCAGTTCCAGTCTGCGTCTGAAGCAGACTACCATCTTGCAAGGACCAGATATTGACGACACCACTAGGTCCTTTATGGCATCCTAAAATTCAAATAAACTACCATTTAACAAATCTCCTACTAAGATTTTGTCATGCAAACTGTAGACATACAAACTTCAACAACAATCAGCAGCTCTTAAATGCTGATCTTCAACAAGAATTTTAACCAATTTGGTCTGTTAAGAATAATTGGGGGGGGGGGGGGGGAGTTGTAGGTAAAGCTGGTTTAAAGTTCTCATATTCTGAAAAGGTACTTCTTTTTATATGATGTCTTCATATAAGATGTTGGTAATCCAAAAAGTACTGAACCACATGTGGCCAATATCACAAATAATGAACATTGTTAGTTAAAAATCTACCGTCTCGTGTTTACAAAATTAAACTGCATCTGCTATTTGCTCTTTACGAGATTATGGCATAAATAACTATTATTAAGTTGCTAGAAAAACTTATTTGTGCAATTAAATTTACTCAAAGATAATATATATGATATGGTATTGAATGGTAAGTTGAACTTGAGTTTAAAAAGGTTTATACCTGTTCATTATCTACCTACAAGAGAAGAACATATCTGATCTAGCAATTGTCTCTCATAGCAGCTCGACAAACCAGAACTCTCCTGAAGCAATTTTATTATATGTTGGCTCATTGTATGTTTCAAAAGAACCAAATTCATTATGATTTTTAACTTAATGCCTCATCTTTGAGCAAAACCTTAGACCTAGAAAGCCCTTGTGGATGAAAAGCTAGCATGTTTACCTGTGGCCAATAATAGACCCTCTTGATGAATAGCTAATGTGGTAACTGGATGGTACAAGTGACCTTGAAGGGTCATCACGAGATGAGGTCCTGCTGTAGTTTGCTGTTCTTCTAATCCATCTGGCACAGTCCACACATTTACACTTCCTTGCATTGTACCAGCACATAGCAGCAGAGGTTGAGAACTTTTACCTACAATACGTACATCAAATATTGAGTTTCTTTGTAAATACACATACACATAGATGCATACATAAGATTTCTCTTGTAAATTAGATTTTTCTACTATTTAACAGAAATTAAGTGGATTTTAAAGTGGGCAAAGATAAAAAAGACACTGGAAAAATACTAGGAAGGCTAGAAGGTATTAGAAAATAATATGAAAAAGACTGTATATATTACATAGTAGATTACATGATCTGGTCTGCTGTACATCACCTGATGAAATAACCACAAGGCCAACAGTATGACAACGATGATAAAGATGCAAGCAATCTAGAGAGACAGAGCCAAAACTTGTCAAAATTGTGTTTTTGAAGATTTTTAACCCAGAAGAGATTGTGTGGTAGGATATGGAATTCAGACTATATTATTAAATGTAGTTTTGTTTCCGAATTTTTTTAACACATGAAATCTTTTTTCTATCCTTTACCTACATATTTCATTGCTCTTTGTTTGATTCCAGGATATCAGTCCATTCTTAGAATTTTTTTCTCTCATGTGACCCTAGGGTTCTAAAGCTCCTCCATACTCTATTACATTAGTCATGCAATGACAAGGAGATCCTGGCTGACACAGTGCATGGCAGAAAAAAATGGAGCCTTTGCAATGAACTTCCTTTTTTGGTAAAAAATCAAGAAAGCACGATAAACTATCACAAGGATAAACGCATTGAACCAAGTGGAAATGAACGTATGATTCTGATGATATTCCTCTTTCGCTACGTAACGAGCCTGCCATAAGAATTGATATAAAAAATAACCAGCAGTTGTACATTGAAAATGCACAAAAAGCAGAAGCTAATGCGACAATAAGGAGAACAAATCATATAAAATTATTAAATTTGACCCAGAACTTTAGTTGGAAAATATACTGTGAATGTAATCAGACCAAGAAAATTATAAGCAAAAGTCATTTATTGTTTATTTGTAGCGACTATGTGGACATTTATTATTATCTTTTACAAACATCATCAATTCAACATTCCAAAAGAGTTGAAAAACTTTCTTTCATTTTTTGCATTAAATGAATGAAAATGTTCTTGCATATGAACAAATATTCACCCTTGATAGCAAATCTTCTAAATTTTTATCTGTTAATTTAAATAATTAAGTACTTGAAAATGACATTAAAGTCATAGGCCTAATTTCGTAAATGAACAAAAGTTCCATTATTTCAAGATGTTAGAAACCTCTATGCTACAACACTTTCAAGGGTCCTTTCCTTTAATTTGACCTACAGTGAAGCTTCTATATAACGTTCCTCCATATAATGTTTTCCTCTATGTTACATCAATTTTTTCTGGTCCCGCCAAAAGCCTGTATGCACAGTCTTCCTCTTTATAGTGGTTTCCTCTATAGAGTGTTCAGAAATCATGGTCCCCTAAAAAACGTTATATAGAAATTTCACTGTATTCCATTAATAGTCTAGTCTTCATGAAAAAATTAGAATATGTGTAAACTAAAGTATTATTATTTACCAAATCTGTTGAAGAATCAAATCATAATTCAACCACAGTCTGTAAGATACCTTGTTTTTTCCCCTCTTTTAAGCAATTTAGAATAATTATCTACAAAATATTTCAATGAGCTTCAATGAGAATAATACAACAGAGCACAAGGCCAAAATAAAAAAAAATTGAGGTTAAGTTTCGATGACTTCAAGCAGTCTATCTCAATCTAGGAATTAAATCTGCTTAAATGATGCAACACAAAACAAACAATGAGAATTAATGTATTTTTAACCACAGAAAAGAATAGATAATTGAAATTACTTACCCACATATGGAGACCATTGCAGTGATACTGGTTCATGTGATGGCATTAGAGTGTGAAGACATCGCCAAGCTGTTTCTGTTTGATGCCAAAGACGACACACTCCATCTGCACCACAAGTAGCTAAAATACGACCCGTTGGATCCCATTTCATGCTTGCCAATGTTCCCTAACAATCACACAAAGACATTAAATGAAGCTATCTGAAATAAACTAATTGTCATCTCCTGGAAACTATAAACTGTACCTGATGAGCAACAAAGGAATGTAATTGATAATTAGCATTCTTGCGACCCAAATGTATTACACCATCATTATATGCGATAGCAAATTCCTTCTCTTCATCAAACCATTCCATATGAGTGATTGGAGCTGAAATGCGATTATTTTAAAATCAAACACTATGACATCACTTCCCTGATTTCAAACACAGATTTCCTAGAGATATATTAATAGATTTACCACAATCCCTTTGGTGTTGAGGAAGATCTTCTCGCTGCAATCCAGTAGGAGAAACTGTCAAGAGGACTACTAAGCCATTTATAGTTCCAACTAGCAAATTTTCAGGAGAAGACAAGTCAAGTTGAGGCCGTTGTTGTGGCCATGTGCAGCATGTGACCCATCCTGACAAAGTTGTTATGTGCAGCTTCTCACTGCCGAGAGAAGAGCTTGAACTTTCTACAAACAAAATAAATCACAAAATTACTACAGAATGTTTCACCACAAAGTGTGCAAAATGGAATAAGTATAATGGAACTCTAGGATAAATTACAATATGTAGCACTGTACATTCAATTACAGTGGTTATTTGCTTAAACATTGTATGTCAATTAGATAAACAAAGCAATGCATTGAAGTTGACATCTTTAGAATGGGTGACTGCCAAGGAATTCTGCATAGTTTTCACCAAAATAATAGAGCGAATATTCCAATTTAAATGAATCTTAGATACAATTCTTTCCAGTTCCATATTGTTATTCAATGAGTACAAGAATCTTCATGGGTTTAAAATAACCACCTTCCTCTCTTTTGGACCTAACGCTCTAATAATGTTTCAATCTAACCACAGTGAAAGTTTAGCTACTTTGAAATCCAACATATATTATTTAATTTTCCATTGCAAAGTTTGACTACATTAATTTCCTCAGTAATACCTAAATCTCTGTGAGAAACAACTCTGAAAGAGTTCTTAAAGAAACTGGAAATATTTGAATTTGTATGTAAACTTACACGTAACAAATTTGTTAGTAACATTTTCTTACAATTTGAAAATCAGCCACAATTATAATTTATATTTTGATGGATACCATGTTCAATGTTCTATAATTATTAATATCACTCTGCTTTTGAAATACTACAACTGTTACTTTCTGTTAGCAAGCCCACAATAACTGCAAGAATGTCTTCATTGTCAGGAGAGACTAATTTTTCATAGGAGGAATTTATGTAAGGCTGCAAAACAATCGATCAAGATTATAACAGAAATACATGTTTTGGGGGTCCCTGATACCCAAATAGGGTTGTTTTATACTTACTGACTGAAGTTTAAAGAATTCCTTAACGGCAATGTTCATAGGCACGCATGTCAAATTATTTTTAAAATATAGATTTAATAAAAAGACCATTGAAGATGTGAATGTCATGCCAATTTAAACAAACACATAATTTAAAATGAAAGCCGCGTAAGTCATATTAAATAAAAAGTGGAAGATAAAGGAACAAATTTTAAAAAACTGATTGTATAAAGGCAAGGTGACAGAAAAAAAATTATGTACTTTTCACTCAAATTGTATGATATATTCCCTTTCTCACAGAAAAGAAAAGTTTGTGAGCAAGGACTCCCCATTGTTTGCGAGCATCTCCCTTAGAGAACTGACCAGATAATTTCTACGTCAGCTGTCATCAAACTTCACACTATGTAGGAAAACATGTTCTACAGAAAGGTCAACTTTACATTTCTTGCAGATGGAACAAGGTTCTCTTCACAGGAGGAAACCATGAGAAAATGGACGATGCAAAGACATATTAAGTTTACTTCCTCAAGTCTAGGAACATGAGATGTGGAACACCATAGATTTACAGAATTGTGTAATGAATGTTTTTATCACATGAGGTGATGGTGTTCTTCTCCCACTGGATGGCAAGATCCAGTGTTGACCTACATGTCAGCTTGCAAGGTTTCCTTCATTCAGGTGTCTCCCACCAGCAGGGCATTGACTCACCTGTGATAAGCTCTAAGTTCCCAACTAGTCTCCCTGACATGTGTAGTACATATATGTGTGTGTGTGTGTTTACCTAAGGGGTGAGAACAGGACAAGGAAGGGGAAGGAAAGTTTGCCTGTGTCTGTGACTCATTTGTTAGAGTATTGTTCCAGCATTTGCCTGTTGTTGACTGGAGATACCACAGAAAACCACTGATCAGAGCAGATGGCCACTAGAATTCTCCTCCATGTGTCAGCAGAATTTGATCTAGCTATCTAGCTAGTTGGTGTTGAAAATTCTGCCACCATGAGGACTCAAACCTTAGGTCCTCCTGATCAAAGGCACTGCAGTGACATCAGCTGATGCCATGAGCCACTTAAACTGGTCTGGACTAAGGCCTTTGACAGTGTCACTCATCTGGATAATCATAACATGATTACTGCAGGTATTTAATATTCTTCCTAAACACAGGTTACTTCACAAACTTGAACACTTTGGAATCGAGGGGGAAACTTCCGTCCTGTACCTAGGCCTTTCTTCAAGACACTAGTTTTAATGATAGAAATGGAAACAAAACATTGTCTTTAATACAATGGTCTGAGAACTTGAAAAAAAGCTAAATGCTCTGTTATGCACATTGGATGTAACAATCTGAAGATGCCTGATTACATTGACAGGAAAATATTGGCAACAACTAAAGTTATAAAGACCCCAAAATCTGGGTAATTTAATTACAGATGATCTAAAATGATAAATCCATGTATCCCATGTAGCCAAGAAAGCTAAAAAAGCAATGGTTGTTCTGTGGAAGGTTTTCTCTATGCTGAACAGCAAAACTTTTGGCCAATTGTACATAACATGTTTTCCTAATTGTCGAATTTGTTATCTCCCTGTGGAACCCATAATATAAATCAGTGTACTTGAAAAAGTTCAGAGAAAAGCTACAATGGTCCCAGAAGACCTCAGGATTACACCCCAAAAACAAGGGCTTTCAAAGCTTGGTATCCTGCTACTGAGCAAGAGGAGAGCATGTCAATATGATTGAGATCAATAAAATTCTAAACAACCATTACAACATGGATCTTCACAAATTTTTTCAATGCTCAAAAAATGTACGATAGCACAACACAGACAAACAACTCAGAGGGCACTCTATGAAACTCCCCAAAAAATATACACATTCATATTCAAACCATTACACACCATAATTTTGAATTTTCGTATATTTATTATAATTATGTTATATGTTCATTGGGCAAATCTAGCAATGACTACTTCAAAATACTATGACTCACTACTGAATATAGTTCATAAGATATGCAATTAAATTTCAATTGTTGTGAATGTACAATTATGATATTTGATTCATTATAATTATGATATATAATCAGTTTGATTACCTCATGTGAATTAATCTGAAGAAAATAGAGCATGCTTAATGTCTTTTCTTTTCTTATGCAGCACATAAAGGTTAAAACACAGTTGTTAAACACAGTACGACACAGGCTTTATACAAATTATTATGAACTTAGAAAAATAGTCATTTACCTGGAAGGTGCCAAATATTGACTGTGTCTTGCATTGCTGCAGCTATGAATCGTCCAGAGGGAGACCATCCAAGGTGACTGATTATTTCTCCATCCAATTCACTGCCATATGCTCCATCAGCTTTATGGAAAACTACTGTGTGTTCCAAAAATGTCTGACTATGATCGGCAGTACTCCAAATGCGAACAGTCCCATCACTACCACTTTAATGAAAAAAGAAATAGCATGTAAACAGAGAGATATAAAAATAGTTACTCATAGTAAATGTTTTACAGATTTATTTTTTGAATGTAATCATCATTTTATAATTAAAAAAAACAACAACATAATTTGCTGTTTGTTGGAATAAAAATGAAGGAGGTGAAATAAAGTTCAGGGAATAATAAAACTCACCATGTTGCTAGAAGATTCAAAGATTCTGACCAACATGTGTAACTGACACGGTTTCCATGACCTTCAAGTTCAGTAGTAGGACAAGGAGGCATTACCCCTGACAGATCAGCAAAATTTAAGTTTTCTACTGATGATGCTGGTAGAACTGTTGCTTTAGCAGCTATACATTTTACCTGTAAGTGGTTAAATAATCTTTTCATAAATAAAGAAATAAATTATAATTAATTTTATCCAAAGGCCATGGGGGCAAACATAATATTTTTTACATTTTCCAAGTAGGAGAGTTTATTTTGAAAGGAAAGGCACTCATTTATGTGTCTTGCCCAGCAGTAAAACTTGGGCCTTTGGGGTAGATGCATAAGAACCTTCATGTCAAGACTGGATGCAAGAATTTATGATCCAATATGATGTGAACCTCTTGGAAAGCAGTAAAAAACCAATAAATTTAAAAAAGAACGCATACCAATTGTTGTGATGCCCATTGACGATGTTCAGCTGCTAAACGTGGGGAGAGAACACAAGCAGCAAGGGCATCTGCTAGTTGCAGGGGACTGTTTGGGCTCTCTGAAGGACTTACTAACTGCTTTTCTTCTGCAGAAAAAAACAATAATATAAAAGCAATTTTAATGTGTAACTATGAGATTGTCATCATTAAGGATTAGCCTTTAAGACTGACAAATTTCATGTTGGCCAATAACAACTGATTTCTTAGTGCCAGCAGATACTGCATGGCTGATACAGATCTGTCACAATACTATCTATATTACTATAAGCAGGAAAGGCTTATTCAATTTTTGCTCAGAGCTGCACTATTGTATCTTTTTTCCTGCTCCCAGAAATCCTACAACTTGAAATGGACTTGAACTCACAAACATCAGTAGGATGGGTTATGGCACTGATCATCATTTACTCTGTTGTAAGTAGAGAGCAATCAGGATTTATTGGGAATAAAGTTCAGTACAAATAAGTAATAAGTGAAGGAAAATCTAATATGTTAACAGTTTTCTCGATTCCTAAGAAATGGACAAAAAGTTAAGAAAGAAAGTGAGAGAAAGGATGAGGAAGGGAGAGAGAAGGAGAATAGGAGATGAGAGCTGGTAGGAAGAGGAGAGGAAAGGAGGTAGAAAAGCAAAGTGGAAAGGAGATTAACTGAGGGGGTGGGGGAGGAGAACGGGAAAATGAGGTGGAATTGGAGGATAAGGGAGGTACAACATACAACATGGCAACATGCCTGAAAATTCTGTAAATAATGATTTTTCCAAGTGTGTGAATTGCAGAGCTTTGAACCAAGCAGAGTACAGTACTGTAAGTGTTGCAGTGAACTATGCAAAATATAGAGTATTAAGCAAAGTATAATGAACTACTCATAATGTTTTGAAGAAAAAGTACCTGCTGAGGTCAAGAGATCCAACCTCAGGCAAGGGCAGACAGATTAACAGCAATGAGCAGTTCTAGGAAAGCCTCTGGCAAGACTAAGTATATTAAGATTAGGGAAAAGCATAAAAGACTAAATTTCCAGGTGCATTGCCATTATTTGAGACATTCAAGAATGTACAGTGATAAGCAGATCCAGAATTGTTTGGTAATCTCTGATAAATAAATTTCTATGGCAAATGAATTTATTACAGATTGTGCTACACAAATTTCAACTATAACTTCAAATCAATGAACCTAAATTGCATGAAATTCTGAATTACAAGATTCTAATTTACAAGATTTATTATTTACCATTTCATATAGAAAACATAATTGCACAATGCAAATATTGCTGTTAATTCGTTCTCAACAAATCATTTTCTAAACATCTTATGTTCATGACCGTGTTCTGCCAAGACAATAGTAAACTGTTCAATCTGTAACTTTTACAGGGTTAAAAGACATTAGCCTTTTCAACAACAACAACAACAACAACAACAACAATAGAAAAATATTATATCAAAACATTTCAATGAAAGCAACGTGCCCAGAATAATCACATTGAAGACTTGTTTGGCAACAACAAATCCTTCAAAATGGGTGTAAGATTTTAAACACTTTAGATCTTGCAGCATCCACATTTATGATTACAAGAAGGATGACTCTTGAATAATAACCCTTTAATTTTCAATTTCAAATATGACAATATCAATCAAAGGAGCAACATCTTTTAGAACCTAAACAAGAACAAAACACCACAAAACACCTGTTTCAAATTAGCATTGAAGTTATTAATAATAAAGAAGAACTGGATGAAGAATTAAGAAAAAGGGAGACTTAAAAATAGTGTAATAGGAATTTAAGCCCCAGAAGGAAACTCAGAAGCAACAAATTTTCTCTAACAAGGCAATAGCTACTGGACATATGTGAAGAAAATGACCTTGTATTCATAGCAGAAGATCTTAATGCAGAGAAGGAAAAGAAGCAATACATGGTTGCAAAGGAAAGGAAGGAAAAGAACATACATGCAGAAATGGAAAAAGAATAAAGATTTTTGTATTTTCAATGACTTACAAATTACAAATACATATTTCAAATACAAAGACAAACACAAATATGAAAGGGAAGGACAAAGGAATTGATTTGGAGCTGCCCAAATCAATTATAGATTATAATTTAATATCAATAATATTATATGTTATCAATAATGGAAAATTGAGAAATCTCATGAAAAAGACACAAGTATTCAAATGTAGTGAAATGGGTACAGGTCATTCACAAAATGGTGCAAAGAGAAGGAAAAAGAGGGTAGCGAAAAAGGGAGGGAGGGTGGGAGGAAGGGAGAGAGAGAGCAAAGGAGAAACTAAAGCCAGAAGTTTATTTTCTCCAGGAAAAAGAATGAGAAGGTGGAGTAAAAAACTCAATTAAACAAGAATAAGAGAAAAACTGCACCACACAGAGAAAGAAAACATGAAGAGTTATTAGGAATTCTTGAAAGCATAAAACGTTTGCATTTCAAAAGGGCAAAAACCAATAAATGGATGAAAACATGGAATAAGGAAAGACAAGAAATGATGCAAAAGAAAAAACAGGCATTTCAACTGTACACAAAACTGGAAACAGACCATAAGGAATTGGGAAAAGTTTGTGAAGACTATTGAAAAGGTCATTAAAGGACCAACAAGATTGGGCTTTAACATCTCCCGAAATCTTCAAATGGAAACCAGAGACCAAACACAAACAATACCAAAAATATTGGAATAACCACTATTCTAAACTATGGAGAAAAAAAAAGAAATAAAATTATCCACCAGAGACCAAACAACTTAGAAACGCAAAGCAAGCCTGATTAAATGGAAAAAGAATTAAATCCATTTGATCTAAAAGAACTGCAAGAAGACCTAAGAACAGATAAAAATAGAAAAGGAAAAAAACAGAAATAGGCAAGGTGAATTCAGAACTACTAATTAAGTATTCAGCAAAATATAGACATAGTATACCCAGAAACTGTCAAGGAAGTGTGTTTATAAACTTACACAAAAAGGCAAGAAGACAGACTGGAATAATTAAGGGGGAACAACCCTCCTACCAACAAGCTCAAAATTATTTGACCAAATGACAAAAGATGTAAACACAGAGAACAACGCATAGAAGAAAAGGAAGAAACAAGATGAATGCTATATTCACTCTTCAAAAGAAAATGGATGATCATACAGAAAAGATCATTCATAAAATTATTCATTTTAAGAGTAATCAAAGATTATGAGAAAGCTTACAATGTATTAAGAGAAAAATTATGGAGATTCTTAAAGAGAAAGGCATATCAAAACAAATAATTAAAAGGAATTTCAAAATATGCAGCCCACTCACAAGTCAATTACACTTGGACTTAAACAGAAGATCAGTTAACGTAAATCAGTCGTGATGTCATCCGATTGGGAGGTTGATCGTCACCATAGTGACATCACTGTAGTGAAGCATAAGCTCCCAATTGGATGACGCTGTAATAGTTGATGATCTGTCAAAAGCAGGTCCAAATAAATTGAAGTATACAAGAGGTTTAAGGCAAGGATGCAGACTCTCACCACTCCTTTTCAATTTCTATACCTATGACATGTTCAGAAAACGGAGAGCAAAATCAATCAGGAATGCAACTGACTAGAAAACATCAAATCAAAAAAATATTATAAGCAGACAACCAAGCAATACTGACAGAAACAAAAAAATGGCTCACAGAATGTGCACATACAATAGCAGAAAAATGTGGAATGAAAATATGTGACAAAATAAGGGAATGGCCTTTTGGGCGAAGAATTAAAACAAGAAAGAATAGTAAAAAATGAGAACATAATTCAACTAGTAAAGAAATTTAATTTCCTGGGAAAAAAGCCATTCAAAATACGAGCATTTCATTACATATTATGTTATGTTCTGGGAATTCTATCCTCAACTCTTTACAATGGCTTGTGGGATGAAAATTTCTGACACATATCATACAGATGAAAGTTTTAGACCATCCCCACAAAATACTTGTGAGAATTCTCACATATGTAGGTTCATGTTATTAATTTAAAAAAGTATTAGAAATATGACACATTTTCGGAAAAAATGACAAAAATACAGGAATTTAAAAATTCTCCTAAATTTGAAAAAATATTAATCACTTGCAGCACTGCAGTGCATTAACAGAAGTACAAGAAATTGGGAAGAAATCAAACATTAAAAAATGGAGAAAACATGAATAACATGAACATAAGAACCAGGAATCATCATCAGCTTTTTTGTTGAAGTTAAGTAATTAATTTTTGCATGATTGTAATACTTTCTATATAGAATACCAAGTCTTTATCATAACTTGCAACCCAGATCTGGGAAACCCACCTCTTGTTTTGACAACATGGCATTGTGTGAAATACCTTTGGCATCCCTTTCACTTTTAGTGACCCCTGGCCACATGCCCTCAGATTTCGATCTGAAAGAATTGTGTCTAATTTTAATTGGAAGAAAGAGAAAGCAGTTATTCTCTCCTTGTTACTCTTCATCATACTGCAGCCACTACACTGAAAAGAGTAAATGCCTGTCTCTTGATAAATGATAGTCACTTTGAGCATTTACTCAAAGGCCAGTTTTCTTGTCATTTTAAGGAAATTATATTTTATTATTTTTTATTCACTATTTTCAATAATTATTAATTTACTACCTATTTATATTTTATTAGTATTTTTAATAATTTTAAGGTTTTCTTTTTAGCAGATTCTTATGCATTCTTATGCAGATTCCATAATAATAATAATAATAATAATAATAATAACTCCACCTAGGGAGTACACGACCTTGCAGTTGGTGGTGGAGCTTGAGTACCCCCATGAGCCTTAAAGCTATGTCAGTGGTAGCCTAGCTACCGGTGGGGCCTCCCTTGCTGAATGGGTTGAAGGTGAGGGGTCAGACGAAGAAGTACTCCATTTTGAGGAGAGTGGGAAGTAAGTAGAGAGGGAAGGGTCATGAACCTTTGGACTTCCTGTTGTCGGCCCATAGAGGGTACAGGAGAGAAACTGGTTTGGCACACCAGGCCACTGATTAGAGTGGAGGCCCGAACCTTGCATTAGCCAGCGAAGGAGGCTGCCTTCAGCAGTCAGTGAAAATCCCGTAGGGTTTAGTAATGCCGACTGGCGATCGGAGGGACCCCTTGCTGGGCCCTGCGGGGGGATGCCCCGAGGCCATTGTGGGTCGCAGTAACGGATGGCAGGAAACAACCCGAGGGTTAAGTGTGATCTGTGAACTCGAACTTGCGTCCTGCGAATCTTCAATCCAAACCAATGAGCAAAATGGATAGAACAAGCAATGTAATGAATCTTAACGTGCCTTGTTCTACCAATGTCCCATACCTGCTCAGAAACCGAGTTAATGTCACCTTGTCGACGTCTGGCCATCCCACGGATGCTAGTCCCAGGGACCCAGAGCCGGCAGTAGCTCGAAGCCATCGTCAGAGATGGACCCGGGATGAATTAAAGGAGGTGATGTGGTGCTTTTACTACGCAAAAGCGAAAAATGGGGGCTCTGAAATAGAAGTTTTCAAGGTATGGAGAGAGCGGAACCCAGATATGAGACCTACCCTAGACTCAAAGAAGCTTGCCAGTCAACGACGATACATACTCAGCAGTGGAAAATTCACAGCAGATCAACTTGCTGACATTGAGAGAAATGCGGAATATGTACTTCGCTCGAACAATCCACATGACGAACATGTAGAACTTGAAAATTATGATCCCGTTGAAGGTTCATCGCTTTCCAGTGAAACACACGTCAGTGGTGAAAACTCATCTGGCAATGAATTACACGATAAGGACATGATGCGAAATCTCCTTCGGCGCGAGATAGAAAGAGTTAGTCAACTTCCGTTTGAATCTCGCGAACCGTTGAGGAGAATATACGAAAATGCCAAAGCTAAAAGAGTGATAGAAACAGTGAATTCAGTCTTAAATGAGGTGGTGGAGACCCCAGGCAGAGATCTAGATATTACTGAAATCAATCACATCATATATGCAACTGGATATCTAGTATCTCAGATAATTTTGGGGCCAGCCAAGAACACCGACGGCCGACACCAAAACAGAGTAAACAGCTCTGTACCCCCATGGATGAACAGAATTATGAAACGGATAGCCGACACCCGGCGTGAAATATCATTCTTAGCTGAGGCATCTTCTAAATCAATGCACACCTCTAAAGTTCAACGAAAAATATTCAATGTTGAACAAAAATACCAAATTGAAAATGACACCAGCAGGCTAATGGTAGTTGAGAAGCTAAAAGAGAAAATTCAAGCATGGGCTCAACGAATAAGAAGGTACAACGTAGAATAGATTTCCGTGTACAGAACCGGTTGTTTGAAACAGACGCGAAGAGATTCTATCGCAATCTGACTCAAAAACCGAATGGCAAAGCTGTTACTCCTTCAAAAGATGACGTCGAAGCATTTTGGGCAGGAATCTGGGAAGAGAGCAGATCCTACAACAAAGACGCATCTTGGCTTCAATCTGAAGTTGATGCTGCCGATGAACTTGTAGAAACAGTGGAAGATGTTCACCAATTCTCGGAAGAGGACCTCTTCCAAGCAATTAAGAACATGGGAAACTGGAAGTCCCCCGGGATTGATAAGATCCAGATTTATTGGATTAAGAAATTAACAGCAATACATTCTCATCTAGCAAAGGCTGTTAATAAAATTTTTGAAAACCCAAAGGAAATCCCGGAATGGCTCACACGCGGCATCACGTATTTGGTACCCAAAGCGGGAGACAGCTCTTTGGCGAAGAACTACAGGCCAATTACTTGTCTGCCAGTACTGTACAAAGTTATAACTTCAGCTATAGCTGACAAAATGTATAGACATCTAGATAAGAATCATCTAATGCCAGCTGAACAAAAAGGATGCCGTAAAGGCTCTTATGGGTGTAAGGAAATCTTGCTACTGAATAAAGTCATCTTGAATGATGTAAAGAAACGCAAACGTAATTTGAGCATGGCTTGGATTGACTACCAAAAGGCCTTTGATAGTGTACCACACGATTGGATTTTGAAGACCCTGGAGATCTATCGATTTCATCCTAGACTTGTTGAGTTTTGCAAGGCTAGTATGAAGTCGTGGAGTACCAGGTTACTAATCCACAGCGGAAAGGAAGCAGTAGAAACCAGAAGTATTCAGATTAACAGGGGTATTTTTCAAGGAGATTCACTATCCCCTCTGCTGTTTTGCATTAGTTTGATCCCACTATCGAGACAGTTGTCGCAAGCTGACATTGGTTTTAAGCTCCATGGTGATGAAAGGCCAGTATCACATTTGTTTTACATGGATGATCTGAAAGTGTTTGCCAAGAATGAAGCGATTCTCTCCCAAATGCTGTCTATCGTGAATGACTTTAGCAATGATATCTGCATGAAGTTTGGTCTTGACAAGTGTGCAAAAATCAATTTAAAAAGAGGGAAACTCACAACGTCTGAGAACATTGAAATTGATACGCACACTGTGATTCAAGATCTTGAGCCAGGTAAAACTTACAAATATCTGGGCATTGAAGAATGTGAAACCATCTCGAATGACAGAATGAAAGAGAGAATTCGTAGGGAGTATTATAGAAGAGTGAGACTGGTCCTGCAGTCCGCTCTGAATTCCAGGAATAAAATATCTGCAATAGGTAGTTTGGCGGTACCTGTAGCCGAATACAGTTTTGGACTAGTGGACTGGACTGAGCAAGAAATTCGCACCATGGATCGAAAAACCAGAAAACTGCTGACAATGCATCATGTTTCCCACCCTCGAGCTGATATACATAGACTTTATGTGTCACGTAAGGAAGGAGGAAGAGGCCTCAGACAAATTGAGGCCTCCTGGCACAACGCAATAGTCGGGTTGGGTAAGTATGTAGTCAGCCATCAAGACGACCCTCTAATGAGGCAGGTCATGAAATCTGACCGAAGAATGGGAAACAGAGGCATTGTTAGTGTAGCAAGAAACATTGCGAAGAAAACTAGGCAAGACACGTCGAATAACACAGACACTGAACTTCTGATGCTGCTAAACATGAAGTGTGAGACACAAAAAATGTTAAAGAAATCGTGGAGAGACAAACCACTCCACGGTCAATACCTAAAAAGAATGGACAAGGTGCAGATCAATAAAGATCAATCATTTATGTGGCTTAAAAGGGGAAGGATGAAGCCAGAATCGGAAGCACTTGTAATAGCTGCCCAAGATCAGGCCTTGAGAACACGACATTATGATAAAGCGGTTCTCAAAATTTCCCAAGATGACAAATGCCGCATTTGCATGGAGCAAGTAGAAACCATTGATCATATTGTCTCAGCTTGTCCAATCCTAGCAAAGACCGAATACCTTAAAGACATGACAGGGTGTGTAGCTACCTCCACTGGCAGATCTGTACCGCCCTCGAAGTTCCAAACACATGCCCCAAGTGGTACGAACACTCACCGAAACCGGTGACGTCTGTTGAATTGTGTACGATATTGTACGACCAACAAATTCAAACTGATCGCACGATAGCGGCAAACAAACCGGATATAGTTATCCGGGATTTGGCGAAAAAATCGTGTTTACTTATCGATGTTGCTGTACCTTGCGATCAAAACGTCGTTACCAAGGAGGCAGAGAAACGTCTTAAATACAAGAGTTTGGAAATCGAGATCAGCCGAATGTGGGGCGTAAAAGCACAGGTCGTCCCGATAGTTATCGGAGCTCTGGGATTTGTTCCGCAAATTTGAGTAAGAACTTGTCTAAACTCCCAGGTAATTCAAAAGACTGGGAAGTGCAAGAAATTGCTTTATTTGGAACAGCCCACATTTTGCGTAAAGTATTGTAGAGGCACTGATAGTCACCGAATCTGCTCCTTAGGTAGCTGGTTGCAACCTGGAGTAGATTTTATATTCAGCCGACTCATAAGATCTTTAGTCGTGATGTAATGGAATAATAATAATAATAACTCCACCTAGGGAGTACACGACCTTGGAGTTGGTGGTGGAGCTTGAGTACCCCCATGAGCCTGAGAGCTATGTCAGTGGTAGCCTAGCTACCGGTAGGGCCTCCCTTGCTGAATAGGTTGAAGGTGAGGGGTCAGACGAAGAAGTACTCCATTTTGAGGAGAGTGGGGAGTAAGCAGAGGGGGAAGGGTCATGAACCTTTGGACTTCCTGTTATCGGCCCATGGAGGGTACAGGAGAGAAACTGGGTTGGCACACCAGGCCACTGATTAGAGTGGAGGCCCGAACCTTGCATTAGCCAGCGAAGGAGGCTGCCTTCAGCAGTCAGTGAAAATCCCGTAGGGTTTAGTAATGCCGACTGGCGATCGGAGGGACCCCATTGCTGGGCCCTGCGGGGGGATGCCCCGAGGCCACTGTGGGTCGCAGTAACGGATCGCAGGAACAACCCAAAGGTTAAATGTGATCTGTGAACTCGAACTTGCTACCTGCGAATCTTCACTTGAAACCAATGAGCAAAATGAATAGAACAAGCAATGTAATGAACCTTAACGTGCCTTGTTCTACCAATGTCCCATACCTGCTCAGAAACCGAGCTAATGTCACCTTGTCGACATCTGGCTATCCCACGGATGTTAGTCCCAGGGACCAGAGCCGGCAGTAGCTCGAAGCCATCGTCAGAGATGGACCCGGGATGAATTAATGGAGGTGATGTGGTGCTTTTACTATGCAAAAGCGAAAAATGGGGGGCTCAGAAATAGAAGTTTTTAAGATATGGAGAGAGCGGAACCCAGATATGAGACCTACCCTAGACTCAAAGAAGCTTGCCAGTCAACGACGATACATACTCAGCAGTGGAAAATTCACATCAGAACAACTTGCAGACATCCAGAGAAACGCAGAGTATGTTCATCAATCAAACCATCCACATGACGAACATTTAGAACCATCTAATATCCCTGAAAACGATGATCCCCTTCAAGGTTCATCTCTTCCAAATGAAACATTCGTCAGTGGTGAAAATTCATCTGGCCATGCGTCACACGATAAGGACATGATGCGGAACCTCCTCCGACGCGAGATAGAGCGAGTTCGTCTACTTCCATTCGAATCTCGTGCATCGTTGAGGAGAATTTACGAAAATGCTAAAGCTAAGAGAGTGATAGAAACAGCGAATTCTGTCTTAAATGAGGTTGTACAGGCCTCAAGTAGAGATCTAGATATTACTGAAATCAATCACATCGTGTATGCAACTGGATATCTAGTATCTCAGATAATCTTGGGGCCAGCCAAGAACACCGATGGCCGACAGCCAGACAGAGTAAAAAGCTCCGTACCTTCATGGATGAAAAGAATTATGAAGCGGATAGCCGACACACGGCGTGAAATATCACTCCTAGCCGAGGCATCTTCTAAGTCAAACCACACGTATAAAGTTCAACAAAAAATACTCCATGTTGAACAAAAATTCCTAATTGACAATGACACAACAAGGCTAATGGTAGCTGAAAAGCTAAAAGAAAAAATCCAAGCATGGGCTCAACGAATAAGACGGTACAAACGTAGAATCGATTTCCGTGTACAGAACCGGTTGTTTGAAACAGACGCGAAGAGATTCTATCGCAGTCTGACTCAAAAACCGAACGGCAAATGCTGCCCCTCCTTCAAAAGATGACGTCGAAACATTTTGGTCAGGAATCTGGGAGGAAACCAGATCGTACAACAAAGACGCATCGTGGCTCCAATCTGAAGTTGATGCTGCCAATGGACTCGTGGAAACAGAGGAACATGTTCAAGAATTCTCGAAAGAGGACCTATGCCAAACAATTAAGAATATGGGAAACTGGAAATCCCCTGGGGTTGATAAGATCCAGATTTATTGGATTAAGAAAATTAACAGCACTACATTCTCATCTTGCAAAGGCTGTTAATAAAATTTTAGAAAACCCTAACGAACTCCCCGAATGGCTCACTCGCGGCATCACGTATTTGCTACCCAAAGGAGGAGACAGCTCTTTGGCGAAGAACTACAGGCCAATTACTTGCCTGCCAGTAATGTACAAACTTATAACTGCAGCCATTGCTGACAAAATGTATAGGCACCTAGAGAAGAACCATCTGTTGCCAGTTGAACAGAAAGGATGTCGTAAAGGTTCCTATGGCTGTAAGGAAATCTTGCTTCTGAATAAAATAATTTTGAATGATGTAAAGAAACGAAAACGTAATTTAAGCATGGCTTGGATTGACTACCAGAAAGCCTTTGACAGTGTACCACACGATTGGATTTTGAAGACCCTGGAGATCTATCGATTTCATCCTAGACTTGTTTTGTTTTGCAAGGCTAGTATGAAGTCGTGGAGTACCAGGTTACTAATACACAGCGGAAAGGGAGTAGTAGAAACCAGAAGTATTCAGATTAACAGGGGAATTTTTCAAGGAGATTCACTATCCCCTCTGTTGTTTTGCATTAGTTTGATTCCTCTATCAAGACAGCTGTCGCACACTGACTTTGGTTACAAGCTCCATGGTGATGAAAGGCCTGTATCACATTTATTTTACATGGATGATCTTAAAGTGTTTGCTAAGAATGAAGCGATTCTCTCCCAAATGCTGTCTGTCATCAATGAATTTAGCAATGACATCTGCATGAAGTTTGGTCTTGACAAGTGTGCAAAAGTCAACATAAAAAGAGGCAAAATGACAACGTCAGAGAACATTGAAGTTGATAGACACACTGTGATTCAAGATCTTGAGCCAGGTAAAACTTACAAATATCTGGGCATTGAAGAATGTGAGACCATCTCGAACGACACAATGAAAGAGAGAATTCGCAGGGAGTATTATAGACGAGTGAGACTTGTCCTGCAGTCCGCTCTGAACTCAAGGATAAATT
>JAHLJT010009436.1:247062659-247123816 GCA_031308135.1 Acheta domesticus | reverse complement strand
CTCACGCGCGGCATCACGTATTTGCTACCCAAAGCGGGAGACAGCTCTTTGGCGAAGAACTACAGGCCAATTACTTGTCTGCCAGTACTGTACAAAGTTATAACTGCAGCCATAGCTGACAAAATGTATAGACATCTAGAGAAGAATCATCTAATGCCAGCTGAACAAAAAGGATGTCGTAAAGGTTCTTATGGCTGTAAGGAAATCTTGCTACTGAATAAAGTCATCTTGAATGATGTAAAGAAACGAAAACGTAATTTGAGCATGGCTTGGATTGACTACCAAAAGGCCTTTGATAGTGTACCACACGATTGGATTTTGAAGACCCTGGAGATCTATCGATTTCATCCTAGACTTATTGAATTTTGCAAGGCTAGTATGAAGTCGTGGAGTACCAGGTTACTAATACACAGCGGAAAGGAAGCAGTAGAAACCAGAAGTATTCAGATTAACAGGGGTATTTTTCAAGGAGATTCACTATCCCCTCTGCTGTTTTGCATTAGTTTGATCCCACTATCGAGACAGTTGTCGCAAGCTGACTTTGGTTACAAGCTCCATGGTGATGAAAGGCCAGTATCACATTTGTTTTACATGGATGATCTGAAAGTGTTTGCTAAGAATGAAGCGATTCTCTCCCAAGCTGTCTGTCATCAATGATTTAGCAATGACATCTGCATGAAGTTTGGTCTTGACAAGTGTGCAAAAGTCAACATAAAAAGAGGCAAAATGACAACGTCAGAGAACATTGAAGTTGATAGACACACGTGATTCAAGATCTTGAGCCAGGTAAAACTTACAAATATCTGGGGCATTGAAGAATGTGAGACCATCTCGAACGACACAATGAAAGAGAGAATTCGCAGGGAGTATTATAGACGAGTGAGACTTGTCCCTGCAGTCCGCTCTGAACTCAAGGAATAAAATATCAGCAATAGGTAGTTTGGCGGTGCCTGTAGCCGAATACAGTTTCGGACTAGTAGACTGGACTGAACAGGAAATTCGCATCATGGATCGAAAAACCAGAAAACTGCTTACAATGCATCATGTCGCCCACCCCCGAGCTGATGTACATAGACTTTATGTTTCACGTAAGGAAGGAGGAAGAGGCCTGAGACAAATTGAAGCCTCCTGGCACAATGCAATAACCGGGATGGGAAAGTATGTAGTCAGCCATCAAGATGACCCACTAATGAGGCAGGTCATGAAATCTGACCGAAGAATGGGAAACAGAGGCATTGTAAGTGTAGCAAGAAGCATTGCGAACAAGACTATGCAAGACACCCAGAATGACAGAGACACTGAACTTCTGATGCTACTTAACATGAAATTTGAGACACAGAAAATGTTAAAGAAATCGTGGAGAGACAAACCACTCCACGGACAATACCTAAAAAGAATGGACAAGGTGCAGATCAATAAAGATCAATCATTTATGTGGCTTAAAAGGGGAAGAATGAAGCCAGAATCGGAAGCACTTGTAATAGCTGCCCAAGATCAGGCCTTGAGAACACGACATTATGATAAAGCGGTTCTCAAAATTTCCCAAGATGATAAATGCCGCATCTGTCAGGAACACGTAGAAACCATTGATCATATTGTCTCAGCTTGTCCAATTCTAGCAAAGACCGAATATTTGAAAAGACACGACAGGGTGTGTAGCTACCTCCACTGGCAGGTCTGTACCGCCCTCGAAGTTCCAAACACATGCCCCAAGTGGTACGAACACTCACCGAAACCGGTGACGTCTGTTGGATTGTGTACGATATTGTACGACCAACAATTTCAAACTGATCGCACGATAGCAGCAAACAAACCGGATATAGTCATCCGGGATATGGAGAAAAAATCATGTTTACTTGTCGATGTTGCTGTACCTTGCGATCAAAACGTCGTTACCAAAGAGGCAGAGAAACGTCTTAAATACAAGAGTTTGGAAATTGAGATCAGCCGAATGTGGGGCGTAAAAGCACAGGTCGTACCGATAGTTATCGGAGCTCTGGGATTTGTTCCGCAAAATTTGAGTAAGAACTTGTCTAAACTCCCAGGTAATTCAAAGGACTGGGAAGTACAAGAAATAGCTTTATTTGGAACAGCCCACATTTTGCGCAAAGTACTGTAGAGGCACCGATAGTCCCTAGATCTACTCCTTAGGTAGCTGGTTGCAACCTGGAGTAGATTTTATATTCAGCCGACTTATAACATCTTTAGTCGTGATGTAATGGAAAAATAATAAT
Source organism: Acheta domesticus (assembly GCA_031308135.1). NCBI lineage: Eukaryota > Metazoa > Arthropoda > Insecta > Orthoptera > Gryllidae > Acheta > Acheta domesticus. The sequence continues at coordinate 247,121,582 of JAHLJT010009436.1, read as the reverse complement.
AATAATAATAATAATAATAATAATAATAATAATGCACTTATTATTGTTATAAATAATTAAGAGCTGGGCAGTAATGTTTCTTGAGATATCTTTCTGATTTCTCTCTGAACTGGCTCTACTTAAATAATAATTATTGTTTCGTTGCTGTTAATAAATTGATGTATCAGTCATAACTTCCCACCACATCTTCAGTATTAGAGTTTTGTTTCTTAAGTGATCTTTGTTTCTTAAAGTGATTCTGTCTTTGGACAGAATTGCTTAAAGAGATGTTTTGTTTTCATGTTCATTCTTCAGCCCACCCCACTTACTCTGTGCAGCATGAAAAGATTTCAGCATGTGAGCCATGTATCTGCCCACTGAAGCTCTTGAATGGGAAAAACACAGAAACAGTTAAGTTGCTGCAGTGACCTGACGGTCACCTCCTCTTCTGCTCAACGTCCCAGGCATGGCTGTCTTGAAAGGTGTCAAAGAGACACAATAGCCAAATTACCAAAACAAGAACCAGTGCTCTCAGACATGGGTTGCAAGTTAAGCTAAAGACCCTATGTATAGAAGAAGGGAGTTCCTTTCCTAATATTTTTAATATTCTCACATCAACATGATCTATGTTACCATATACATTATTGAATAATTACAAAAAATTATTTTTTGGAATTCCTCCTAAGCAATGAAACTTAACAAGAGAAATAACAGAATAGAAAAAAGAAATTGTCTACAAGGGACGTATATAAATTACATACTTGATAGACGTTCTGATTCTCTTCTGGGAATGAAAAGGAGTACACCTACACACACACACATACACACAAAATAAGCAAGTAATATTTCATTATTTCACATCACGATCAATTATAAAAAAAAAGGACATTGTAATTAATTTTCTTACTTTGGAAATAAAAAATTTGTTTTTAGTAAGAACCCTTAGTGTTCATTTACTTTTAATATTAAAAATAAATACTTTAAAACTATGTTATTTAACAAGAGCAAATATGTAAAGAAGGTGAACACTTTTCAATACATTCCAATATATGCTACATTTTAAATATTTACTTTATATTTGTTGAAAGTGGAAATTTCTTTTAACAAGATATATTTTTATATTAAATTTGCAGAAGTCAGAGTACTAATTGCAATGCCAGCAGCAAAAGAAAAATCTTATTTATTTATTTAATAAATTTAGCTTTTCAAAAACAGTGGACTGTTTTTGTCGTGTTTTCTTCTCAGCAAAAATAAGAGCCTCACCTCTTGGGTTTTCAGTCAAAGCAGTGCCACCATGAGATGCAAGCAGGCTCACTAAGGCTTGGGTTACTGCAAAGCTAGCTGTAGGTTGGTTCATGTTTCCCATAGCAGCAGCCATTAATTCCTGAACAAAATGGTCCACGTTGATCAACAGATTTTACATCTTTCATTACTTGTATCTACAAAATCTAAATCGAACATGAGTAACAATAAACATGAAATATTGATATTACACCCTACAAAATATTCTCGCACTAAGCAGTGAAAACAAATTGAATGCATTTTAATTGCAAATATACTATTATAATAATGAGTCACTGAACAAAATAAGTGCACAGATATAAAATAAGTTAATATCTGAATAGCATTTTGTGAGACAAGAACAAAGTCAAGTTTCAGCAGGAAGCATTTACATCCAAAAGTTTTTGCTGTTAATGAAAAGAACAGATCTTAAAGAGAAATAATGAAATTATATTTTTTATGGAAGAAACGAGTTCATGTAGTCAATAAAATAAGGGCACAAAGTATTGAAAACAATCTTTCCAAAGAAAAGGCAATGAATTAACTTTGGGAAAGGAAATGTACAAGGGGGCGGGGGGTAAATTTAATGTCTTGAAAAAAAGATTTCCAACACAAGGAGAGACATGGTCAGTAATGGAAAATCTTTTCGTAAGTCTTTCCAGACTATTAAACTTTTTTAACAGAATGAGTATTACTAATGTGTTTTCATTCACTATTTTTTTTATTTTGGGCCTTGATAAGTTCCTGGAAAAATTACCAATACATTCATACAAGGATTTCCTGACTATCAAGCTCCCAAGAGAATTGAAATGAATGTTCTTAAAGGGCAGGGGTTGGGGGAGGAGTGCAACGAAAGTAACAGCTGCAATTCTAATGGATTTGATGACATAAACAAACTTCGAAATAACAAAAAGGTATTTAAATGCTTAACTTTTTTGTGTAGAAAAATCAATATAGTCGGACCAAGATTCTTCCAAACAAAAAACTGATTCAATATTTTGTTAAAAAATAAATCACTAAATTTTTAAAAAGATTAGAAAGGTAACCTAATTTTAATCTTAAAATTAATATTTACTTTCTTGTATACATACACATATACAGAGTAATATTTATGGTAAAGAGAAAGTTAAGTGATGCTGTGGAAAATCAATTTTGAGATTTCAACGAAAAAACACATTTTGGAGACCCCTGAAACCGAAATGTGATTTTTTTCAAAACGTCCATCTGTCTGTCCATCGGTATGCCTGATGGTCAGTCTGTCATTCTTTCCATCTGTCTGTGAACAACTCTAGATCCAAAACTACTCTGAATTTTGCTATTGCTACTGCTCTCAAAGATAGCAATTTTTTTTCCAATTACATTTGTTCTCCACAATTAGTTCTTTCGTAAACATCACATACATTTTTTTATTACTTCAGTTTTTGCACAACTTTGAGTGAAATATAGGCAATAAGATTCTGCATTTTTAGAAATGCTCAAACGCCATTTTCTCTAAAAGCAGCTCCAAATTTTTTGTATGTATAGTGCTTAACGGACTGAATAACATGACATAAATACCACTTTGTTTTTTTGTTTTTTTTTTTTTTTTTTTTCCGTTTAGGTTTTGGGTGAAATTGAACTTCAAAATGTGCATTTTCAGAAACAACTCGATTAATATTTTCTTAAAAACAGCTCAAAATTTTCCAATGAAACTGTAAACATAGGACCAGATTTTATCCTTTTATAATATTATTAAAGTTATATTTCAATTATACTAGTATGAATCCAAAAAAAGTTAAGAAAATAGGCACCAATAGATGGCAGCTGAGAAGACGGTAGTGCAAAATTAAAAAGATTGCATAGACTGAAGAGACATGAAAAACACCTAGTACAACTCTGCCATTCTGAAGCACCACTAGTTACCTTTGTGCACATGTGTACTACAAGTTTTGAAGCTTGGGTATCAGTCTGAGCAAGAGCAGCGATAGCCTGGCTCAGATAGCTCAAGCATGTTGCTGCAGTTGGCGGAAGATGGGATGCTAGCTGTGCCAGAGGAAGTCCCGAAGGAGGTCCTGGAGCCATGCCCTCTGCTGCAGGCAAATCTTGAGGAAGCTCTATGCGACCACCCGCAGTCAATCCCATCAGTCTGACAACTTTCCGTATATCAGAGAGACTGACAGCTGCAAGGCCGTCAGCCAGACTACATGATGAACTGCTACAGGAGACATAAAATTTCAATGTAAGAACACAAAAATATTCTATTGAATCAAAGGTTGAAGTAGAAAATACCTATTGCCTAAATAAATAAATAGATATACGATTCCTTTTTTTTAGGGTTAATTTATTAATGCAAGGAAAAGTTTTCATATTATTTATTTTTATACAGTTTCTTCCAAAACAACATTTCTAGAATTTCTGTATATTGTCAGACTCTGAAATTTATAACCTATACAACAATTAAACTACAACACAACAAACAATCACAATCATTAAAGAATTAATTATGAATCTTTTACACCGCCACAACTGCAGACCACCAGCTTGTTCAATTTGAGTGCTTAATTATTGTTACTTGTTGTATTTATGGTCACGTTTCTATGTAGTTTTGTAACGGAGAGTCATTTGGCTGACAAGTGGTAAATTGGTGTCATTGTGGTCCACAGTTGTGATGGTAACATTGAACACCGATATAAGAGGTTCATAATTCAGTGTTTAACAATTGTGATTGTTTGTTGTGTTCTAGTTTAATTGTTGTGTATGTCACAAATTTCAGAATCTGATGATGGCAATAAACATAAATTGTCAAAATGTTGTTTTTTTTAGAATCTGTATAAAAAAAGAAACAATGTGAAAACTTTTTCATTATATTTATAAATTAAGCCAATTGAAAAAAAGGGGAACATATATTTATCTTAAATATTTAGTTACATTTTCGGAATCTCATTCAGATAGTGAAAGGCAAATACTTTACAGAAACCTTAGAAGAAACACCACGAAACAAATTAAAATGTACAAATGAAAATGAAATATTTTCCTTCTGAATAAAAGAAGATTCTTCTGAGTAAAAAAATACCTCACAGAGAGAAGCGATAATACACTCATTACAATTGAACGAGCAATAAGAACTTGAGCCGCAGCTGTAGTCCTGTGTAAAGCAGTGATTCGGTCTTGTGAAGATACAAGAAGAGATGCTTGTTCTCCTAATGATTTGCTGCCACCCAATCGATGGAGGCCTGGAACACATTTTCAAATATTATGGGTTATTTTCTTGTGCTCTGAACTTTAAATAATTGCCCAAATTCTAACACATGAGACCCTTTTAAATATTGTAAACTCATTGTAAATGACAAGTACAAAGAAATTTACCACTTTGGTGAGGAGCACTGAAATTTGTGTCCACTGTGACATTAGGGACACTACTGGCACCAAGAGGATCCCACTCCTTGAAGGGAAGAGGCTCTGGCGAGACCTGCCGCTTCAAGAAGCTCTCGGTGAGAAGCCCCACGCGATCATCCACAGCTACAGCCAGCATATCAACTTCCACTGTATCAGAATACACAAAAGTTGCAATTTAATACAGGAACAATGAATATATGAAAAAATAGTCAAACAAAACATGAAAAGGTCATGTGAAATGTATGGATAGAGATAGGATTCTATATGAAATCTTATTATGTAGCCCCAAACAAAAGAAATTAGTGTGGGAAGACAGCAACATCGAAGGACCAACCAAGATTGATAAAGAGCAAGCAGTGGATCAAAGGCCTAATGCTGAAGAAGAAGAAGAAGTGAGTACAGGAACAAGTTGATAAACAATATGAAACTCTTTATGGAATCAATGTGATTCCTTCGTTACCTTCATCAGAATTTGCAGCATTCGCCATAAGGTCAGGAGCTATTGTTTGAGCAAGGTTTGTAGGAGGTACATGAGGATGATTGCCTGATTGTCCTGCCTGTACACATGAAGATTCTCCTTGTTTTGGATAGCATTGAAACTGCAGGGAGTACTTGTCCTGGCACTTGGTACACATCAAGTAGTTTGTACCTACAACAAAAATTGTAGTACAAACCCGTGAAAAACAGTTCATAACATTCCTTAAACAACTGCTGTTCAGAAAAGATAATGTACATCTTGAGTAAAGAAAGAAGTAAGCAGACAAATAAAAAGTAATGTTTTCTATGCAATACAAATTGTGGGCATTGCAAACACTGGTATGCTACACAGCAATCAACTTTTGACATTATAACAGGTTCAAAGATGAAACTGTGAAAACTTTTATATTTAAAACAACAAATACCTATGATATTTCCACAGTAGCCTGCTCCCCATAGATGACCACAACCTGGATGTGCAGAAAGCATATGTCCAGCCAGATGGAACGATGTCTGGTGGCATATTCCACATAATGGAGGAGGACTACAGTCCAAATGTAGATCAGCAGTAGGGAACTGGAAAAAATATATACAGCTTGAAATACCAATATTCAAACTGAAGGCCACTTTCAGGGATCTTCCCAAAATGAATTGTAACAAGGTATTTAATCCTGTTTCAGGTTTCACGTTTTTATTTTTGAGCAATTCACCATTATTTCCTTTCACTCAAATTCAAAAAAAGAATTGCAAAGTAAAATGAATCAGCAAAAAAGCATTTATGATAAGACTGAAGAACTATGTTCATATTTCTTCAAACAAATAATTTAAAAAAAATATTAAAATCTCAATTTTAATCAAATCCTCATTGTTAGATGATTAAAAATCTTTCATTTGTTTTACACAACTTCCCATCTACTTCATTGGGATCAATAATGGTTGGTGTTAGGTGAAGACTTTCCTGAGTGAAATTGTTTTGATTTTTGCAATCAATGCCTTTAATAGGATGTCATATAACCTTTTTCACAGACTTTTTTGTGGTTAATTATATTCAGATCGTGCACTTGTTCAGGAAATATAGTCTGCAAAAAATGTAAATCATGAGAACCCTCCTTTGTTTTTATTATTGAAGCTGCTTGCAATCTGCTACAATAGGCATGTACTCCATGTACTAATAATAGAGTTTTTTATTTTTGTTTTTTCAAATTGTCACTCATTACAACTTGTTGCAAACTCAGAATGGTTTCATTTAGTGTTTATTAATAGTATCATACTTGTTAATTTCAGACTTAATAGCATTTTTACTATCATCGCATAATCACTCAACTTCATCGGCAATGTCACATTTGTTAGATGGAAAATATTTTATTGAACATATCTAGCTTACTTTACCATTAAATGAATAAAACAAACACCTACCACTCCTGAACTGGTGCCTGCACCATCTGATGCTTGGAGATCCAAATCAGAAGTAACTGCTGCAGCTGCTCCATACAAAGGTTGAGCTTCCCCTCGCACATGTTGCCGCTCTCTGTCTTGGGCAGCACGTTCTCGTTCTGCCAAGTAATTGCGAATATCTGAACAAGGACGTCGGCGTGGCCCAAGACCAGGTCCACGACGTACCACACTGAGGTCCAACTCAGGAGAGCACTGTGATGCCTCAACCAACCGCTGAACAAGTTTACAATAGGAAATTAAATAACTTAAGTTTACAGTTATAATAAATAATTTACTATAATTATTGAGATACCTTAGTTCAAGAGCTATATATTAACTGCTGCATATGCTATATAACCTGTGCTAATGCTATAATGTTGTTGTCGTAATATAGTTTTCTTTGGAATGAGCCTTGAAAGTAGTTTGAACATGGAAAAAGCTCATTATATTGAATGTGATCTACTAATGTTAATGGAATGCTAATGCTAATGTTGATGGAATTACAATGTACTGGGTAAAATAACAAAATGAGAAGTCAAATTAGCTATGTGTTTTAACAACTTTTCTTCCTCTTACACAACTGTTCAAGTTCTTCCTCAAACAATCATTGAGAAAAAAAAACAACTCTTAAATGTAATTATATAGTGTTTTGGGGGGGGGGAGAAGAAGAAGAAGAAGAAGAAGAAGAAAGAAAGAAAGAAAGAAAGAAAGAAAGAAAGAAAGAAAGAAAGAAAGAAAGAAAGAAAAAAAGAAAAAGAGGGGGAAAGAAAAAAAGAAAAGAAAGGGGGGGGGAAAGAAAAGAAAAAAAGTTAAGCATTACATTACCTGTGACCTACTCAGTAAAATATCAGCACCAGCTGAAAGACCACATTCTTCACTAGTACTTTCAGAAAGATCTGAATCAATACAAGGATGTTCAATCATCCATGTGGCAAGTTGATTGATTGTGTGAGCAGACATATCTCCATTACTTCCTGGAATCAAATTAAATATTAAACTATTTTTTCTTGAAATTTCTTTTTCTTTTAACCATACATTTTGAAGATATTCTTTATGAAACTTTTAAAGATATTTCAAAATTATTAATAAAGATGAAAATCCATTCCAATATTATCTTATAAAACTCTGAAAAACATATTTCAGGAGCATTTAGGTATTTTCCCTCTAAGTGTTGTGAATCTAAGAGTTAATCAGAGATCTAGGTGTCACATTTTTTTATTTTTGTTTTCTACACAATTTTCTTGAAGTAAATGAGTATTTTATAGTATTGTCACATTTCGTTTTTTTATGTTTTTGCATAAAAGCTTGAAAGCACATTTTCTTTACAACACTCTCCCAATTGTAATTACTTTTCTTGGAAGTTAAAGAAACAACTACTGCTTTATGTTTACAAGTCAGAACTTAGCATAGCGTTAACCAAGATTATGCAGATCCTAAGATTTTATTTGGAAGATTCTGCTTCAATCTTCAAAATTTTGCGTTAAAATAATAATAATAAATTTGTTTTATAAACTTACACACAGTACACATCCAACTGAATAATTTTGAAAAGATTTCTTCTCAAATTTGCTAGTGAAGATCAGATAATGGCAACTCAGCTTAATTCCTCTTCTATCAGAATAATATCAACATCAGGTCATATTTATTTTAAATTTTAAAGATATGGTGATTTGTATTTCTCTTTTTCTCAATAAGTAAAGTTCTAACGTAGTACACCGAGGCTAATATTTTTTAAATCAATCATTTAAAAAAATTACATTTAAAACACATATTTATCTTTCTATTAAAGTTTTTTTGCAATATGTACATTTTTTAAAATTTGTAGTTTAAAATTATATGAATATAAATAATCCCAAAGTATATGTGTATAAATAAATAAAACATATTACTTGAAAGGATGCCTTCATCATGCTCTCTGTGTTAACAGGATTTTTACATTTTTGTTGTTTTACTTCTTATTGATTTTATTATCCTTTTGCTTGTGCTTATGCTGATGATGATTATGTATGCTTATGATGATGATGATTATTAGGGTTGAGGCAGAAGTTATGGCAACTATTTATTTTTTCTAAAAGAAATGTTACTGTATCGCAAAATTTCATTTATATCTTGAAAGAAATGCTGCAGTAGTGTGTGTTTACATTACAAAGATAGCTTCACAAGTGTCTCTATTAGCACAGAGAGCAACTTGAAATCAATGGTAAGTCTACTGCCATGCAAGGAGAATGTAACATGTTTCCAACAGCACTCTTATTCCACAAGTCGTTCACCATGAAAGGAATGCTTGAGAATGTCACAGGGAATTGGTGGAAGCTCACGGAATAATGCCCTTCCATACTGGACAGCTGCGAGATGCGCAGGAGAGTTTCTGCAAAGATGTGCAGCAATCAGTGATCAGCAACGCACGTGACGACCTGCGAGTGTGCAAATCAATGTGATGTGTGGTTATCGAGCATCAACCTAATCGGGCCTTTAGAACGGGTATGTAATGGTTTTCAAATTTGTGAAGTCGTACTCTCTAATATGCCTTAGAACATGAAATGAGTATGGTCATTCCAAATACCTTAATAAATTTGATAAATTCAATTTTTGTGTGTTGATAAATGTCCAAGCATTTAGTCCTTTCATGTGTATATTTGAAATTTTCCACCCCTACTCATATTCTCACAACAACAACAACAACAACAAAAGAGAGAGACAGAGAGAGAGACAGAGAGAGTGAGTGAGTGAGTGAGTGAGTGAGTGAGAGAGAGAGAGAGAGAGAGAGAGAGAGTGTGTGAGAGTGAGTTGCCATGACGTCTGCCCCAAGCCTTGTATTATTTTTATTCAATTCAAACAAACAGTTCAAACAAATATTTTTGGATGGGTCAGTAAAGAGATATTCTTGAACAAATGGTATTGACATAAGTGAAACACAACATGAAAATAAATGAAAATCAATGCAGGCATTTCATTACACGCCATGGCGATCGACAACAATTGATTCAATTCTACATCCAATTACAGAGACAGAATGACTTTAAATAATTCTTTGCAAAACATTCTAAAACATTGGAAACTTTTCTGGTTTCTTCTTTGGAACAAGGAACAGGTTTCAAGTTAACCACAATTAGGGAAGTAGAGGCCATAAACAAGAGGGCCACGAAGAAAATCTGGTGGTCACATAGAGGCAATTTTCTAAGGTTGCATTCAATGAAAAACAAGAATGCAAATTCAAGGTACAAAACTTTCTGAGGGGCCTAGAAGAGGAAGAGACTTAGAAGAGGACTCAGTATGGGTGGAGGATCAGAAAGAAACAGTGATACATGTAAAGATGAAGGTGATAATGAAACTATGATAATGATTTTATGAAACAAGGAAATAGTGAGAGCGCTCAAGCAAAAAGGTTCAATCTTCATATTACAACAATTTTCTTATCAATAAAACAATTTGCAATTTTGTTGTGTCAGAAAAGAAAGAATTAGTTTGAAAAAGAAAGGGGAAAAAAAATCTCAGAAGGCCTCACCAAAATCCAGGGGTTGTCTTATATTCAGATCAATACATTATATTCTTGTGTCAATTTGCTGTGCAGACCCCAATATGCAAAATTTCTTGATATAGAAAAAAATAGTTCTGGGCACAAGAATGCCCAGATTATTACATGCCCTAGATTATTACACTGAACAGTGTACTTGCACTATGTGGACTTTTCCACGGCATATATTTTTTTAAATATATTAATAAATAAAAAAATTCCTGAATACCTGATTTCTTTTTTATTTATTCAGACTTTATTCAATATACTTGCAATGATTTTCGCAGTTACTAATAGAATTAATCACTGGGAATAAATTCCCTTTCATGGTGAGTTCTAAGGTAATCCCATTTACCAACAACGTTGGGTACCAAGCACTCTGTCCATAACATAAACATTGGGTATGCTTGTAGAAGCATTTCTCCGGCTTTACTCTTCGTGTAAGTAATTTACTTAATTATTTTCCTTTTTTCCTGTTGAAATTTTTTTAAATTTCTCATGCTTAACATCATTAGAATGTGGATATGATTCATTTTTGGGCCCAGGGCTGAGGTACAGAAAGGATATTTACATATTTTATTTTATTTTAAAATTTGGTTCATTTACTTAACATCAAGAAACAGTCAAAACTTTTTAAGACCAGTTTTAGGAATAACAAGATGAGACAAATTTTGGAATGGAAAAATTAAAAAAGAACTAAAAGCAGGAAACAACAGGAACAGGAATACAAGAATACCACAGGAATTGGAGAAAACACTTGAAGAGAATGGACAAACAATGATTACTATGGACTGTTTTAAATTACAGACCAGAAGGCAAGAGAGAGAGAGAGAGAGAGAGAGAGAGAGAAAACAAGATGGCACCAGCAGGAAAATTTCAACTTATGAAGGTATATTGTATCGTTACTCTCTTATAAGACAAAAATCATTCCTAGAGAGGAGGAGGAGGAAAAGAAGTAGAAGAAGAGGAGAAAAAGAGGAGGAGGAGGAGGAAAAAAGAAGGAGGAGAAGAAAAATAGGAGGAAAAGAAGGAAGAGAAGAAAAGGAGGAAAAGAAAAAGAAAAGGCGGAAAAGAAGAAGAAAAAGCAAAGGATGAAAGGAAGAGAAAGGAAAAGAGAAAAGAAGAAGAATAAAAGGACAAGAAGGACGAGGAGAAAGAGAAGATGAGGAGGAAAAAAGGAGAAGAAGGAAAAGAAAAAAGAAAGAAAAAGAGACGAATTATGAATAAAGGCAGCAAAAAGTGTTTTTGAGAACAAGAAATAGCAAAACTTGATAACAAGTATATGTTCAGGAAAGTTGTGTCTTTTTTTTTTTTTTTTGGTCCCATAAGAAACAATCAACAAAAACCCCCTGTAAGTATGCTATTGCTTGATAAGAAATTACCTCTCAGACCTGCATCAAACATATTTGAGGTGACATCCAAGTTAGAAGATTATGGCATAGGTAAAAAATCAGGCACGCTTGCACGGAGCATTAGAGGCCTGAAAACTGGGCTTTCAGGTCTCTAAAGGAACATGGGTTATATTTTCTTTGTTAACTATTGGCCTTGGCAATTCACCTACAGATTTTGACTCATATCCCTTATTGTAACCACTTGAAAGAAATGCATCTGTACCACAAGAGAATGGGGAACAATTACTTGATGGTACTGTTCAGGAAATAACTATACTCCCTGTAGTACACCCATGGAAATCAAAAAAATGTTCACAGATAGTAAAGCTATTTTACTGGCTAGCAGTGAAACAAGGAGCATTCTTAGCATTTGCTGAATGATGAAGGGAAACTGAAAAAGAATTCTGATCTAATTAGATGAGATCAATTTCAAGACTTACCAGATGCCAGAAAAAAAAAGCCAGAATGGAAAGAGAGTGTCCACAGTTTGGATCAAGGGCACATTATTATACAGCTCTCAGAATATTGTCCTGGAAGGGAAGCTCAGTAACAGTGCTTCGCATTGCACATGACACCAATGTTGACTGAATTTGGGAGAGTGGGTACAGAAGTTCAGAGAACACAATAGGACCGTAATATTGGTACTGGCTATGACTTCGCACCACTGCTACCAAATTTTGAAATACCCATTCTAGACAAATAAATCTCACAGATCAGGAAGTGCTAAGTGTAACTGAGATGATACCAGTCAAGATTCTTGGATTTCTGTTGTTAATACTTACAGACTTTCTTCAGCCATGAAGAATACCACTCCCTTCATGAGTATGACCTCCAATCGCTTTTGAGGATAGGCCTCTCTGTACATGATACATTGATATGATTTTACAAAGATATACAATTTTCACTGATGCCATTCAAGATTTCAAAAGAGAATAGTGAAGTCTGCACTAGCATTCTGAGGAGATGGCATCACACATGAAATAAATTTGTGGCCATCATGCTGAAATTTGGTGGGCTACTAACATGAAGAATAATGTTCAGTAGTGAAACTGAAAAATATTATTTCTGTTAGATTGGGGTCTACACAATTAAGAAATGTCTGGAAATTACATGCAATCAAGATTACAATAGGTTTCCATCCAGATAAGAACTTCCAGAAATTTCAATTTTAGATTAAAAAACATGAATAATTTTAATTAAATGATTCTTTGGGTAGAGATCAGTGTACAATTTTAGCAAATGTTTCATAGAAATTTCTTGATGCAGAATTTCACCTAGTATAACTGTGCAACCAATTAATGCATTTTCAAACCCTCATTTGAAAGATGGTGACACCATCCACTGACCCAAGTGAAAGACAATAGTCTGATGAAAACAAAAGTGGGCTGCCTACCAGTTGCTCCAACATTGTTTGAAAAGGACTGCTTTGTGAAGCAAATTTTAACATCCAAGAAGACAACAGTCAGCCAAGGGAAAGGACTTGCAATGTGAGTGCAATGCCAGCAGGAGCAATAATTATCAAATAAATGTTATAAATGTAATAAGTAATCTTGTTAATTCAAGGCATCACATTGTGACTCAGAATACTAGGGGGTCCTATTCTCCATTTTGTCAATGTAATTCTCTTGGTTTTATGAGTAATTGAAATAAATCTTCAAATTTAACTTCAAGTGTAGTAAGATATTTCCCAAAGCAGAAAAATTCTTTGCAATGAATCACACCCTAAGAATAAGAGTTCTGTGAAAAGAAGGTAAAAGAAAAAGCAAGAAGCAATACAATTTTTAAAATAGGAACTAGTTACTATACATCTTTCATCTAGTCAAACTGTCAAAACTAACCTGTAGCATTGATGGCTTTCTGAACATGTTTAAGAGAGAAGCCCATCTCCATCAGTGGAGCAGCAATAGGCGGTGGAGGGGGTGAAGGTGATCGCAAACGATGAGCACGCAGAAGGGGAGCTGATTGAGGAGTAGGCTTATTGGACAGCGAGGGGGAACCTAGTTGAGGAGAGGAAAACTCAGAGAAACTGCACAGGGCCACTGCCAATGGCAGGGTACTAGGCGGTTGCACAGGTGGATGAGGAGCAATTCCTCGCACTATACGAGAGAGTGAGCTTGGGCTTGCACTCACTGCATTGTGAGCAGCTCGGGGGACTCCATTTTCCTACAAATAAACATGCAATATGAATATATGAAAAGTAACCTTTTTGCACAAGCAAAATATAAAATGCCAAAATCTATTAACCATGCATCAGAAATGGTTTTTAATTTTCAAAGACTTTTCATCATTAAATAAATAGTAAAAGTAAGCCTTCCATGACTCATTTTATCTAACAGACAGTATATCTAGAATTTCACTGAAAACTCACTTTATTATTGTTAAATCAAGAAAGTAAAATGTTAAGTTTGGAAAAAACAATAGGTGTAGGTAACACTACAAGTAACTGTTTTAATTTTAGTCTGTTTAAGAAGAGAAGATTTAGTTCTCCAATGTTTGTGGCACCATCACTGAGAATGTACAAATGACTTTTATTAGTTAGTCACTCCTGCAAAAGTTGGTCTTTTGATTTTGAGACTATTCCATTCACTTCCTCTTCTTCCCTACCTTCATTCACTGAATATACAAAGATGCACAGCAAGGAAATTTATTTGTTTCAACATTTCTTTCTCCAAATACAATATAAATTAAATCTCTGAATTAAACATTTCTAAAAAATTTAAATTTTAAAGAAAGTATGTTATTTATGTTACAGTTATGTAACAAGAAAATGTGGTATTAAGCAAAAACAACAAAAAAAAAAACTCAAGGTCATTCTAATTTTACTTATTAACAAACTGAATTGATTACTAGAAAATTAAGAATGGAAATGAAGCCTGGATACAAGTAGTGCACCAACAACAATGCCCCACATTCGCAATCGTGTATCTGAAGCTGCTTCATTTCTGAGAACTGTAACCACTCAGCAGTCAAACAGCATTTGCACAAGGTTACCCAATTCATCCAAGAGTAAAAATTAAGAATTTAAAAAAATTATAAAATGATTGATGCATGAATATTTTTTATTGAAATTAGTTTTCAGAACTAAATGCACAGATATTACACAATTAGGAGCAGGAGAAGCAAAGGAAAAATACATTACTCAATGATCCCAGTCATAGGGACCAAAAAAAAAATGAGAGAGAGATCAAGGGACAAATAATACACTAATATTTCACAGTGTAAATAAATGTATCCCTTCAAAAGCAGATGACGAAATGCAGAGATTATTTCAAATATATTTTTTTTGATTGGTTACCTGTGAATTTTCTTGGGGAGCATGAGCAATTTCTCTTGAAGAGGTCAGGCTGCGAATCTGAGTCTCCGTTTCAGAGATATGAAAACATTCTTCAGCTTTTGCCTTCATATACATTGAATGCAATACCGTGTGAACACGCTCAAGCTCACCAATGCTTACTAGATTGCGGAGATGGCAGGGCTCAACACTCTTCTGCACTAGAAATCTATAGGAAAGAAATTACTTCAGTACATATACTGTTCAAAGAGATGTCATTTAAATTTTTTTTTCCTGACCTTTTTTACTTTCTTATATCCATAGTCAACAGAAAGTTGCATAAAAATGCTCTGAAAAATCAATGTTGACTTTTTGACCTAAGTACACGTATTGAGATATTGAAAAAGTATTTTTTCAAAATGACTGACTGCCTGTCTGTCCTTCCTTCTGTCTCTGAACAACACTAGTGCCTCAACCATATGCAGTTTTGCCCTAAATTAATATTCGTGAATCTATCAGACCAGACTTAGAACCTGCAAATTTGAAAACAATCTTTTGATTTTTGGAGATAAGTTTTTACATCAAAAATTTTCTTTTCTTCTGTTTTTCTTCTCCAATACAGCACAGTGTTTTCATCAGAATGGTGCAGGTTCAATTTTCAGTAATCCAAAGTCAGTTTTTTCCAAAATGGATATTCCCTGGTCAATCTGACTTGAATCAAAGTTTTGTGATTTTCAAAAACATGCTTTAAAATTTGTAGGTACTTAACATTAAACCTCTGGGACATTTTCAAAATTTTCTCAAAAATGGCACCAAATTTTTTCTTTAAATCTTTTTGAAAGACTAGAATAAAATACACTTATAAAGATGGAACAAGTCTGTTTTTCACAGTTAATTCTGAACTTTCGAAAATTTCATACGTTTGAAATTTTTTTTGCTTATTCCTACTATTATAAAATTGAAGGTATAGATTTTTCCTTCTAGTAAATTTTTTTCTCCAATGTTAGTCCTCTCATTAAGAACATGAACATTTTTTTCTTGGAAATTTTAGTACTTTTCATGCAATATTGTGTGCAATATGTGCAATTGTAAATAAATAACAAAACAATATTTTCTCAAAAACAGTTCCAATTTTTTTCTTTAAACTTTTGGTACGGATAGTGCTAAATGTACTCTATAAGATGACAAAAACGCCACGTTGCTCTATTCTTGTATTTTTTCAAAAAATACACAAAGGTAATTTCTTTTGACTTGTCTTCATGTCTTCAATATTTACAATAGTGATTATTAGATTATTGCATTTATGAGTGCATGTGCTTCAAATGATGTTGTATAAAGTTTCTTCCAAATTGAAAAGTTTTCTGTGAAAATGAGCTCGAATTTCTGCATTTTCAGAAATGCTAAAACACCATTTCCTCAAAAATGGCTCAATCTTTTTTATTCAAATTTTTCATATGGATAGTGCAAATTGTACCATTTAATATTACACAAAATTCATTTTGCTTTATTCCTTTGTTTTGTTTCTTTTTTTAAAATACATAAATGTAACTTATTTGGAAATATCTCTCAACCTTTAATAAGCATATTTCCAGTAATTTGTATACATTATTGCATTTGTGAGGGAAAGCTTGAAATTACTTCCAATAAACTTTTTTGAAAACTCAACAGATTTCTGTGAAAAAGAGCTTCAAATTTTACATTTACACTAATGCTTAAACTCCATTTTCTTAAAAACGGCTCCAAATTTGTCAACGAATATAGGACGAGCTCTTACTCTTCTTCAATATTCTTAAAGTAATATTTTAGTTTTACTATTAGGAAACAAAAAAATTTAGAAAAATGTGGCGATAAATGGCAATTGGTAAGAGGATAAGGCAAGACCGAAAATCCAGCCAAGATCAAAGAAATTAAAAAACTAACTAAGAGACAAAGTGCCATTCTGTAGCACCACTAGTTTCTCTTTAAATTTTTTTCTCAAATAGCCCTGCTTAATATTTTGGCGTAGGTCCGATTTTCATTAAAACCTCCAACTATTCAGAAATTGCAGAAGTTCATTTTTTTCCAAACCTGTACCACGTCTTCATTAATAAATCAAGAGATTTCTCAATATTAGACTTTTCAATTATAATAGATGCAAGTAATTGAAAATATTAGTTACATGGTGACAAAGTTCAAATTACTTTTAGATCTGACCAATACTTCCTAAATCTGGATGGAATCCTAACATAAAACATTATATTGAATCAATCTCTCTTCACAATTTGAAATTTACAAAACACAGGATTGGGCTAAAAGGACAAGGGGAACAGAAAAGAATGAAATACAAATTGAGAAAAGGTATTTCATGGTCATTACACTATTAGGATTAAGGGTATTATGGGCATCCTAACCCGACATTGAATTATTTATTACGTTTTTGTTGGACTTAGTGCTGATTAATTTTTTACTCACTTAGTCAATGTCTGAAGAGCTGTTCTGAGAGCTTGTTCTTCCTGCATTGCTGGCTCATTTTTAGTATCTTCTACTTCTGATGGAACTTGCTGTTCAGTTTGGCCATCACTTTGAACATCCTAAAAATCAAATACAAAAAATATAATTATCAAAACAAACAAGCATCTTCTTTGAATTTCAACTTAATGGGCTAAGCACATAACTAATAAATGACAACAACAACAACAACAACAACAATAATAATAATAATAATAATAATAATAATAATAATAATTTTAATTGTAGAAACAAAGGAGAACAACCACTGAATTACAATCGTCTCAGTAAGAAATGATTAGTATAAACAACATAATTAATAAGAAATGACATAGCAAACATAAACAACAATAATACTTATTAGATACAGTACAGGAAATTACTTAATGAAACTAATCTTGAAAAACTCTTCCATCTTATAAATACAATTCTTAGTCATTACTCTATGTCGTAATTGTTTGAATTTAATGAAGGGCAACAGTTTAATGTATTGAGGAAGGGCATTGAAAAATTTTAAAGACGTGTAACAGAAAGTTTTTTGTGTATTACTATGTTTGCATCTAAAGAATCCAAGGCAATTTCTATTTCTGGTTGTGTGATCATAGGTTGAGCCTAATGTGTTATACAAATGTGAATTCTCTTTTATATAAAGAAGACACTGAAAAATTAATATGGCTAGAACCATCATAATGCATAACTTCACAAAATTCAACCTACAGTGGCTGTGCATGGGAAGACTGCATAGAAATCTCACACATATTTTTTGCAGTTTAAATAGTTTATCAACAGACCGGTGACCCCAAAGTAGCATGCCATAGTTGAAATGACTGTGTTTATGAGAATAATATACTGTTTTCAGAACTCTTATACTAATACAAAGTCTAAGTCTACGAATTAGATAAACACCTTTGCAAACTTTTGATTCAACTCTATGGATCTGATCCTCCTAATTCAAATTTTGATCAATTAATACTCTCTTAATTAAGTTATCAGAGTTTTGCTACTTATTTAAGTTATGATCAATCTTGTTGTAGGAAAGTATCACTTCTTGAGTTTTTCATTGTTTATCAAAAGCAAATTGGCACAGCACCAATCTTTGACAATATCTGTGCTATTGCTGATTCTAGCATATCTTTTGAACTTGCATTAAAACAAATACTGAAATCATCAGCAAACTATGGACAAATGATGATGCAATATTGTTAGGTAAATCATTAATATAAATAATAAAAAAGATGGGTCCCAGAATTGATCCCTGAGGTACTCCATGTCTGACAGGTAGGTAATTAGACCCTTTACCATGTAGGTAACTAACCCTTTATCCTTTACCATTAACGGCTACAATTCTAAAGAGGAATTCCTGCACTATTATGCCAAGACATCTAAGCAGAAGAAATCTATAATATAATTTATTTCATTTTAAATTATTAAAAAGATTTTTCCTCCACTTTAATGATTCACTCAATTTTAATCAATGTATCATTGCATGATTCTCTTTAGATACTATTATATTGTTTCCCTTGTATTCCACTTTCAAAAAATGGAATTGTTTCAAATCGCAAAATTAAAAATTATGTCATTTGATATCGTTATTGGCTATTTCTATTGATAAGCAACAAAGACATTTTCACATTTGTAATTTTACTTGTATTCACGCTTATCTTAAAAGCAAACACACATGTGAATATCAAAAATTAAAACATGTCTTACCACTCACTATCTTGAAATGGACCTCTGTTACTTTAGTTTTGTAATGAATAATAATAACTAATTAATTTTGTAAGCATTAATCACAGTTGTGTGTGTAAATATGGAATTCATTGTTGAAAATCTTGTTCTTCTTCTTCCATTAGCACTACAACCCTTTGGGGGTCTTGTCTTTCAGGACTCTGTAGTTCTATTTCTTCCTGTTTTTAACAGTCACTCTCCACTTTATTTCATTAAGCATCTAGAGATCCTTGCACACTGTCCATCCACTGAGTTCTTGGTCTTTCTTTCTCTAGTCAACCTGTTACTGACCATTCAATAATTTTCTTTGGGAGCCTACAGCTATGCATTCTTTGTGTATGGCCTATCCATTTTATTTGCTGAGCTTTAATGAATCATTATATCCTCACCACTTATTAGATTTTCAATTTCTTGGTCAGTTTTTATTCTCCTTATGCATGGAATGACTTAGATTGGACTATAATTCTGTCAGCACTTTCTCATTTCTCTTAATTATAATCATGTCATCTGTATAGGCAATAAACTGAGAGAGTTGAAAGGTTATAGTACCTCTTATGTCCAATTTCATGATTATGGTTTCTAGCATTAGGTTAAATAGAGTTGATGATAGTGGGTCACCTTGCCTTACTCCGGCTGAAATTTATAAGGAATCCGACAAGAGGTTTTTAACTTTAATTTGATCAGTTCTATACTCTTAATCAATCTGATTAACTTATTTGGTATTCTTATTTTTTTCAGTCTTTCAAATAATTTGGATCAGATATTTTGTCAAAGGCTTGCTAAAAGTCAATAAACAATATGTGTAGTTCTATGTTATGCTTATAGCATTTTTCATTTATCTGCCTCTTAACAAATATATTATTTGTTCATTTTATTAATTTATTTAATAAATAATATTTTTTAAATTTACTTAATACTGTTCTTAATGTAGAGTCCATGACATGGCTTTACAACAAATATAGTGATCTTCCAGACATGGCGGGGTACAATGGATTCACAGAAGAAGTAACAAGAGACAATCCTTTTTTGTTTATCAAACTTTTATCACAGCTCATTAAAGAGAACACAATATAATATAAATAGATTTGTTGTTCTTTGAGATAACAAATCTATTTATATTATAAAGAGTTAATCACTAGACATGATTAACTTTTTTGAGTTAATCGTTACACAGATATACTGTTTTAACGTTACCGGTATAGTGATATTTGATCTGTTTATCAGCTGTTGTATTTAAAAGCACAAGATGCAATTGCATATCACAAAATAGTTATTTATGTCACAAGTCCTCTAAATTAGTCTTTGAGGATGAGGCCAGAAGGTAGCTGCAAAGCGGAGCAGAACAGAGTAGTTAACCTTCCATCTGAGTCCTTAAAGACTAATAGGGGATGTGTTACATAAACAATGTTTTTGGTTATTCCTAGTTTATCACTTATTCAAAATAAAAATATACCACTTTTATGATGCAATGAATTGTCATTATGCTTGTTCTGTAAGAAGGGTTGTAGGTACAGGGTACTGAAGGGAGTAGGGATGTCTATACCATGTTGGTCACATCATGGAAGGAAGTAGTCCGAACTGTTCAACACAATTAACAATACTGACAAAATAATGAAAGGGCATGGCTCTTCAAGGGCTGCAAGAGCTCCTACATTCACTCACACAGTAGTAGTAAAAATAAACCAGCAATCAATTTTTCTTCTCCTGAGGTTCATCATGAAATAGAAAACATTTTGTACTGGAGACTGATAAGTTTCTCTTCCAGGGAATGACACTATCTCTGAAGGAAATTGCAGAACAATTTGGAGGCCAGTTTCAATGATGGCACTTTGTGGTTCAATAGCAGTGTTGAAATCACTACTTTGGTTAATAACTGCAATAATCTCAGAAAATTGGTGATTGGGTACTGAAATTCGGATTCAGCACCCCAAAATGCTTACTAATGATCGAGAAAAAACTTCTAGTTTTGTTTCCCCAACAAACTACCATTTTACAGGACTATTAGTAAAATACAATAAAATAAACAAAATTGATCTTAATTACCTTATGTAGAGGAGATGCAGGAATGGTATGGGGAACCAACAACAGCTCGGCATATCGTCCACAGCTAAGGAGAGTAGCTAGTGTTTTAAGAGCAGCCAGTTGCAGGAATGCAAGACGTAAGCAAACTACTTCACATTCTAAGAGTTTTATATTAGCCGCTCTAGAAAAATATATTGAAAGTGTATTAGACATGTTTTCTTCTTTACAGTCATTCTTATATTTTTCACTGAAAAACTTGAAAAAAGGTATATGCAAGTCCTTACTTAAAAATAATGGAGTGGTTAATATACATTTAAAGAACATCTTTCTTACATGATAAGAAGAAAATCAAAGCGCACAGGTAGAACTGTCACAATAACTTCCTAGTAATAATACCTTGCAGCAGTCATATCTTTGGTAGATGCTTCATCTTCCATATCTTTTGTTCTATGTTCTCCAGTTAATCGATCAGCACTTCCTCTCCTGGTAACTTCTCCGATAATGCTTGACACCATTTCATTTGTGAGGGATTCGACTGTGCGAGTCATAGTAATAGATGATGTTGTTGAGTGTCGACGCTGAGGAGCAGGTGGAGGCACTGGTGTAGGGTTCACAAGTTCTAATTCAGCCATGGTCAGATCGCACATAGGGAAGGTAAGCTACAACAATTAAGACAGAAAAGGCAACTAAGAATATTTCATCTTTTAAAATGTTTATTAGAGTGATTACAGAAGTTGAAAATATACCTCTCCTGTGAGACCACTAAGTCTTGCAATCTGCAAAATGATGTCTGGTGAAAGTCCAATTAATCTATTTGGATGGAATGGGAATGGCTCACATGGTTCCAGCGCACTGAGCAAGCCGTCACTGAAAAATATAAAGTGTGCAATATAAGGTCAATGAAACACTACTAGCACACTTTGTTGTTGATATACTTGTAATAACTTTTCAAATAATATAATTGCTACAACTATTCTCTGCAATTCATTTTTTCAGAAACGAATGATACATAAAATAATTAAATTATAATTTTCATATAAATAACAATATTACTTGTGGTTCTTCTAACCTTCTGAATTTAATTTACATGTTTCTCCTAGGTGTGTATTCTTACTTTATTCTTAACTAGCTCAATAACACAATTCTGGGAGTAATGTACTTCAATTCATTAAATATTTTTTACTTCATTTTCTACCATTTTTTAATTCATTAAATATATCACTCTTGATATTATAAGAGTAATTGCATCCATTCACCTGACACTAGCATCTGCATCATCCCATTGCACTTTCACGGAAGCTAGACCTTGTTTTAATGTTCCTAGTACAGTTGCTCGACGACCAGTTGGTCGATGTACACACTGCCCACCAACACGTAATCCTCTGTCAACACCACCTACCACTGCCAGAGCAGGCCAGACCTAAACACATGTTCCTTATCAACACAAATGTCAAAAAATCCTTAAAAGTTTTAACAAGAAATATTTATCTCACGTTAAATATTCAAAAGAAATAAATTCATTAAATCTACAAGCATGTATGCTCTCAACACAACCATTTTTGTATTGGCAATAATGGCAGCAATTATGACAGCCAAACATGTTACATTCTTAGGATAGTGGATCATTCCATTTAAAGTGGTCCAGTACTGGTGTCAAGATGACCTTATTTTTATTTACAAAAATATTTGAATGGCATTAAAGTAATATTCAAAATTATATGTTAAACAGCTTTTACATTTATTTATAAAAAATATATTATTATTTACTAGATGGTACCCAGCGTGTTGCTGTTTCAGAAGAAATATTTATGGAAATATTTCTCTCTCTTTCTCCCTCTGTCTTTTTCATTCTCTCTCTCTTCCCCACTCTGTCTTTCTTTTCCCCTCTATTTTTCTTTCTCCCTGTCTCTCTTTTTCCCGTCTTTTTCCTTCTGTCTCTTTTTCCTCTCTCTTTTCCCCTGTCTCTTTTTTCCTCTGCCTCTCTTTTTCTCTCTTTTCCATTTGCCTCTCTTTTCCTCCACTCTCTGCCTCTTTTTTTCCTCCGTCTCTCTTTTACCTGTCTTTTTTTCCCCGCTGTTTCTCCCTCTGTGTCATATTTCCCTCTGTCTCCCTTTCTCCAACTCTCTCTTTTTCCCTCTCCTCTCATCAACTTGCTCCGCCCGCTCCTCCTGTCCTCCTCGACCTCACCCCAAGTCACTTGGCAACACCCAGCAACAATTAAGCTCAGGTGGTTTGCGAATTGCATTTAACAGAAGCACTATTTTGTGCATACAGCACCATCTAGTGGATGTACAATAATTGCACTATGCCTAAGCTCCTCTCACAAGTGGAAGCCATAATTTGACAAAGTTTTATCGCAATCAGATGAAATGTATTGTAGCACATTAAGCACAAATCAAAAATCCTTGATTTTTATATATTAGATTTTAAAACTTTTCTGTTCGATTTTTTAAAAATGTTCTTTTATACAAACCTTGTCCTGACAATAATGAACACAGAAAAAAAGAATTATCCAATTTGGTGAAGCTGTTCAAAAGTTATGCGTGGACATACATTTTGGCGATTCATTTTTATTAATATACTGCAATTTTTCTAGGAAGGACTCTCAAGATAACTCAAATCCCATCTTCGCGATGGAATATGTCACGGCATTTCGCATCTTTCTCAGTCGTTCCGCTAGATTTTGCACGATCGCGACCTGTATGAAGCAGTGCTTGCGATCATGCGACTTCTACCGGCAAGATTGAGAAAAGACACAAAATGCCATGACATATTCCATCGTGAAGATGGGATTTGAGTTATCTTGAAAGTCCTTCCTAGAAAAATTGCAGTATAAAGATTGTAAAGTAAGGTAGATCTGAGTTCAAAAGGGCTAGAAAACCGCATGATTACTCCTTGTTACCACTTCTCCCCAATGTCAAAAGGAAGCATTTCTCATGTATATTTACACTAAACCACTTTGAGTTAAATCTCAAAGTTGAAATTTTGTACTGCAGTTTGAAATTTTAACAACCTTTTGTGAGTATAAATTTACAATTTTTATCTCCTCCCCCAACAGAGATATTATAGTTAATAATTTGAAAAAGTCCAAAAAATTCTAATATTAAGGAAAGTGTAATTTTTAAATAATTACACTACTCATCGTTGAACTGCACACTGCGCGCGCCCCCGCGCCCTCCCCCCATGCACTCACACACCCACCCACGCACGCACGCAACAAACAGGAAGGACTTTCGGTGGGCCAGCACTTGCGGAGTCCTAGACCACTCCCAGGGACACAGTGTTTCATGCACACGTTGTGCACATTACATTTTGACTCTTCTCTGACAAGCACTGTGACCTTAAGGGTACTGTGGAGAATGTGGTTATTAGTAATGTTATTGAATATATGAACCTAAGGCCTTCAGTCTTCTCTTCATGGCCATGTCTATAACATCATAGTACTATAAAAAAATATGTTTAGCTGAAATGTGTGAGTCTCAATCAACTGCCAAGACCATGGCTTCCACCCTGGATTGTACAAGTCCTTTTCCTCTCATAGCGAGTGGCTCATCCCCAATAGTTATGCAACAATCAATGACCCTTATAACACAACTTGAAAAAACTTCGAACTCCAGTAGCAATTATCATATGGTACGTTGGAATGTGATTGGTTGAAAGGTTTTGGACTTGAAAGGTTTAATGATAAAATCTGTGGCTTGAATTTAATAAATAGACAATACTGCAAATGTAGTTCCTCATTAAGCAAAAGGGAAAAGGTGAGGAAATAAAATGTGATCAATGATCTTTGACAGACAAGCCATATTTCAGCATCCTGAAAAGTGTGATGCCAGATGAGGGTACAACATTCGTGCATAACATCATGCAGGACAACTGAATAAAATTATGATGCATTACACAACAAATGGAAATACATGCAAGATATTAACTGCATTGATATTCACTTGAAATTTAACTGAAAAACAAAAACAATAGGTTGCACTACTGTCTATTTTACAAGGTCTGCATAATTACTGAAATGATTTTCTGAGCGACTGAATGATATTTAAACAAGCATTTTCAACACTTTAAACAGTAGTTGAAGAAGTGCAAGTATATTGCATTTTTACCTTCAAAAAAGTGACACAAGCTACATTTGCAGGCTTTAATTTCTAACAGTTGTTTTATTTTTTTCTCTTTTCCTTTGGAGTAGCAAAGAAACATTTTAGAGAATCATGTCCTTATGGTGATTTTCTATATCTTACCTCTTTACATAACTGTTCTAGATTGACATGTTTCATCCAGTCTGCATCTCTAGGTTTAGTTTTCTCTTCTTGTTCCTCTTGAATGTCTTCACTTTTTGGTGAAATATTTGCATCTGGAATAACATTTTGAAATTTTTAAGTGCTATGAAAGGTAATAAAAGTATCAGTATATTGCAAAAAAGCATTGCAATTTATAATGAACTGACTGGGCTATCATCCAGAACCCTAAAAGTTGGGGGGGGGGGGGTGGGGGGGGTTGAATGTGAGAAATGTGAGAAACTAGGGAGAGCGGGTGGAAAGGTAGGCAGAACACACAACAGATCCAGAAAAAACACTTTATCAGTTCCAAGAAAAGACAAAATGTGAATTCTAACTACACTATTTTAAAATTCTCCACCACGTACGAAACAATATTGTAGTGAAAGTCTCTACTAGTCCCAAGAGAGACAAGAAGAGACCCAAAACTTGGATTACATATGAACTATATATGTGTGTGTGTGTTTGTGAAAAAGACAGGCCTTTTAGAAAATGAAAATCAAATACCAGCAATGAAATGCATACAGAAAACTATAAAAAAATTCGTACGGCGAGAAAGTAAAATTAAGAAATAGACTCAATAACAATATAAAAAAAGAAATACTATGCCAACAATGTTTAAAAAATTCAGGCCATACCAATCATCTGTGGATACAACTAATTACCCTTCTAGATACGGTACAAAAATACTGTAGATAGTGTACAAAATTCTGAAAAAGAATCATTAATTCCTTTGGACAAGAAAACTTGCCTCTTTGAGTGAAATTGAACCGAACTTTATTAACTAAGTGGAAGTGATAATGAGCAATAGACTGGTCATTTGACCAGTCTATTGCAATACCAACAATACTGGCCAAACAAACAGCATTTGTAATCTAAATTGCAGGTTCTATCTGGCATACTCAAAACTGAACATCATTTAAAAGATTATACTAGAGCAGATCAACGCTAACAAAGCTCATGGCTTTGATGGAATTCGTACTACTAATATATAAAATAATGTACATAAAACCAATATTCAAATAAGGAGAGAGCACAGACTGCTCCAACTACCTTCCATCCTACATCAATTCTACCAACTACTCAAAAAATCTTGAAAAAATACATTGTGACAAAAGTAGATAAAAACAAAGTAGATAATCCAAACCAACACAGCTTTCAAAAAGAAAAAAACAAATAAACAGGATCTGTACAGGTGGAAGTCACATATTACATTTAAACTAAACCGTGAAGTACAGTACAATACAATACAGTATAGTACAGTACAGTTCAGTTCAATACAGCATGTGCAGTACAGTACAGCTTAGTACGGTACAATATACTCCATTGTACTGTAGTACAGTGCAGTTCAGTGCAGGGCAGTTATTATTATTATTATTTATTAAATAGTGGTAGTAGCAAAACAAGCTGTCATACACATATCCCCATATCCCACAGTTATATATCAATCCACCATCACAACACCATAGTCATCAAACTATCCAAATCAACAACACATCACAGCTGTTGTGTCACCCACACTGCTTTATTCATTCGTCTCCACTGACATTGGTCCAAAATATCCTAAAAGTGACACATAAACACTTTTTTTCACATTCAGTTTTCTTTATATTTTGGGGTCTTTATTCATCTTAAGATTCTAATTTTATGAGGCGATATTATCATCTATTGTATTATTTTGTTTATTACATCTTGCTGCAACCAGCCCATGTCCCAAACTCAGTTTGGCATTTAGAGGATTCGAGTCTCTCATACGCATGGTTGTTTTCCTGTGTCGTAGCACAACTAGCTTGCCAACTTACCATGTATGACCTTTCCAATAATATCCTTTCATGCCTAACCCATGTGGTTGGCGCAGGAGAATGCATGTAAGAGACTTCTCTCAGATGGGGCCATTTCTGATTACCCTTGTGCTGTGGCACAATGGATCAGATATAACCATCATGTATTACCCTAAAATCCTGGTTCCTTCCCCCTCCAGATAGATTTTCACAACCCAATACCAGCTACCTTGGCTGAGGATGGCCACAAGGGTCACGTCAGCTACCTACAGCTCCCTACAAACACGTAAAGAAAGACAGACACAGACCAAAAGGTGACCTCCAAAAGCCAATGAGGGAGTGGGTCCCGAGCCAACATTAATTAAAATGAATAATGCACAGGAAGACGGACAGGCCAATGCCCCAGGAATCCACGAAACAGACTTGCGAGGAGTCAGAGGGGTCAGAGCACTAGAACCAGACAGGTTGAAGTGTCCTTACCAAAGATGTGTGTACCATTAAATATTAAATCTTACTGTGTATTCACGGTGTGCCAATGTACTGTAATGACAAACATATATAAACAAATTGTATAAAGTATTTTGAACCAAATGAATAATTCTCTCCACTAACCTGAGTTTTTAGAAGGGAATGGCCACTCTGACTGAGATTCACACGGAGGCAGAAGTTCTCGAGCTTGATTCAAACGCTCTACAAGACAATCATTGACCTTCCATAAAACAGAAATAATCTTCCATTAGTGAATTAATTACAGTACAAGTATATATAAAGAAACACATAATTACAATGGTAAATACGAATTAAAAATTGATAAATAGAGTAGGGAAAATATAGCTTAATATTAGAAAATTAAAAAACTAAATAAAAATGAAGAATTGTTTTCAAATTTCTATTTGAAGTAAATTTTTGAAAACGCAATTGAAATTTTCTCTTCTTTTTACCTGTTGAGCCCATGTATCAGTTGCTCCTAATCGTCTTAAAAGAGATATATGGGCTTCAGCAAGTACAGCAGCTTGAGGTGCACAATGAGGATCACCCGGAAGCATGTCTCTAGGAGTTCCTCTAACTTGCATGTCCGTCATTTTCACCTACCAATAACATTAACATTAAAATTTTTTTATTGTTGATCCTCAAGTCAAATATTCCTAATGTTTCAACAACAAATATTCCTAATGTTTGTCTTCTATATTTTTCTATTCCATTTACAGAGTTTAAATACTACATACTTTGTCACACAAAACTAAGAATAGATAGTTTAAATAGAAAACTATCACCCAGTAATGGCTCATGCAATCAAAAGATGATGGTTCATAAAAAATTGCCTTATGGGGTTTTATGCTGACAGCCAACTCATGTGAGCTGTCAAGGTCTAGGGAAGGAGGTGGCAGACCTTTCTGATTGATTCATAATCATCACTGTCAGCAATGCCCCACAAACTCCCTGACTCCCTCCGCTCACAGTCAATGATTTGTTATTGCCTGTGCTTTTGCACTGTGACCCCCAGGTAGAAAAGTAAACCATTTGGGACAGTGCTTGCATGGATCATTCCGTCACATCTGATTTGCATTTAATGCAAGAAAATTCTCAAGCAATTTTAACTCATAAAATTAATTATAACTGACACACATGTGCCTATTTCATGTATTTAACTAAAAATATTTAAAAGCTGAAAAATTTTGTTAGGTTGCTAACATGCTACAAACATCACAAACTGCAACTGTTGACATCAGCAACTTTTGAAAAACTAGCTTTGACTTCTGCTCCTTCTCATCATTACAATTATTACTGTCATTAATATTATCAACATTATCATTATTATCAATATCAATATCAATATCATTATTATTATTATTTTGTGTAACACCATCCTCGAGAGGGGGATTTGCCAGTGCCCTCATTTTACACTACTTTCTTGAGAATTTATTTAATAAGAAACTCTAACATCTAATATAGTGATCTGCCATATTATTATACTCACTAAGAAAGTATCACATTTTTCATTTGTTTGTAAAAGAAAAATATTTCTGATAAATATTTTCAATTTTTACTTTCCCGTATACGTACGTATGCACAGAGTGATATACATAGTATAGGGAAAGTTATGTAATGCTGCGCGAAAAAATGGCCAATTTTCGGCGGAAAAAAATTAATTGCCGGGCCGTGAAAAGGAAAAAGTGGATAAAACCAGTAAGCTAAATTAAGAAAAAAAAATCCCCTAACACGTGCTGTAGCCAGAAACTCAGTTTTGTGGGTCCTTGATACCGAAAAACCAATTGAAAGGAAAACGTCCGTCCATCCGTTCGTCCGCCTGCTTGTCCGTCCGTCTGTGAACACTGCTAGCCATACGTACGATTTCTAAACCATATGTACGATTTCTTCCAAAATGGATATTCCCTGGTCGATCTGATTCTAGTCGAAGCTTTGAGATTTTGAAAAAGATTCTGTAAAATTTGGGGGTACTTTATATGAAGGCCCCTGGGGACTTTCAAAATTTTCTCAAAAATGGCTCCAAATTTTTTCTGTAAATTTCTTGTATGAATAGAGTAAAATACACTTATTAACATGGCATAGGTCCAATTTTCACATATAATTCTGAATTTTCGAAAATTGTGAGTGTTTGAATTTTTTTCGGCGTCTTTCTCCAACTACAAAATTGAAGATAGAGATTTTTTCTTCAAATAAAATTTGTTCTGCATATTGAGTTCTTTAATAAAGGTCATGTAAATGTTTTTCACAATTTTGGTAGTTTTCGTGCAATATTGCTTGCAATATGTGCAATTTTATAAAATTACAAAAACAAGATTTTCTCAAAAACGGCTCCAAATTTTTTCTTTAAACTTTTGGTAGGGATAGTGGTAAATGTACTCTATCAATGACATAAAAGCCATTTTGGTCTATTGGTTGTTTTTTTCAAAAATTATAAAAATGTAAATTTTTTTACTTGTCTCTCACGTCGTTAATATTTACTTTATCCGCGATGTTTTCACATTATTATATTTACGAGTATATATGCTTTAAATAATGTCAAGTAAAGTTTCTCAAAAACACAACCGTTTTCTGTGAAAAGAAGCTCAAATTTCGGCATTTTCAGAAATGCTCAAATGCCATTTTCTCATATATGGCTGCAAATGTTTTCTTGAAACTTTTGTAACAGATAGTGATAATTACACTCTTTAATATGATGTAAAGTTTATTTTGAGTTATTTTCTTGTTTTTCAAAAATTATATAAATGTAAATTTTTTCAAAGATCTCTCACATCTTCAATATGCACATTACCAGCAATTTGTAAACATTATTATATTTGTGAGTGTAAGTGCTTCAAATATCTTCAAATAAAGTACTTTGAAAACTCAAACATTTTCTGTGAAAATGAACTTCAAATTTCGCATTTTTAGTAGCACTAAACGCCATTTTCTCGTAAACGGCACATAATTTTTAAAAGAAAATTGCCATTTATGACTAGGTTTTTGTGTTTTTTAATATTCTAAAATTAATGTTTCTGTTCTACCAACAGGAAACCGAAAAATTAAGAAAATGACAAAAAAATGTACTTTTGGCGGTAATAGATCACAGCTGACAAGAAAGAGTTTATGGTAATTCCATACAGCAAAGACCCAAGGAAATAGAAAACTAATACGGGAAAGTCTGTGCCATTCTGTAGCACCACTAGTATTATATTATGCAAGTAAGTATAATCTTTGCATAATAAAGAAAAATTAAAAACATTCATCAGAAATATTTTTCTTTTACACAGAAATGAAAAAATGTGATTTTTCTTATTGAGTATAATAATATGGCAGACCACTGTATTTATGTCCTTTAATACTGTTTGATATATCTAAGTCATTGGGGAAATTTATAATGTAAGAAATCAAATGCTATTACAAAAATGTAATAGTAAGTCTTACTTTAGGTGTAATTCAACAATTTCCTTATTACTAGATTAAGTAGTAACTGCACAAACCATTATGATATAAATAAATAAAATTAAAAATGATTTGATATGATTTCTGCTGTGATTAATAATTGAAAACATACCTTCTCTCCTGGATTTGTACTATAAAACATTACACAAGGGAACAATTCAGTTCCATCTACATCCTCAAAAGCCAAATGTGGTTCCTCTCCATTCTTGCCAAAACTGACAGTACGAGCATCCAAGTCCAGTACAACAGTTATGTAGTCTCCTTGAGTAAAACTTGCTAAGCATTGTGGCAGCTCACCATTATGATATAGATTACCACTAGAACATTCAACACACACCAGATAAAAACAGATTTTTTAAATAAACTTCTAATAAAAACAATTATTTTTCTTATGAATTTATTCTAATAAATTCTTATGACATTTATTTAAGATCATAGAACATTAAATAAAAACATTTACATTTTTAATTTAACTAAGAGAAAAAATCTACAACTATCTGATGTACAGGGGAGAAGTGCAATTGTGCATTTTTTTTTTCAGATCCATAATTCTTACCCCCACTATTATTCTACATTGAGTTGAATTATGAATACAAGTAGCAACAAATGTTTACATCTAAACTTTGTTTCAAGTTCAAAACTTCAAGAAATATTCACTGCCAAATTAATAAAAGCTATTTGCAACAGCAAATGAGCCACAGATTTTGGCTCTTACCTGAAGGAATGGATTTACTACCTTAAGAAGAAAATGGAGAATGGTTATTTGATCAGATTATTTACAAAATAAAGTTTGTCTCATGAGATAATTGTATTCTCCACTAACATGCCACAGGGCTCAAGAAAACTTGAACAGACTGAAACGACATGTCTCTCCAGATGCAAAATTACAGGCCATTTCAGAATTTGCTAAATGGATCAAGAAAAGTGAAGGAAAAATGTAATTGAGATGTAGGGTCATTAAACCAGAAGCTAAAGTACAACACATGACTCAGGTATATTTAGTGTAGTATAAGTGACAACTAATGCATTAAAATAATTTTTAAAATACTAAGTATTATTTTTATTTTTTATACTCAGTATACTAGCCTCTAATTGTATACAAAAAGTGTTTTATAATCAGCAGAAAATATTTTACTTGCTGCTTGAACTTGTGTATCAATTTTTAATTTTAATTTTTTTTTGTCTTCTGGTTATATGTTGTAAAATAATGTACATGTATTGAACATGAATGAATTGTAGTAAGCTGTTGATCTTGAAACCTGATGAATGTGATATATACATTAAGTGTTTTATTCTAGACTGTGTGTGTTGGTGTATTGGTGAAATTGATGTGAAATATTCACAGATTTAGAAAAGGAATTTAATTACATGATGGAATCAACCTCATTAGGGCATTTATTTATCTAAATGAATTTTTCATTGTAAACCTAGGTTATAAAGTTTGACATTCCTAAAAAGAATCACTAGAATATTGAGCTGAAATGTTGAAAACAATTGAATAAAAATAACAATGAATAATAATAAATAATTTTATATTTAGTCATTTAATTTCATTATTAAAGTAATTAAAATTAAAGAATTCTGAAAATTATTTCCCCTACATAGAAAATCAAGGATAAAAGAAGAAAAGAAAATATAAAATTAATTTTATATATGATTTACAAAAGTAGAATTGTATGTTCATAATTACTTTCACGATATAAGTGATTAAGAACAAAAATGCAATATGCAAAAAAATAAAGTGACCATTCTAGGGATAAATAAAATAAGTCACAATTAATGACATTAATACAAGACTGTCTTAATTAAGTTGTTTCTAATTATTTTACATTTTTTGCAAGCCCACTTCAATTAAGGATGGGGCCCACAAAAAGGTCACAACTCACACTTTGAGAATACCTAGTCTATCCTATTAAAGCAACCCTTAAAATCTCCAATGTCATGGAATCATCGCAAGAGATCAAAAGAGGTATTGTAATAGTCGAGGGTTATCACTAAAAACAAAAGCAAATAGTGTGGCTATGAGTAGGAGTGAAATATGTTGACAGTATCCAATATTAATGAATTTATCTTAATAATTTATTTATTTGGAATTTACAGACTATCAGTCATAGTCATTAAATATCATTATAATCAGATATCTTTGTTTCCCATTTGCAACACTGGCCTAAGCCTCAATGATGATGATGATGATGATGACATACAAACCACTAGTTTGATTTTAAGACAATTTGTAAAAGATATCGTTTATTATGGTCTTATTCAATCACAAATACCTGTAAGCTCTGTAGAGCCACATGTCAGTTGTGGTGCGGTGACTGTAATCCTTTATGGGATAACGAGCCACACCAACACAAGTACCTTCATTTCCTTTATTTTCTTTAACTATTAGAAATTTCCACTGATAACAACCTGAAAAGGAAAATATTTAATGTGTGTATTTTAAATACAAAAGTACCATATATTTAAAGAATAATTAGAACATCTGAATTTTGGCAAATTCTTAAGAAAAATGACAAAGAAAAGACTTCACATTCATTAAATCTGTATGCAAATACATGTTCAAGTACATGTGAATGGAAATATTTTAATGACAGATACATGAAGATAAGAAACACAAATTTGCAATCCATGATGAACAAAATTCTGATCAATACAATCCCCTTGAACATTTTGTAAAACAATCTAAACACAAGTAATGAGCAAGATTGATGATGATGATGATGATGATGATGATGATGATAATTATAAGTAGGTTTCATTATAGCTTTTTCATATTCACTAAATATAAGGGCTCTGATGGATAATTTACAATACAATTTATAATTGCATTTTGTAACATTTTCTTACCTGATGTTATTGCAGTATTTCCTAGACCATAGCCACGACCTCCAGGCCCATGCACTAGGGTCTGACCACCTTCCACAGTGCAACACAGGCACTTCTCAACATCAAATCCCATTTCTTGAACAGGAACATTCTCTTCGCACATATCACTATCCAACCATATCTCTCCTGTGTGTAAACCAACCAATAAATAATACTCCCTAAAATTTATCATTGCAAAAGTATTTTGTGTTAACATTCTACACAATATTAATAACTAGGACCATATAACCATATGCCTTTATGAGGTTGTAATTCTCAATATAAATGTGTACACAGAGGCAAAAAAGTATATTATGATACTAATTAATAATTAAATTCTAAAAAGGAACAAATAAATATGATATGAATTTTTTTAAATGATATATTGCAGCGGTATGACTAATGCCACAAGAGCATTACTTTCTTGTATAATTGCCTACACTTACCTAATATTATAATATTCACTATCCTACATCATAACACTAAGGCCACCTCTTAAAACAACTCAAACAATGTAACTCAAAATTATTCAAAAATTACAAAAAAAAAAAAAAAAAAAGTATGTTAAATAATTTAAAGGAATAATTTGAGGAATAGAAAGGAAATCTCTACCTTTAATATTGAAGGTGAAGGACTGGTTCAAAAAATACATAAATTAATAAATAAAATGAAATTTGCTTCCTTATAGCTCAAAATTATTTTAAAAAATTACAAACATTTTGATAAAAGTGTAAATGAAATTATTTAAATAACTTATAATGAGAAATAAATTGCATTAACAAAGAAATCTCTTGCTTCAATTCTGAAGGTCTCGACAGGTTTAAAATGTAATTGAATTATGTAAGTTTTGAAATTCCAGAGATCTGAATGAAAATTGGACTCAGGCCATATTATTAGGCTTCTTTTTTCTATTTGTGTAAAAAAAGTAATGAAAAATTTTAGAGCTGTTTTCAAAAAAATTTTGTTTCATTTTTTTTTTTTCATTTTTAAAAAATTCACCAAAAATTATATAAAAAAACTTAAATTTTCAAAATTATTGAATCAAATTATCGAATTAACTAATTTTATAGAATAGACTTTATTAAGAAATAAATGTCTAACTTCAGTACTGTAGTTAAAAGGAGGGGTGACAAAATTTTGAACTTTTGCAATTTTTGAGAATTCTGAGTTCAATGACAAAAGGACCTGCACCATTTTTATTACATCTACCACACAGTGCCCCACAGCCCTGATGAGGGAACAACAAAGTTCCAAAACATTGGCAAACTAAAATAAATTTTTAATTGTTGACTAAAAACCATGAAACATTTCTAGAATTAATAATGTGGTCGTGAATTCAAGAACAATTTTTATTACATGCACTTTGCTCTACTCGCACAAAAAGTTTTGAGAAAATTTTGAAAATGTTTAGTGACTTCATGGTAACCCCAAAACTTTGTATGATCCATTTCAAATTTGACAGGTCATGACATCAGCCAAATCAACGGGTGAATGTCAATTTTGGTGAAAATCCTGTGTACAATTTGAGAGTCAGTTTTATTCACTAACACATTTTGAAAATAACCACTTTTTTGATATCTGGGACCAGTATTTTCATAAAAATACTGACATACATAATTTGCAGCATTACATAACTTTCTCTGTTGTACTCGACACACAAGACAATTAAACCAGATTAATAATGCATTCTCATTTATAGCAGATTGATATACTGTTTCTATTCAGACTTTTACCAGGACTGTTGAGCTGACAGAGTTTGCGCTGGAGTTCCTTTTGCTTGTGTAGTGCTTGATGTTCTGCCATAGCTTGAGGTAACACCCACATATTTGCAACTAACTGGCAGAAAAGCTCACGCACAACCTGTTCCTTATGTTCAGTGCCTGTATTAGGGATCCAAACTAGGTAATACAGCTGCTAACAACTGGAGGGCAAGTAGGCGTGGACGTAAAGAATGGATGCGTGGTAGATTCACCTATATTAAAAACAAAATCACTTGAAGTACTTTTTACTATTTTGAATAAAAAAACACAACTACTCTGCTACTATACATATTTAATTATACATATTATTATAACTACTGTACATATTTTTTAAAAAAAATGAATTAATACATTGTCATGCATTTAATTTTGTCATTCGTTTACGTATTACTTATAAACTAACCTGCTCCTCTCCAGCTGACGTACGTTGTCCAACTACAGTCAATAGCATCTGGGTCCACTGACGTGACGCCAGTAAAGTCCTTAGAACAGAACTTGATGCAACACGACGCACAAAAACCAAAAAGTCACCAAGTTGTCGTTCTGCTGAACGCAATTCTCTTCGGCTAGTTCCTGGCCGTGTACAACTCAAAATATGTTCAAGTTGGGCAAGCATCAGATCAACAACACTTTCTATGATGGGCCGCGACAGTTGATGTGCATGGATCCTGACAAAAACAAAAAACAAACCACAATAATACAAACAATATACAATAATCTGCAAGGACAAACTTTCAAAATCACTTGCCATCAGACATAGCTTGTCATCAATAAAACAGAAAATAGGCAAGATTTAAGTAAAATCCATAATATCTAAAGCCATTTTTTTGCCTGAATTTACTGCTTATTTTCCATCTTTAGCCAAGATCATTTTACCTCATTGCAATGAGCATTTCTATGCATTCATGATCATTTCAAGGTGTCTTCTTAAGAACAGAACACAATGAAGGTAAATAAATGCAAAATTATGAAGTCTTTGGCATGCAACTAAAGTAAATGAATAATTAGTTACAGGCTACTTGTAAACTCAGAGCTGGAGAACTCCAAATTTTGCCCACAAAGCTGGAAATGCCATAAAACAATTCGAGGCAATACACAAAATACTTAATGGACGAATAACTAGATTATTTTATTGCTTTAATTAAGTAGTGTATCTGCACTGAAATCACATTGCTGAGTACATGACTTACCCACTAGACATGGCCAGAATGTGTAGAAGGCGCATGCTGGCTACAGTTAGTATTCCTTGACCTTGTCGTCCCCGATCATCAAAAGGTGAAGGGGCATCTCCAGAACAAAGCTTTCCCAAAAGTGGTAACAATCCACAAGTTACAGATAGTACTAGATCACATGGTTGGTAACGAACACTCAAAGCATAAACAGTTAGAACATCAATTTGATGAGAAGTTCCTGAAACATATATGTTTTATACAATTAACAACATTATTAAATCAAAACTGGTAATAGTTAATTTTTGGCTACATAATCACTTGAATATTTGTGACATAAAACACACATCCCACATTAATTGTAGAGAAATTTGTCATTCACAAAAATTTATTCTGAGACCAAACCAAATTAATATTATCTCTATATTTGAAAATGCATTGTAAAACAAATTCTACAGAAGAAATAGTATCAAATGACATGATGAAAATTAGGTATTTAATGCACAGAATTCATTATTGTTATTAATTCATATAAATTCAAAAATTTGGGCATGTAACCAGTGGAATGAAGCAGAAAGAAAGAAATTCCTTTAAAAGGAAACAGTTTTCTTTGTATATCTTTAGCTAACTAAACAAACAAAAAAAAGGATGTTCATATACCTGTCTGATCCTGTGCACGACTTAAGAAGCCCACAAGCAAAGAGTAAATACGGTGTGCTGTGCTACAAATCTGCGACTGTAAGGCTTGAGAAGCAGCTCGAACGTTATCCAAATAATGGTGTAATTGGGCACTAGTTACAGGTTCCCCAGGAACAGAAACACCATCCAGGACAAAACAGCCAATGAGAAGTTGTTGTTGCACCTATGAGCAAACACACTGTGATGCAAAACATGTTTTAAAAGTTATACAAATTAAAAATGTTGATTGCTCAAGTGGGCAGTTATTTTATTGATTAACCACTGTAAGTACATATGACATGGGGAAAAGTACTACATAAGGGGTACTATAAGGAAGGGGTAGTACTACAGGAAAAGTCAAATATTTCCAGAGGGATGAGAAATACAATGTACTCTTGCTTGCTTTAAAATTTTAAAAATTGAAAGTTAAAATAACAATAAATGCCCAAGTGTTTCACACTCCCTCCCTCATCATTTGAAGGAAAATGATGGTTGTGAACTCCCCCAACAATCCTCTAAACTATTTTTCATCCCCATCCACATCTTCCAAAGGCATATTTCTACACTCAAAAATAAATTTACAGACAAAAATGTACATCTATCAAAAAGAAAAATGTCTTACACAACTGAGAAGACTGCTTTGATCTTCTTTGTCTGCATCTTGAACAAGTTCTAGGATTTGGTTCAAAGCAGAGAGTCGTCTCTGCAAAACAGACAGAAACTACAGTATTTAAAAATGCATACACACTAGACATATTAAATATCTGGTAACATTTTATCTGCAAACTGTTTTTAACTCATCATCTTATTTATTAACTCAATATTATTTGCACATGCTGCTCATAATAATTTTTCAATGCATCATGCACTTCACAAGTTCTTTTTATTAAAACCAGAATAAAACAGCACACAAAATTATTAACACAACTATGATTACTAGACCTAGTGATGAGTTCTTATGAATTAAGCCTTCAAAACAATATCTTTGAAAATCTGAAAACTATAACTAGAAGGTGTAAATTTGTCAACTCCTTAAAATGTAATTCAAACTTAAATACAAGCTTTTAACTCTTCAAATAAAATTCTTGTTTTACTACAACTCTGTTGTTTAGTTTCAAATCCCTCAGTTCATCATACCTTTCATCACATTATATGCTCACCTCAGCACGTTCATGCTGTCGTTGCATGGCAGAACCTAGCAATACAGGATCACTACCCCAACCCATGTCTATGTCAGCACCACATGCCAGAAGTGGGCGCTCAGCTGGCTCCCCACTAACAAAGCGAAGAATGGCTGCTAACTGCCGACGGAGGCTGACTGGTCCAGCATTCCCACCTAACTCGACTTGGACCCTGAAAATTAATAGACTCTATTTGTCTTCTAATAGTGCCAAGTATCATAAATATAATATTAGTCTCATAAGATCTATCAATAATAAAGCAATGAAAGGTCTGTCAGCAAAGAGGCAATAGTCTGCAGATACAAATTGAACTGAAAGGTGAACTTAATAATGGTGGCAGAATCATGGTGGCAAAAAATTATGCTTTCTCCTATTTATTGAATTGAATTGAATTGCCTTATTTTACATGGAGAGACTCAGGCCTTGAGGTCTGCTCTTCCATCTGACCACGCAAATTTCGCTACGCTCCTTTCACCAGCTGGCAGAGAAAGAAGGTAATTTATGGGTGATGAAACAGGAGGTTTTGAATTTTGCTCAGAGGCGTCATTTGGGCTTGACAACATTTTACATGCAGTAAATCTACTAACATGGGACAGCCAGCTTTACTTTTCCTCCGAAGGAAGGCATACGAAGGATTTTTTCGCCCCTAAAAATCCATGGCTTCGATTAGGTTTGAACCCGTGAACTTGGGTTTAACAGTCCGGTACGCTAACCGTTACACCATCGTCGCCACCCATTTATATGAAATTGTCCGATATCTTAAAGAAATATATGAACATAATAATTTGCATTGTTTCCTTTTCAAAAAGAATTTAAAACATTTGATAACTTATAACAGCTGCTTGATAACTTGACAACTGTGATAAATGTTACAATACATAATTGTGGGATACATATTTGAACTTGTTTTTAGCCACCATTATTTAAGAAATAAATAAACTTCTCCAAAAAGAAATCTGGCTTAAAAATGTCTAATTAAAGAAATAAATCTTTGCAAATAAAAAGAGAATGCTTTTGAAAAATTTCAAATTTTTGCTAGTGAATGGATGGCATACAATGATATTTAATTATATTGCATACAATGACATTTAATTTAACTTCATTCAAGCAAACAATAAATTATAATACTCTTCAAACTGAAAAATTACTACTGCAAAAGCACTGCTGTTGGCTGTTTCTTAATATTAAACTTTTCTTTACTAATTTTGAAAATTACTACAACCTTTACTACATAAAATTTATGAAACATTTTATAATTTCTGGTT
This sequence comes from Acheta domesticus, assembly GCA_031308135.1. Lineage (NCBI taxonomy): Eukaryota > Metazoa > Arthropoda > Insecta > Orthoptera > Gryllidae > Acheta > Acheta domesticus. Next base: position 247,081,714 of record JAHLJT010009436.1, on the reverse strand, counting down.
ACAGTTTTCTCCATGTTCAAGGTAGGCACCCTGATCTCCTTTTACTTTCTCGATAATCTGAGTTTAACACAAAGGTTTCAGCAAACAAGGAGTGTAGGTTGCCCCGAGAAACCTTCATGGAAGTATACACCAAATGCAGGCACAGGGCAGTCAATCTCCTCTGGATATCCATATCAGATGTGAATCACGCAGGATGCATACTTAATAAGTTTACATACAATTATTATGATTGGCAAGTCACATGTTCATGCTAATTATACATTAGCTTAATAACCACTTGTGCTCATAGGTTTTGTTCCCAATACAACTTTCCCAAGCAGCTGGTAACTCGCAAAGTAACCATGGCTCATGGCAAATCTGGCAGTATGAAATGATTTCAGATGTAATACTGCGACACACAAATGAAACATGGACATTTCCATTGGAACACACCACTTACAAGCATTCACAAGAAAATCTCAAGTGATGAATGTCTGAATTAGGCAACACAATGGAAGTCAGTTTTAGGGACAAGTTTTCAAACCACAGTTGATTAACAAACACCGCCTTGTAATTGATTTTTTTTTAAATAGTGCCTGCACATTTCTTTTAAGGTCTACAGATGTAGGGGAATTTGTAAAAATTCAAATATTTTTGAAACCACTGAAGTCTACAATGAAAAGTTCCCAACCATTCGAGTCACAAATTGGCCTAGTCTTGAAAGCTGGTCACATTGTTTGCTTCAATCTATAGAAGTGGCAGTGAACTTGAAGCAATTAGCACATATATTCCACTCCTTTCCAGTCCTCATCAATGTCTCTGCATGTTCCAACAAGCGGTTACATTTTGATATTAGATCTAGACATATAGCACTGCATTCCATTCAACTTAATCAGAAAAACAAATACATACCTAGTCATAAGCAATTTATCATTGTCCTCTTCGGTTTGAGCATTATCCAAGTCAGTAAAGGGGTTTTCTGGACCACGAACAGCCAAAAGGAGAAACAAACTCCTCTGTAGCATACACTGAGCTAACATTTCATATCCATCAGCAGCCACTAAAGGAGATGCCCCTCCTCCTTCACTTTGAGTATCATCTACATCTGAAAGGAACAACACAAGTTCATTCAATGGGCAAAGAATAAAAAGAATTACACTAAAGAAAAAGCTGTCAATATCATAAAGAAACTATTCTTCATTAACCATAACTCTAATATTCTTGCAGGGTTGTAGAACCAATATTTGGAAGCATACTACAATCATAGTCAAAAAAGTTGCACCCCGAAGGACCCTATTGATCCACTTGAAACTCTGAGGGTATTTTGCATATCATTCCCTAAGCCAATGATTTCGTTTTCATGGTTGGCAGCGCACTGGGGGTAGTTGGTAGATGCGTGACATCGCACCCACTGGTCTAGATAAGAGGACTTCAAACGAACGCGTCGGCCATTGCAACATTAGGTACCATTACCAGACTGTCATCTGCACATACACTATACCTTAATGAGGCTTTTGACAGCCGGTTGTCCACTTAGACGCTTTCGAGAGGGACTGCATCGTGGGTGTGCAGGAGACTAGTTGGACCTGTCGTTGTATTTCGCTGTATTGTATCCCGCTGTTGGGGGCAATGGATTGAGGAAGGCATGCACACATGAAATGCAGGAACTGGACATCCACCACGCACTATGAGGAGGGAGGACCAACGGATTGTCCGCCATGCGCGAACAAATCTAACAGCAACAACTGGTGCTATTCAGCTGGCGTGCAGCCTGCACTGTCACATCCTGTAAGTGCCAGTACCATTGGCAGGGGGTTGCACAACGCAAGGCTCACCGCACGCCGATCGTTACGATGCCTGCCACTCACACGCCAGCATCGTCACTACAGACTCGCCTGGTGCCGGGAATAATGGACCTGGGGCCATGCAGACTGGCAGCAGGTCATCTTCAGCAATGAGTCCCGCTTCAGCCTTGATGGCGACGACCACTGGGTCTGTGTCAAGTGGTGCAGTGGGGTGTGTCATGACAAATGGTCTGTGGTATCCCATCACATGTCCCGCCAGTCTGGTGAGATGGGTGGGGCACTATATCCCATGGTGCCCGTTCACTGTTAGTGTTAATTGGAGGTATCATGACAATCACACAGTACGTTCAGAAGATCCTGCAAACAGTTGCTCTGCCATTCATGAACGCCCATGCCCCATTTTGACAGGATAACGTGTGTCTGCATACCATAGCCATCTCTCAAGCATGCCTTGCAGCCGTGGATACTCTGCCATGGCCAGCAACATTGCAAGACCTGTACCCGATTGAGAATGTTGGGGATGCAATGGAGCGTGCAATCAGGATACCACCCCTACCCACCAATCTGCAAGAACTGTACGCTCAGGTGCAAGCTGCATGGGATGGACTAGCACAGGACATTATTCGAGACCTGTACAATTCCATGCCACAATGTTTGAACACATGTGTTCGCTAAAATGGCGGCCCCATGCCATACTAACATGTACCGTCTGTGGCCATGTAGCGCAATAAATGTTGGTCCTACAAATGTGAAAGTGTAATCATTTTGTATATGTGGTACCCTCTATCTGCCTGCCAAAAATGATCGCAATCCACCTTGTTCTTCTGGGTGCAGCTTTTTTTATGATGATGAGTGTATCTACATATATGATTACTGAATTATACAAAGTGGGCAAACCTGTGTCATCTAATCGTTCATCTCTGCCACTATCTTCTTCTGGATTGTGACTCAGGCTAACAATATCCTCATCTTGAGGCACTGAACCATGACTTTTCGCAGATAAAATACGACGACGAAGTTCAAAAACCATTTGATACACTTCATGAACAGCAACATGATTGGCATCACTGGGAAAGAAAGAAAAAAATTGCATTACCAAACATATGGCCTTAAAATTGACAAATTGATAGGAAAATATTCATTTTGGAGAAAATCCTGGTCATGATCTGAACACTGGTGTTGTTTGCATAAATGCTTCTTTAAAAAAGAAAGAAATGCAAAAAAGAAAAAGCAAAAATAAAAAAAGAAAGAAAAGGGGAATCAGGGAACATTGAAACAAACATATCCGTCAAAATATGAATGCTGATTTTTTTGCATCATTACTTTCCTTTTCCTACATAACATATACACTTTATTTAAACTAATATATGAAAATACAAATTAAAATATCAATAAACATACAATACTTACATGTGTTGTGATGGCTGAGTCAACAGGCCTGTATGTTTCAGCATTGTAACTAAAGCTACTCGAGTCAACAATTCAAGTAATGGTTCATCTTCCACTTCACAAGTATCCCAATCATGACTTTGAGCATGCTCTAGCAACTGCTCATACAGCTGGCTGGTGGCTACTCCTCCATTGCCAACACCTACTCCTGAAGTTGTAGGCAGAGCAAGATCCTTCCATGCCTGCATACTTGGCTCCAGAGGCATGATTCCCAATTCCAGCCAGTTTGAACTGTCATCACTTCCACTCAAAAGTTGGTAAGATATATGTTTTACTCGCAACCCTAATAACAGGAATGAATTCCCAATTTTGAAATTAATTATTTTCAAAGACATATAACAATGAATAACTAAAATAAATTGAGCCCACAACAATCAACATTTTCTAATCTCAAAATGAAAAGTTTCTTAACAATAATTTCTTGTTAATAAACAAAAACGATTTTACAGAAATATTTTGAAATGGTTCTAGTAAGTAAAGATAGGAAGTGGCTACAAGAGAGCATGAAAACTGTTGTAAATTGCCAATTATTTGCCTGCAGACTGTATGAAGAACTGCCTTTCTTATCTCAATATGCTAAACCATAATTGCAAACAAAAATTCAAAAGAAGTAGAAGGCACAATTTAGCAGCAACAGTAACGTTTTGCACTTTGTACTTAAAAAACATACTACCAAGTAAAAGTTTGTGCTTTAGGTACTGAGGGCAGAGAAGCAGTGTGTGTCATCGCTAGAATGCCCCCTTTTGACAAAAAAGTCCTTGAATGGCAGAAGCAATGTGGAAAAGGTGAATAGAGACAAAACTGCTAGAAAACAATGGAAGTGTGGTAGCAACGATGGGTTACATCCACAGAAGGAAAGAAGGACCTAACGTCTGATTCATTCAGTTGAAACATATATCAGACAGAAGCAGGGTTATCAGATGGATGAGGTAAATTATTATCTCTAAACAGTTTCTGACAGGTCATCGATACCTGTACAGACATGTTCATGTTGAAAGATACTCTGCATTGTCCCGAGTTTCCATCCTCAACAACAGAAAATCATTCAAAAGCTTGGGATTGACCCAACCACTACCAAAATTAGTCACAAGTATCTTTGCCTATGCTACCAGTTCAAGGACAGTGCTTAATTTTTCACAAGAAGTATTGTTGGAGCTAACAAGATAGGAGAAGGGAAATCTCTTGATGCCTCTGGTTGACTACTTAAGAATGTAAAAGGGATGTGGCATATAACAGTCACCCTCATCCTCTTGTGATGTAAAGCCTGATGGTGGTTCCACAGGGAGGATAGAAGAGAAGATAGATGATTCTAGGGAGTAAAAATCTCTCAAGGTGGTTTGTTCAAGGGCTGACCGGTGTCTTTTGAAGATTTTTGTCTGCCTTTCAAAAAACAAAAACCCTCCCACAAGCACTCTCACACACACACACTCATATATGCATGCATACACAAGCTCTTTATTTGTTATAGGATGATGTTACAAAATTATAATGATTAAATTTTTATTACCTCAAAGTTCTGAAATGGAAGTTAATATTTCCCATAAGTCTCATAAACATCAACAGAATAAATAGGGGGTATTCAATAGTTATTTATGTATCAAGGGCGTTAAGTAGATGTTTCTGCCCCGAGGGCGACTTCCAAACTCGAGGGCCTCTGGCCCGAGAGGTTGGAAGTCGCCTGAGGGGCTAAAACATCTAGTAACACCCGTGGTGCATACAAAACTTTATGGTTTACTAGTTTGTTGCTGAATAAAACGAGAATTTGAAACATTTTATAATATTTCTTGCGTCTAAAGTGAAAAGACGCATTGTAATAGTCATCTGTCAATATGAAGTCAGATGAACAAAACAGAGTGTATATCTAATTTCTATTGCATAATTGTTATTGGACTGATTTGTCCGTACAAAATGAAAGAAGATTATGAAGTTCCTACAGAAATTCTTGCAAAAGCTAACAAAACTACGGACAGTGGTTTCCATTAAAATATTGAGAAACATAAAACTGTTAAAGGTGTAGGTGAAATTTACCAGTGTGAATAACAATGTAAATTGCACTGATGAACGGTACTTTTAGGTTATTAGTGTCTACTGTCAAATGTTATTTAGAATATGTCATAACACCAAAACAAATAACATTTTGAGGATGTTAGCCGATGTGCTTTATATATCTTATTACTACTACTCGTACTGCTACTGAAAAAGAATATAATTATGTCTCTAAAAAAGGACGTAACAGTGAAATGCGAGTGATTGATGGTAATTATAAATTCATGTGAACATTCCAAAATTGCAATTTTCATTTCAATTAAGTAAAAAAAAGGTTTAGAACGAATTTTTTTTATTTATTTGAGAATTATGCCATTTATTTATTGTATGTGCTTGCATCTTAACTTTAAAAAATCGAATTCATAACTATGTTCTGTGTGTTGTGTCAGTATTAGAGCGGGCCATAAAGTATTCAAAAGGCCCTAGGGCATAAAGATTCAGAAAGGCCCGCAAAGGTATTAAGTATACCATTACAGGTTTTGTTTCAGGTGTGTAAATGCACAGCAATGAACTAGTAAACCATAAAAAAATATCAAGCTGTTATATCCTCTATTAAGCAACTATCGACTTTGAAAGAATAATCATTACACTTTTATTACTTCCTTCAAAATGTGTTATTTCAAATGACACAACTACACTTACCCACATTAACCTCAGGTTTTTCAAGACCATGTGAAAATAGAGCGTGACTAAGCCAGTGCTGGGCCAACTCTTCTTCATCTGCCAGGGGACTTCCAGCCAGTAGGCCTCCAAGACATCGGCCTACCAACAGGCTACATGCTCGTTCAAGATCCAATAACCACAGCCACGCATGTTCTGCCAACTCTCCTGGGGTAGGTGTGTTGGCTTCTGCAAAGAACAACAGATATTTTGCATTAAGGTAGAAAAAACTGGTAATATTATCCAAATCCATTTCCATATTAAATAGTTGCTTAACTTCTCAAATGTCTTTTTGCTTCAAAATTATGCCCTCCTACTTTTTAATATCTTGCATACTTCATACCTACATTATAAAGTGAAGTATTGAAAAGCTGCAGTGAAAGGAGGTGATTTTTCGGACAGAAACACTCGAATTGTGGGTTCCCTATTCTGAAAAAGTGGATAAAATCTTGCTCCTATATGCAGTAAATTACTTCAATTAGAATGGACTCCACAACCCTAAAGTGATAAGAAAGAAATTCTATCAGTCCAGATCCCTCTTGATAAGATAGAAATTCTGAATCTCCAGGTTCTGAGGGGTTAATTTACAACAAATTGTTAATGGATAATTACTTTTTCTTTTTAATTAAAAAATATGATTGTCTACCACATGTCGTTCCACACTTAGGTATTAGGTATCAGTTGACATTTTTTGACATCAGGACTATGTCTTTTTTTTTTTTAATTGTTTATTGTTTATAACTTGGTTTTACAAGCATCAACTTCAATAGTAACAGTCCTTATTTTATTTCACTTAATTTATATGGGCAAGTCTCAATTAGGTGTGCTTTTAACAGTTTTTTAAAATTGCTTTCATTTGTTTTAATATTATTTGGGAGTTTATTATACAATAATATTCCTTTTATGTAGGGATCTTTGTTTGTTGATGTTTTTCCTATGTATATCCTGTCTCTCAGAGTTTTACGGTTCATTGTTCTTAATTTGACTGTCTTGATTTTTATATTATTTTATCTCACTTGTACAGGGATTGCAAACTGTATCTGAAAAACTGGTTTGTATTTTTTAATTAAAACAAAACAATAAATATCCACTAACAACTTCATGTATATTAATCCCTCAAGACCTGGAGATTTGGAATTTCTTCCTTATCAAGTAAATTACTACCTCTAATACAATGTATTGTTAGACTCCAAGTTTTGTGGGTCTTTGACATTGAAAAATTTGTTTATAGCAAACCTTTCTCTCTTTGTCTGCCTGTCTGACAATAGTCAACACTAGCAACTAAACATTTATAGACTTTTTTTGCAAAATTAATATTCCAAGACCAATATGGCTAAACTCAAAGCCCAGCCAATTTTGAAACAGATTTAGATTTTGGGGGATACTTCATAAGAAGCCTCCACATTATTTTCAAATTTTCTCAAATGGTTCCAAATTTTTAGATTTTTTTTCTTTCTTTTTTTTCTTTTTCTTTTTCCTTTTTCTTTTTTCTCAGAACAAAGCACACCTAAAACATTGGCATACAACAGGACTGCTAAGAAGTTAAGCAATTGTGCAATTGTACTGGAGATCACCGATTAAAGCGATAGTAAATGAATGTTAGGACTGTCAAGGCAGTCAACAAATCTAACAAGGGACAACGAATGCCATCTCTATAAATAACTATTTCATTAATCTTTCATCTAACTTTTATATTTACCTGAAGAAGAGGTATTGTCTAGCTGTGAGCACTGTGCTGATGGCAGTAAATGGTTAAGCTTGTCTAGGGTGGTGAGAGCGCCCAGCAAATGGAAAAGCAAGGGCTGAACACAGGGCACACTCAATAGAAGCAGGGAATGCAAGAGCTTTGACAGCATGGCTCCAGCCAGTGATTGATGCAGTACACCTAACACAAACATACACAACAATAAATAATCACCATCAGATCTGTCATAAATTTGAGAATCCATTTTCTTATTTACATTGAAATCATAACTCTGAAAAGGAGTGACCTTTGTCCTTTTGCTGTCGTGTTCAATCTCTGCACTGTCACAAATGCTAAATAACTATCCACACTATTACTACACTACAAACATTCCTGTATTTACACTTGACTCAAGCACCTCCTTTGGAGCACTGTTTTGACTGTCAACTGTTGCTGGTCTGGCCTGATTTATGGCTGAGTCTGAGTGCTGCTCATTTCTCATGACCAAGTTATGAAGTGAATGAGTGACAGTGAGTACTGAGTGAATGACTGACTGAGTGAGTACTGAGTGTATGACTAAGTGACTGTGTGAGTGAGTGTCTGTGACTGCTTGACTGCCTGACTGAGTGATTGAATGACTGCCTGACTGAGTGATCAAGTGAGTGAGTGACCAAGTGAGTGCTGAGTAAGTGAGTGACTGCTCGAGTGAGGGAGCAAGTGAGGGAGGAAGCACATAAGTGAGAGAGTGTGAGTTCATGATTATTTGTTTTCGGGCACGTCAACTTCTTTGATCATTAGTGCCAGAGTGTTGTGCATTTTATGACTGAGACGAGATGGTATACCTCCCACGCAGGAATGTGAGATCTGGTGTGGACCTACATGAAAACTTACAAGGTTTTTGTAGTTCCAAGAACTGTGAGACATGGTTGAAAATAATGGTTTTGTGAAGCATTACAAGCAAAAGAAGGAAAAATGAAAATCTTATATCTCGTGCACGTGTAAGTGTTTGTGGCCAGGAATGCACACATACATGCATGCATGCATGCATGCGAGGGGAGAGGAAGAACAAGGATGTAAAAAAAGAGGTGGCCCAAGGTCTGTGGCTTTTTTGTTAAAAAAAGGCTTCAGCAGTAGTCCTTATTGACTGGAGAAACCATCATAAACTACCAATCAAAGCAGTTGGCCACTAGAATTCTCCTTCAGACAGAGGCTAAATTTGACCTAGAGTTGAAAATCTGTTACAGCCAGGACTTCAGTCATGATCTTGCAGCAGTATTGGTTATTGTTGCTGAGCCATCTTAGATGGATCCATCACTTGGAAGTAAAAGGGAGCCTGAGTTGGTAACCTCAAGCAGGAGAGGACCAACTCAAGTGACACACGGACAATGCACAGCTGCATTGTATTGCCATGCAAGTCTTCCTGTGAATTCCAGTGTTACAATAAGATTACTGAAAAAGAGGCACTCCTGCCTCTCAAATTCAAATTGCTTCCACTCTTGCAAAATCGGCAAAAAACTGGCACTCAAACTTCCAAAACTACTTTAAACCTTAGACTGTTTGGTATTTATTTTTATTATTGTGTTTTTATTTGACTCCAAGGCAAATTGTGGCCAATATGTTTTGTCCCTAAGTCCAAAGGCCAATATATTTTGCACCCGCTGAAAATTATTCTCGTGGACCTTTCAGATATGCTATTTAAGTCCGATTTTGCATCTGTTGTAAACTTTCCAGGTTTTTTAAGAGTTTTTGTTGTTGTTGTTGGAAATAATTTGATTTTCATGTGGTTGGGGTCAGAAATGTCACATCTGACATCTAAATTACAGAAAGAAAATTTTTTAAAACATTTCCGTTTTGTAGTATTATGTTACGGTTTCTGAGTGATAATTTGGGGTATTTGTCTATTATAATTTGGGGTCCACATAAGTATTGGAGAAACAGAGTCAAAGGATTAATTAATTGTTCTGTGATAATAGTTTAATTATTTATAATTAAGTTATTCTTCTGTAATAATAGTTAATTATTAATTTTATTTGTATGGAATCCTTCCCTTTAACAATTATCACATTCAAAGTAAAAACAAAAACACAGATCAAAAAAGTATTTGACCTTATTGATTAAAAGTTGATGCAAGGATGTAATAAAAAATGCAAGGATATAATAAAAAAAAGATTTTTAAATTTTTTTTTCTTGAACGAGCGAGTGACTGAGGTGAGCAAGAGCAAGTGAATGAATGAATGAATGAATGAATGGAGTTTATTCTAAACAATTTTGAAATCGCCAATTTACTGCACAGTTAATGCATACTAGTAATCTGAAGGTCATGAATTCCAGAGCAGCAATAACAACTATCTTTCAAGTATTTGTACAACAAAGGAAATGTAAGAGCTAACGTAGTTTTTAAGAAAGTTTTAACCTATTTCCCAGGAAACTGATTGTATACCAACACTATAATGTTTGAGGCCTTATTCAATCTTTGCTCACACATTCTTGCATTTTCTATACAAAAATTTGACAAAATACTCACTCTATTAATAGCATTGCTCTTGTTTTTAGTTTCTACACAAACATTTATTTAATTTATTGATAATTCCTAGTTATTTATAATGTCTCATATACATTTTTACTGATTAACTATTTGAATATCCTACAATCAAAAATACTGACGAGTTGATGAGCTCAGGCTAAATAAATTCTCACACAATGTTATGTATTGTAACTAATAAATATTTAACCATCATTTACTCTCAGTGTTTATTAAAAAACACAACTTCAAATGTTAATGTCCCCAAAACCATATTGCAAATGAAGTAACTCCATTCAAAAACATACCAAAAAGGTGACACACAGCACCTGGATGGCTGCTAGCAATGGATGCTGAGGAAGTAAAAATATCACTAGCCAAAGGTAGAAGAATTTTTAAATGGTTTTGAAGTAATTCAATACTCTGATTGACCTGGAAAGAAATACATTTTCAGTCAACAATGCAAATAAAACCATTATGTCCAGAAATTATTTTTCACAATATTCCAAAAGAGCCCTCAGCAACAGTAAAAATGGATTATGTGAATGGATGTGTGTTTGTTACATAAAAACTTTTGAATCATTGGAGCAATTGCTCTCAAATGTTGCACGAACCCTTTTTAAAAAAAATAAGAAAAATTTTGTGAACCCAAAACAACACCCTAAATTTGGTGGAACATCACAAAATATTACTAGAAATTATAAAACTCGCAATGAATATAGGAGCAGAGAAGACATAGCGGGACCTGCTGAATGTGCAGGTAAGGTCTGGCGAGGCGAGGTTGTGTGAGGCCAGATGGGCGCAACTGCTTAAAGTTTTTAATACTCTGGTAACCTGGGTTATTTGGTAGATTTCATAAAATTCACACACTCTGATACATTTAATCACTCAAAATCTAATCAAGATATTGATTTTAGATTTTTCTTGAATTGAAGACAAATAATTAATAAAAAAATAAATAATAAAAAATTAATTACTGTTGAAGAAATAATATATTCATATGTTAATACTTTATTCATATATTTTAAATTATTATATGGTGGTGATCTGAAGAGTTTTCCACCTGAACAGTAGAGGTCACTACTGTCAGCAAGCCACTTTTTTTTCAGTATGGCTGCAGACACTGATGAGCTGATTTTGGTAGAAATTTCAATTGGCCAATGTTGGACATTTTTGTCCAATGTGCCAGAGAAAACACATGATGGAAAATGGAATAGTCACAGTGTATCTAAACTTTCTCCTTGGGTGGAGTCTAAAAACATTGGATGAAGTCAGATGAAGAAACTGTTTCATTAACTTTTGTCCATCTGACATCAGTCGACCAAAATTCGGCAAAATCAGCTCCACTGACACTGACACCTAAGTAAATGAGAAGTAAACTTTCTTTTACAATTTGAAGACATTCTATTCAATAGTTTGTGATATTCAATTTGGATCAATAACATTGACTGCATTTCCCACAATGATTAAAATCAAGAATCATGTGATAATTTAAGTCTATAAAGAAACATTGAATGCAAAGAGACATTCATGTAAAATCTGTGAGTATTTATTTCTCTCCTTCACATTCATGATTACTTATTTTCCTCCTTTGCTTCAATTTAAAAATGGGTAGCTGTGTTTAAACATGATCATATCAGCCTACAAAGATATGTCAACAGTGCAACACTACCATAGATCATTGATAAAGTGCATGATATGTTACTGAATGATTGGAACGACAAGCATGTTAAATTATTGAGGCAGGAGGCATGTCAACAAAAAAACATGATGGAGAGGTTTTATACAAAGAATTGCATAAGAAAATGCATTGTGTGGGAAGAATGCCATGTTGCTTCCATCAAATGAAAACTGTTTCTCATTGTTGTTTTTAATAATAGATCTCACTAGAAAAAATTTACAGATTTGGTAACATCTGTTTATCGATTTTTGTATGTAGAAACTTAAGTTTTCTTTTAATCTCCTTTTTGTTACATTTTCCTTCTCCTAAATTAAACAATAAAAACATTCTAAATACAAAGAAAAAAGAGAGACAAAAAGAAAGAAAAGTAATATTATAAATGAGCCATAAAGAAAGCAGAAGAACAATTACTATTTTAACTTACTGCGGGAAATTCATTGTTGCTCATACTACAATAGGCCACTAGATGCGTTTGAAGTGAAGATAACAAGGTGTACAAATTGCTCACTGAACTCACAGAATCTGATATCATATTTTCACCTTGCTCCAAAGTTTTCTCCAAAGAATCTAAACACTCCATCTGAAAATGAAAAATGCAAAGGCAATTTGTGAAACCAATTTCAATTAATTATATTATTAAAACAAATATATCTATTTAAAAACTTAGAAAAACCAACAGTGTGGGCACTCAGGTTTCCCAATAATGTCTTCATGAGTACTTCAGCCAAACGCAGATGAGCACAAAGATCAGAGTCAGCAGTGCGACTAGCACTGGAGACTGGTTCTGTCCAGTGGCTGTATCCAAGAAGAGCAGAAACATGTCCATGATCTTCTAGGCTGGTAAGAATGATCCCCAATAGCAATTTCTGAAGGGAAAAAAGAAGGTCAGTAGGACAAAAAAATATATATTCTAAATCTTACGTAAGTTCAATAATTTGCAGGCAGACTCAAGAATAATATATTTTTTATTTTTTTATTTTTTATTTTGGAAGGATTGTAAAATAAAAAATATATTATTCTTGAGTCTGCCTGCAAATTATTGGACTTACATAAGAATTATCAACATTAAAAAGGCTGTCTTTCAATAATTAAATTAATTTTACTCTCTACAAAGAATATATATTCTATTCTAATATTCTGTACTTTAAAGTCCTACTTTAATCAACATTTGTATGAGCTCTCTTCACATATTAAAATTCTGAATTGAAAATTACATTCTACACTGCAAGTTATTCCATATTTTTCAAAAAGTTCAAATAAAAAAGTATAAACCCTTTGAAATTTTAACTAAAATACTATTTGAATTCCAGAACTTCATGTATAAAATGATTCTTATTATTTATTCATAGCTGTTTTAACAAGAAAAACTTTCTGATACCTGTCCTTTTGTTAAGTTGGAGCCCTGAGGAAGCAAAGAGTGGAGCAATTCCATTCTTTCTCTCAGAGGAGGCAACAGCATTGGAGCTCCGATTGCTAGAGTGTCATTCACCACAGCTTCCACATTTTTTGGAGTTGGGATATCAACCAACCTTCAGTAATGAAAAATTACAAAAGGAAAACACTTTTTAAATAAATAGAACTAGAAAAGCCAACAATAATTTGAAATGTATAGTTTCACAGAAAAATCTCAATACTGAAGGATTAATACAATGCATTATTACATTATTCATCTTTATATTATTTCTAACAGGACTTCGCAAGAAAATTTGAAGTAAAGGACATTGTAACAAAACATCAATGTATACTTTGAACAAAATATCAACGTATACTATTGATATTTACACATTGTTGTGATGTTGTTTGAGTTTTGAAAACAAATAAATTGACTAATGTCCAGCAGAAAACAACAACAACATTTGAATGCTGAGTAATGACCGGTTTAACTGCAATGAAAGAGAAAATAATAATTCTTGATGGTGGAGATGGATAGGAAAGAACTAAAGAAATAACAACAGAGAGAGAGTCACACAGACAGACAGGGACAGAGATAGAACTGACATAATAGTTGTATGTCTAGCTCAATGTTAAAAATGACAATTTATTCAACTCTGCCCCTGGCAGTATCAGCCTGTTGACAGTTTCATCCAATCAAGAGGTTATATGTCACTACAGTAATGTCACTATGGTGATGTTCAAACTTCCGATTGGATGAAACCATCAACAGCTAATACCTGCTGGGTGCATAATTGAATAAATCACAATATAATTAATATCTTTGTTTCTTCTTACAAAGATAATGTTCAATTGTTTGCTGATTCAATTTTGGAATCAAGCAATAAAGCAAAAATTTACATTGACTCCATGGCTTTAGATTAGATTCTTAGTGTAAAATCTTGTTACAAATAAGGACAAAAATTGGTTATTCTCACTTGATCTGTATATTGAAAAATGAAAAGAAAAAAAAAAATTAATTCTAGTACTTGATGGGAATCCGCCTACAAGATCATGAACCAGCCCACCCTCCTTCGTGTTCACACAGGCATGAAATTTTCATTCTGAAAGTGTAAAAGCAGGATCATTTTATGTTGTGAGCATATGAAAATTGAAGATGCCGGTAAAAATCACTCTAACTGGTGGTAAATGTAAATTATTTTGTTTTCCTTGTTATGCGTATAAATGACAATTATTTTGTTTTCCTTGTTAAGCCTGTAGAAATTGGTATAACACAAAACATTTTGAAGATATTTAAAGTTAAAGTTTATCATTCAGCCTCACAGGATTTCATTCTTAAACTTTTGTCTTTTTAGCTACATTAGTTGAAAACTTATCTTTGAAACCAATTTTTAAACGAAGGTTGAGAAAGAATGTGGAGAAAGGAATAAGGTCTAAGAGAACGAAATGGTGCAGGAAAAAAGGTTTTATTTCATAACTCGAAAACAATTCCACTTATTGCCATGAAACTTTCACATATGAAGAGATAAATGTAAATGGAATTTTTCAGTTTAGTTTTTGAAAAATTTATTTTTTGGGCCCAGATTGATGTAACAACCCCGTTGAAAAAGTACATTTTTACCCTAGTTCTCATTGTCTATGGATTTAATTATTGATACATGTAAATACATTTTAAAAGTACTGAGTCTACTGTAATGAAAACATTTGGAATGTTGCTATTCCCAAAATTTTGTAGACTCCATACCAAAACAACACTCAGTCAGAAAAAAAATTTCAAATGTTTACAATCAACTTCTACAGATAAAATAATTTTATTAGCAACTTATAATAAACATACTAAATCTATCACTTCACTATCTCTTAAATACATCAAATGGAGAGCAAAGCGGTATTATAAATACTTTCTCTAAGAAATAGTTCTGGAAGTGGTGGTTATTACGTAAAATATTACATGTAATGAATACAGGTTTTTCCATGTTTTCTTCTTCACAGTTGTGGCAGATGAACAGACCAAAATTATATCACTGCTACCCACTAGCCATTTTGTCACTCAAATCTCTATTGTTAAAGTTTTGCTTTCAACCTTTTTTCCTTGTTTTTTTAAAAATGTACAACCTTATATTACATCTCTGATTATTCATAGCACTAATACAACATTGCAAGTTTTACCCAACCAACTTGGCTGAGGATTTTGATCCAAGAAGCATGTCTTTATTATTACACCTAAACCAATTCTGACTGAATTTATAAATATGTTCCTTCATTAAAACTTCAAGATAATTGTAACTAACAAATTGAATATTAATAATTTCAAAATGAACTTTTACATTCTTAAGTTAAAACTAATAATGTATCTTCTTTTTCATGCAAATCTCTTCCACTTTCCCTGATCGCCTCACCTGAAAAGAAGATGCATCAATGGGCGTGCTTGGGTGCCCAAGACAGACGAGGCCAGTCCACCAGTCAGAGCCAATGATAAATGAGCACACAGCAATTTCAAACAAAGACTGACAAAACGATGATGATCACTGAAATTAATTGGGAATAATTAAACTCCAATGCTCAAAGAAACATTTTTTAAGTACTTCTACATGGGTCTACAAAAGAATTTTTAGTAAAAATATAATATGTTTATGTTTGTAAATTTTTAATTAAGAGTTCATATTAGACACAATATTAACAAAATTTTATGCATTACTCTGGATGAGGAAATGGTGGAGGGCAAGCATCTTGCCCAAATCCTGAACAATATTTTTCAAGAAATGCTCGCAGCAGTGAAAAGGTGCCTTCTTGAAGATCAACACAGAATGGACGATGCCATGACACCACTTGCCTGTAAAGAAACACAATAATGAGAATTAACAATAAAGTAATACACAAAAAAAGTATAAAGTATGATTTTAACAAGGAGAATTAAAAAGGAATTAAGAGAATATTAGAAAACACAAACTCAATCACAAGTTTGCAGGAGAAAATACACAAACATTCAATGGGAAAGGAAAGGAAACCAAGCAAATAACAAATTAATAAGTCAAAAAGGTGACAACTAGTGGCACAGCTGGAATATTTTACTGAGGGTGTGGGTCTCAGAAAAAACACTCACAGCAATTTTTACACAAAAAATTTCAGTAAATTCTTCTTTTACACTTTGTAAGAAAAAAATTGTGTCAACTTCCCTAATATCACCTGGACAGAACGTGAAGCTCGTGAAAGAACACAAGTAGAGCAGGAACTCTTACATCACTACATTCATTCATATCATAATCAGATGATGGAACCGACAAGATCCGAGTCCAGCATTACTCGGCTTGGTACTGACAACAAATGAAGGTATCATCCCACTGCCTGACTTGAGACTACCAATTGACTTGAGTGGTCACGTTACTCGTGATACACGTGATACTCGTGTTACAAGTACAACATCCTTACAAATTAAGACCAGTAAAGAGGGTAAATTAACTGCTGAGGATGTCCCAAGACTAAATTACTATAGAGCTAATTATGATGTAATAGGTGAGTAACTTGCAACAAACCTTTTGCCTAGAAAGGAAATTGAAAATTAGAATGAGTTCTGGGAGGTGACTCATCAGCTCTTTAATACATATTCCCCAAAAATTAAAAAGAAAACAAGCCATGGATGAATAGAGAAATTATGAAATGATCTGGATGAAACAGCTTGTGAGGAGACAAAACAAAAACTAAATATAAAGGATGAGGATCATGCTGCTTAACATACGATCAATAATGATCTTACAGTAAAGACAACATGACGAAAGGGAAGTTCAAAGAGGACATTACACAGGAAGGGAATAAACACTTTACTCAGAACTTGCCTACAAATCTATTCATAACTAGACCGCAGGTAAAAGTGCCAATGAAGTGTTGCTTTGTTCATGTTCTTCAATTAGTCTAATTTTCCCATCAAGATTTACCATTTTCAATTAGCTGTCTGACATTGTACACACTTGATTAGCACAATACCTACAACCTGTCGAACTAAACAACAGAAAACATTTAGACCCAATGAACCCACAGTAGGCATCACAAGAACTGTGGAAGGATAGCTCTTTGCTTACCTCCTTCCTTTACAAGGGCTTGTGAAAGACGGTGGTTTATTTGTTTTGCATGAGTAGCACGGGGAATACAATGTTCAAATGAGGGCAGCTGAGAAAGGAAATGGGTGGGCAAAGCTCTGAGTGTCTCTTGGTATGATGTCACCAAACTGACAAGTCAATGTTTAATTTTAAAACAATAATTTTTCAGTCTTATCCAGAATTTTTATTATCATTGCACTAAATATTCCTTTCCATTTCTGCTTTTGGCAGGTTTTCAGAATATTCATTGTGCTTTGCATTGCAAAATAGTCTGTTCTAAGATAACTTTCTGGCAAAGGCAGGTTTGCAACTTATTCAGGTTCTGCCTTAGACAGGTTTTACTGTATTAATTTTTATTGTTATTTTATACTGAGGTAAAATGTACAATTGTTGAGATATGTGTATATCAGTTTTCTACCACTGTCATAAATAAATAAATTACAAGCAAGTGCCAATGGTGGAAAATTACTTTCACTAATATAACAAAATATAATGCAGATAATTGCCTTTTATTAATAAGTAACCTTTAATGAATACATGAACTTTGGCCTTACATTTCCAAATACACAAATTCTATTTTCATAAAATTTTGCAGAATAGATAGTCCTTCTCTTTTTGAATCTAAATTATTATCAAATTACCATTAAAACTTTCTTTAAAACAATGCACAAAAAACTAACATTATTCTGCTCCCACAGTGGGATGGCAATCTACAAAAGCAAAGCAAAGTTTCATTTTATTCCCATCAAAGAACCAACAAAGTAAACATGCTTGCAAAGGAAAAAGAAATAGTATTAAAGAAAAGCGCTAAATGATCTTAAAAAAAAGAGAATATTCACTATCATAATAGAAAAGTCAGAAGCGAAGTCAGCATATAATATGTATGCAAAATGTAAAACTTCTCATTAATGTATACTCAACTTATAACACATTGGCATTTTTTTTACTATTTTTTTTTTATTTAGACATGATAATAGCTACCCTAGGACATGCAAGAGAATGTGGAATAATATTTACTTTACCCATACTTCGTACTTAACAACAGTTCAGTATTTTGAATGGCAAGTGGGAGTAAACTAACACTCAAAATCTCAGTCAAACATTATCTTTTAGATGTGTTTAGGGATGTGTTAAGGAAATCTACATTAACTATCTACTTTAATTTTGTAAATAACAATTGTTTCAATAGAACACATAGTTTTGAAGGTATAAGCACAAAAAAAACAACTAAAAAGAGGCAAAATTTTTAGGGTTTTTTGCAATTTTCTCTGTGAAGCCGATCTTTTTTGAGGTAGAAAACATCAAATTAGAATTCAGCACCCTCCAAAACATATAGAACTGTTGAGAAAAAAACTTCCGGAACTTTTTCCCGAATCAAACCTTTTTGAGTACCATTTGACTGGACTAATAATAATTTTATATACACAGTCATATTCTCGGCATTCATCGCGGATTTGGCAGGTAATTCAGAATGATATTGTTTATTAGGCTGGTAAAGGGTGAATCTTGAACAAATGGCAGTGTATCACATGAAACATAACATGAAAATGAATGTCGAGATTCTGTTACGATGCACGTTTGAAGAGGCCATGCGAAATCTTGGTTTGACGTCCAGTGAGTGTGAATCTGATTTTGAAGTGTTAAAGAAATGAATGCCATCAACAAGTGCAGGAAAGATAGAAAATCTAGTAACACAGAAGGGAATGATCTTAGGTGGCACCTGATGAAAGACTTAGAACAGTGC